>CM043713.1:13370829-13802634 GCA_023969325.1 Oryzias curvinotus | reverse complement strand
AACCCGTCGGCGTGCACTGAAGCTCGTGGTGATACCATGAGACTACCTCCTAAAGGTTGAGGGGGAAAGCTGATGTCATAGCTATCCACATTCAGTGGTTTTAAACAAAGTTTATGAACTGTCGTTAGCATGGAGGGAACGTCGCACCCCCACACCGGCTCTTTTTCCCCACAAGGTGCGGTTCTTGGCGGAGAGCCGCGCGGGAGAGCGGACGGAGGGCGGGGCGGCATCACGTGCTGGGCACCGGTGCCGCGGCTCATACAATCATACTCGGGTAAGTCGCTATGGAAGAAAGTTCAAGGCTAAAGTTTCATTTCTAGCTTCAGCAGAGGAACAAACCCCATTGAAACCCAAAAAAGTAAGTAATACTGCGCATGCGCTGTACTGGTCGGGGGTGAGAAGGACGCAGAGAGAATTGTAAATTACCTGTTGTTTTCGAAAATGCGACACGAGAAAGAGCAGACAACAGAATGAACCAGTGGGGACTCAGAGCAGCAGAAAACTTTTTTATACATCAGCAGTGTTTGCTGTCTGCGCCATCACATCATCTCAGTTTATACATACTTCTATGAAACCTGGTTGTTTTGGCATTTTCTCATGATGGGAGGAACATTATGAAGAATTAAGCTTAAGCAGAATGTCCGAGTATTTCTTAATCAAGACACAGTGAAACAGGAGCAGACGAAAAAATGCGTTGGAATAGCTTGTGATGTAGAAGCTGCAAATTCTGCTTGATCCATTTGAAGCATCCACATGGTGGGTGAATAGATCCATGAGCGTCTTTCTGTTGCAATGCAATGTTAGGCTGGGGTGGTGTGAGGGGCTGTCAAGTATGGGAGCGGAGTCCTAAGAAAACAACACAGGGTTTTTTTTTAAAAATCATAACTAAAAGACTGACTGGGAACACTTTTAGAATAATCAAAGGATGATCATAGTGGGACTTTAAGGCAAAATGGGATCGGGGTTCTGTGGGATTAAGATCAGAATATCAACACTAGAAAAACCAAATACACAAAATGCTAAAAGATGCATGACATGTATGTAACTGAAAGCTACAAAACAAGAGAAAAACTGACACCAAAAGAATCGTTGGAAACATCTGTTTAAAAAAAAAGGGGACAATTGCAGCACCGAAGAAAAACATTTGTAATGATTCTAGCAAAAAGGTGCTCTAAAAAAACCCTTTGAGTTTAGTCATTTAAAGGTTTGGCTTTATGTCCCGTGCCCCACCCACCCCCCACCCCCACCATGTAAAGATTTTAAACAAAGTTCCGGGGCCTTCAGTTTCAAAAGGCGGGGGGTGGGTTTCCATGTGAGGAACGTGTGAGTGGGGAAAAAAACTGTTCCATCATTGTTCATTTTTAAAGGCAGCAGACCCAGAGTTCAATTACTATTGGGATTTCTCATTTCAGTAACCGGGACCTGAATTCCAAACAATACGTGTCGGAGTAGGCCACTCGCCTGGACCACCGCCCCACCCATCTGGAGTTTTGGGTATGAACTCACACTGATCTGAGGTAATGCTGTGCGCTCCAACCCTGAACAAATAAGAACAGGACCGCCCTGTGTTCACGTTTGAGTTCTCGCTGTGGGAATGGCAAACAAGGCCCTAGATGACCGTAATAAGACACGAGTGAACACGGGTAATCTGTCCTCTGCGGTTTCTACGCCTTGAAGAAGTTCAAGCTACACGCTTGTGGCGACTGAGGTCAATGCTGTTTTGTTCCTTTCAGGGATTATATGCTGGAAGTGTGAATTTGGGAGGCAACCAATGACTTCTCTCACACGGGGTCGAGTTGTGGAAAAAGTCCACCTTTACGGTAGTTCCCTTTGTTCACAGCGCCGTCTTAAATAACTTGAAGACCCTCAGACCTATGTCAGAATAAAACAAATGAGGTTCAGATGGATTTTAAAAAGAAGGGGCTATCTGCCTCTTCATTAGGGACTGTGTTAAGTAATGGTTTATATTGCACACCATAAGCGTTCGGTTTTTTATCAGGTCACTCACTATTGATAAGTGGGGAGAGGATCCTGGCAATGCTGGAGGGAGCCAATCAGAAGGCCAAACGAGAATGTAAGGCAGTGCTTCTCTCAATCATGACTTGGTTTTTTCTCAACCCGTTAAACGCCGGTAGCTCAGTGTTACTTTCTTCAGTGACGTTCCTGTTCAACTATGGATCCACTAAACCCAATTCCAGCGGAGATCGGACGTGGAGAAAAGCAAGTTGTGTGCTGATTTATGTGACGCTTTCAAAAGCTACATCCATGAAGCACCTCGCATTCAAGTGGACACTTCTCTAAAAAGGTCAAGTAAAGGCGCCGTAAATGCCAGTTTCAAGGTTACTGTGTTCCAGGCCCACGGGTCCATTGAGCGCCCACCACAGTTAGCTGAACTTGGTTGGCATAATGAGTTATAGACGTGTGTCCCAAATCCAAACACGGATTTGCCAACTTGTGTAAACATGGAGTGTGAAGAAAGAAATTAATATATGTGCCTGCTGAAATACTCACCCCAAGCGTTTTATTTACCGGAATAGAGCTGTGACAGGGAAAAAGCCCTGGGCAATTTTCGGCGGATTTGTCGCCACGTTTGACATTTGGCACCAAGTTCTTCCAACCGTAGGTAGTGGAACACGTGCTGGTATCCATCCATTAGGTCTTCTATCACATACGGGACCGGGTCGAGGGTTTCAGCAGTCTTAGACGCCAACATTCCCTCTCCCGCCCACTTCCTATGGGGGCCCTCGAGACGTTCCCAGCAGACATGCTGGGAGAGGACCCGGCCCCAAAAACCCTGCAGCACTTGTACGCTCCACCTCCATAGGGTGCTTGGATTGAAGGCTTTACCAGCAGTGAAGGCTTTTGCAATGAGAAAAGTAGCCTCTCTCATTGCAAAAGCTTTTCACTCTCTCTTTTCTCTTCAGAATCGGCGCCTGAACAGAGAGTTATGTCAAAGAGCGCGTAGCATTCAGGTGTCGCTGCCGGCACCTGTGGTGTTGAAACGTTAACTTTGGATTAAAATCTGTGTGTTTGTGATCTTTCAGTGCTGCAGGAAAAATGGAACAGACTTTTGTTTTTTTCAGGTTCTCCAATGTTGACATGAGCTCCCAGGAAGCCTATGAGTTGGCCGTACGGGGCCTGCTGGGCCCCGATGGGAAATCTGCTCCCATTTTGACAGGACTGCGATGCATTCACTTCCAACCTCCAAGCTTCACTTTAGGTAACTCAGATAACCAAGCTCCACTCAAGGTTAACTGTATGTTACCTTCAAGTGACCAGAGTCAAAAAAGGGACTGTACATTAAAGCTCAAAATATTAAAAGCAACAACTAAAAGATGTAAGCAACTGAAGATTAAAAAAGTTAAAGTCCTGTTAGCTGTCACGCTCCTAGCTGTGTGAAACTTGTTCTCTGCATTTGGGGGAGCTGCAGACCCCATTTGCTGTTTCAAGCCTTCAGTGCGGAGTATCAGGCAGGGAGGCTTTGGCATGACTCGGCCTGAAAACCGTCAAACATGCCAGCAGAGAGAGTCTCCTGCTGGACATAAAGATGGGTTTTAAGAACGTTTTCTTGTTTCGTGACCCTTGTGCTATCCTAGACCAGTGTTTTTCAACCTTTTCTGAGCCGCGGCACACTTTAACCTTAAAATCCCGCGGCACACCAGCATCCAAAAATGTAAGAAGAAAAAAAAAAAAAAAGGAGAAACTCATAGTCTGTATTGATCTACAGCTCCTCCACAATCTCACATGTATTTTTGTGATAATTGTGGCAGAAAAAGCTGGAAGCTGTAGTTGTTTTTCTAAAAGATGTAATAAAAGTTAAGTTAGAAGATTTAAAAACAGTTTGAGGTGTGTTCGTTGGTTTCAAGACGTTTAACAACAGATCTCATTGTGCGCTGTCACTTTAACCCAATGCATCATGGGAGATGTAGTGCATAAAACGGTCAGAGATCACTTTTCTGAGCTTCATGGTTTTGTTCTCTTGTTCCACTGTCTGACACCGGATTCTGTGGAAAGCTACACCGCTAAAGACGAGCTTTAGCTGGTATTTTTGTTAGAACTGAGAGACTATGTGAGCTAAATCGGGACAAGGAAGTGAATAATTTAACCACTTGTGATTGGTCAGACTGATGACATGTGATTAAGCCCCCCAACAATGATTGGTGGAGACAGTTAAAGGGGCGGGACTTTTCTAAAATACTGCCGAAGCTGCAGCTTAATGGCGGTACGGTCATTCTTATCAAAATGTCTTTAGTAAAATAAAATAAACACAAAGAAAAAAGTCTTTTACGATCTTTCATATTCCTAACTACTCAGTGTTTTATCAGGATTTGTTTGGATGAACACAGAGCCGAAATCCTGGAGATGGAAAATGTTTTTAGATCAGTGAATGAGGGCAATTTCCCACGGCACACTGGTTGAAAAACACTATCCTAGACACTTTAACATTGGGAGTTGGGTCATCTGACCCCAGACAGTGTGAACCTTTTTTTTCAATGATTTGTGATCTTCACTGGTTCAATGGATTACATGAAATTTTTCCAAATGTATCCACCTTTGTCATGGTAGAGAGAAGACGTCAAAGTAAGGGTGGGGTCATCTAAGATAGCACAAGGGTTTTAAACAGTTGTTTTTTTTTTGTTTGTTTGTTTTTTTGTTTTTGTAAATTCAACTTTTTTTTAGCTTTGAGCAAAAGGAACAAGACAGAAAAGCAAATTTTGTGGCATGCAGGTTTTTAATTTTATCATTGTGTCAAAGAAATATGAGAAACTGAAAAAAATGAACCAGATCAAATTTTAATCACACAGTGGGGATTCTAATTGAAGGACCAATGTCTGAATAGAAAAGTTGCAGACTTGAGTTTGTCTTTGGAAATGCATTATTTGAACGCAGTAGATAAATAAAAACCAATTCACAAAAAAGTAGAGGAGAAATGATAGATATAAGTTGTAGCCCCTTCGTCTGCATAAACTTTAATGGCACTCGTTTCTCCGACACTCTGCCTTTGGTCCAACACTTCACCAGCACTGACAGCTTTTGCAAGAGACAACCGCCATTCCTCAAGTCACAACATCATAATCAGCCTAATCTGTCTTTCAAGGTCTGTCACAGATTTAAACTGTCTATTGTGTGCAGACTGATGGCAACTGTGCACTGAAAAGCATTTTATCTTGACCTCTTACTCAGATCACTGACATTTATTTGTGGCGGAAAATCTGTTTGCGTGCATTTATTGTTTAAAGAATTAGTGCAGATTGTGCTTTATGGTGTGCAGTATCCTATGGAGGCCTGCAGAGAGCAGAACTTCCAATAACTAGACTTCAAATTGGAGTTGATCTGTTTAAAGGTTTAGTGGTTTAAAATAGTATGAAATTACTTTTGATTAAAGGTTTTCCCATTTGACAAAGCTTTTGCTCTCAATGAGCTTTAAAATATACATATTAGGCTTTTTCAATAATAGATCCCTAAGACTTTTAAGTTTCAAAACAATATAATCCAGTAGTGTTGGTTATTATTGCATGTACACTTGTATTTTATTTAGTCTTAGGGGCGTGAGGTGAGGTGGAAAGTGCATTGAAAGGAATGAATGTGGAAAACTTTTGATGTGTGCAGCTTTGATGCTGATGCTAGATAAAGGCAGACAAAAGGGGGGGGGGGGCGGATTTAAACTGGCACAGGGGGACAAAAACAGGAAAGATCTAAAGCGGAATTGCTACAAGGAGAGGAATTTATTGAATGACTGATATCGAGGCACGAGGATCAGTCATACAACATGAATTCAGACCATTTTAGCCTGTTGTTATGTTGTTTGTGCAGTTGTTGACATGCTTTTGGATTGAGTCATAAATTCGTTAAAAACTTTTCTTTTTTTATGTTGAAGCAGGTTTGTTTGAGGTGCTGTATTTTGTTTTTTTGTGGTACAAGGCTTTTGATTCTGGGAATAAAATAGGGATACTGACGGTTCAGCTGCTCTGATTTATGATTTCCGTGGAAGTTATTCATTTGGCCACATAAATCAAAGTTTTTTAAGAAAATTAAAAATTGAAATTCTAGTCTTATCATAACAATTAAAATTTAAATAAACAAGTTTGCATCCAAGACTTGAATAAACCCAAAATGGTTTATTAAACCAAGGAGTGTGTTAGTTACCAACTTAAAAAAAAAAAAAGAAAACAAGAAATATCCATAATTATGATTGAATGATAAATTTATGAAATAAATTGACAAATCTACTGTTGGATGAAAGTGGGGTAGACCCCAAACAAGTCCCCATTCACATGCACATTTCTGCACCTTCTCTGCTAAAACTAGTCAAACACATATTTAGGTTGATTATGCTCAAAACACTGATGGCATGTTCCCAAAAGTTTTTAACATCTTACACCAGATCCTGTTAAAATGTAGCTTTGAACATTTGGAAAAATGGAGGTTCTGAATCCAGTATATGTTATTATAATTACCTTCTTTTTGTCTGCAGCATCTTGAAGCATGGCGGCAAAATAAATAAGACAATCACAAATTTACCTCTGCCGTAAAAAAAGCCAATTAGACCTACTTCACTTTGATCTAAATGTATTCCATTCCATATAAAATCCAATTTAGCCTTTTAAATAGCCTCATGCTTATCTACGCGTGGCAGGGTGACAGATCGGCTTTGGGCCATCTCTTTTATTATTGCATGGTCCAAAGTGACACTATGGGCTAATTTGCTTGGTTTAATAGTTTTACAAGAGCGGCCAATGTAGTGTGACCCTCCTCCCATCCCTGGGGGAGTCTTATCCACTTGCTGATACAGTGCTTTCCATTTGCAACAGATGTTCACACTCTCACACATACGGTAAACACTCATCTAAAAAACAATAAAATGTGTTTTGTATATTTTATTAGTCACAGCTCATGCTTGGAAACACAGAAAGTGACAGCATGGTGGAATGTTAACACCACTGCTGGCATTGTTATTGTGGTGGTATAAGCCATGATGAGATGTAGTTAGCATGTTAGCAGTGTTAGACATCAGCCAGAGGTAACTTTTGATAATGCGATACCACACTTTCTACTGGGAGACCTTTACAGCCATCTCTGACATTAAGTGCAAATAGAAATTAAGGGGGCGGGGAAAAAATGAAAAGAAAATTATCAGCAGCATGAGTTTCTCTGCTTTAAATATAAATTTGAATCCTGATGAAGAAGAAAACAGAGGGTTTAATTTAATTGAAGTAAATCTGAGCAGTTCGATGACAGTCTGAATGCAGATAAACTAATCAGCACAAGAACAAAGAAAATTTGGCAAGTAAACTGTTTATTTCCAGTAGGGGTGAAAAAATGTCCTCTAAAAATAAATCCAACAAATTATAAACCCAATTGAAATTTAAAAGTTTCACGTCGGGTAACAATAGTGTGGTAAAATGTTTGTATGCGATGATCACAAAACTAGAGGAATGTACTTTTTTCTTTACCCAATTTGAAAGATCTGATCCCTGCAACAGCAAAAACAGAATCTTAAAAAAGTAAATCAACCCTTGTTTAAAACAATAAAGTTGTATTTTCTGTCTTGCAAGAAAAAAATGTAATCAAGAAAGTTTAATAATCTTAGTTTAAAAAAACAAGTCTAAGTTTCTTAACTTGAGCATTCATGATAAGACATCATTCTTACCCAATTGGCAGATTTTATTTTTGCACATTTAAATAATATTTTCCAATTTTTTTTATTCTTTTGTTTGTTGTGCTTGTTTTTTTTCCGATTTCTTTGACTGAAACATTTTAATTACCTAAAATAAGCTGATTATTCAATAGAGCAGCTGGATAGCTCGATGTGTTAAGTGTAGGATTGACATGCAAAATCAAGGTTCAGTTCCCAGGGGCTGCAGTCAGCTTCATCCAGTGTGGGTTAAACCAGACCCTTCTGTTACTGCCATGGCAACCCCTGAAGGGAAGTGCCAAAATGTGAACAACAACAACCCAGTTAATCAATTATCTTGAATTGTCATGCAGGTTCTTTTATTCCATCATACAGCATTTCAAAGTGGCTGGATGAAACTCACCTAAAAGGCTGTTGAAGGCATCACTACCCACACAAAACCAATATTGACACTACAAGCAGTAATTCCAGTGAGTAAACAGGCTCAATGACATCACACACATGCATGTCATACTTCACTAAAAATAAAGAGCTTGTTTTTCACATTTGTACTTTTTTCATAACTGACAATGTTCATCTGAAACTTTTGCAGAGATTGTACCTGCTCTTTGTCCAAGATGTCGGAAGATTTTCTTTTTTTTCCCACTTTTTGAGTGTTTTAAAACAGGAAAAAAAAACTTCTCCAAACTTCCAATGGGTTTGTTTTGCAGCACAAAAACTAATCAAACCAATTCCATTAGTGAATAAATTCCACATTTCCCGCTCATTCAGAACTAAATCTGCTCAACTGTTCAAGCATAACAGCATCACTAAAAACAAGCTTTTGAATTCATGGCAGACAAGTAAGCCGCATCTATTTGTGCAGTTTGCAATGTCTTAGTCAGTGCAATAATAACCAAAACAAGTGTTTTTATTTTCAACTAAATATCAACCTGTTGTAACTGAAACCATGTTTTCTGTTCCACGAGGATCCATAATACTCCTTCAATTCTACACTGGAGGCAGCAGAATGCTGTGACAGGGAGATATTGATTACTATGCAAAGGAAATTTTTTACTGTGTTGGATAAAGTCACTTTTAGATTCCAATCAAATGTCATTGCATGACTCGTTGCTTCTGCAGTTCATGAAAAGTTGAGAATACCTTAGACAAATGATCATAGAAACACCAAAACATGATCTGACATGGCAGAAGAAAAACTGAGCTAAGAACATTTTCTGTACAGTCAAGTCAACTTTATTTATAAAACGCTTTTAAAAACAGCAAAGGCTGACCAAAGTGCTTAACAATGAAAGACAAAACAAAGCAACAATCTAAAATAAACAACACAAAAGTAATAAAAATCAATAAAAAATCACCAATTCCTACTGAGTTAAAAGCCAGGGAGAAAAGGTAAGTTTTTAACTTGGATTTAAAATTATTCAATGAACGGGCCTGCCTAACCTGCATAGGCAGAGCATTCCATAAGCTGGGGCCAACAAAGGCAAATGCCCTATCCCCTCTGAGCTGGAAGGGGAATCCAGCTGTAGCGGCTCAGAGAGGTGGGTCGGAGCCAGACCATTTAAAGATTAAAAAAAAAAAAAAAAAAGAGTTTTAAAATGAACTCTAAAATGGACAGGCAGCCAGTGTAGAGGAGCCAGAATTAGTGTAATTCGCTCTCTCTTCCATGTTCCACTTAACGAATGTGCAGCAGTGTTCTGCACCAGCTGGAGACGGGACAAAGACAAACGAGAGACACCAAAGTAAAGAGAGTTACAGTAATCCAGCCGAGTTGTAACAAAGTGCTTTCTTGATAAAAACGATTTGACTTTAACCAGCTGCCTTAACTGAAAGAAGCTGGATCTCACCACTGAACCCAATCCAAATTAAAGCCATTGTCCATCTTCACTCCTAAATTTGTGACAGTAGATCTAACAGATTGAGTTAGAGAATCCAGAGCTATAGGGTGTGACTTAATGTTGCCACTGGGACTAAAGACAATCACCTCTGTCTTTTCCTCATTGAGGTGGAGAAAGTTAAGAGCCATCCAGGCTCTTAATATGTAGGCATCCTTCTTGGTCAATGGCACATATATCTGGGTATCATCCACATAGCAATGAAGAGCACAGTTGTGCTTGATAAGAATGGGAGAAGGGGAAGGGAGAATAGCAGAGACCCAAGGACTGAACCCTGCGGGACCCCGTAACAGGATAACATTTGACAGATTTTCCCTTTTTGCCTCTTTTACAGTAGCCTGATAATGACACCAGCTGTCCCTCAACATCTGTAGTGACACCTGTAGCTTGTCCTTCTTCCACTTTCGTTCAGTTTTTCTGCACTCACGTCTACAGTGTGGTTTACCCAAGTGCTGTGTGGAATTGTGTATGTCATTGTGTGCATCTGCATGGACTGACTGCTTCTGCAGGATTTTTCAGGTGCGAATCAGGTGTGTGTCAGTTGCTCCTGAATTTTTCACATCAGTTCTCACTGGTGCAAATGTCAGCACTCATCCTCTTCAGGATCCCAAAATGCGCAAGTGCTCACATTTTGACACAACCGAGTCAATGGTTCACAACAGCAGCCCGAATAATCGATTCCCATAGAAAACAGCACGGGTGGAAACACATTCTTCTTCAGCTGGTGTTTTTGCCCAGCCGCATGCAAGTCAGCTGATCACCTGCATTCACGCAGTGATCCAAAGAATTGTTGCTAAAACAAAAGAGAAGATGAAATCTGTCTTTGGCATTTGCTGCAGATTTTTCTACTGTGTGCTGCACTGGGAGCAGGAAACACATGAGTGACTCACAAATTGATTTCCAAAACAGATTGTGTGATACACTCAGTGACGATGCAAAATGGATGGAAATGTACCGCCTGAATCAGCTTCTATACTCCCCGCTGCTGGAAATCTCTGTTTCTCTCTCAGTTTGTGTGTTTGTGTTTCATATCTTCCCCGCCACCGCCGCCGCCACACTCCTCTGCCCTCCTGTGTCTCTCCGCTTCCCTGTCATCCTCAACATTAACGCTGTGGTATCATTCGCCAGGGAGGTGTGAAGAGGGCAGAGTAAATCAGCCAGGAGGAGGTCGGCGCCGCTCGCTGCCCGGCGCTGGCTGCAATATCCTTGCAGGGAAAGAACGCGGCGCTGATTTGCATGATTAAACAGCATCCACCAGACAGACAGCGCTTCATTACTCACCGCACACAAGGTGATTACAGGAAAATGAGTGAAAGCGCGCATTCATACAAACACAGCCACCACAACCCACCTAGTCTGAGACACACAGGTGCAGAGAAATACTGTACATCAGAGTAATGCCACCTGACAAGTGTTTGCAGCTGAGCAGTGGCAGTGATGATAGCACTCCCAGGCATGCATTGTCTCACTGGTTTCTGCTTGAAGACGCTTAGACTCTGAGGCATTTTAGGAGCCACTGCTCTGAGACCCAATTAGCATAATAATCTAGCTTGTCAGACCTTCCTTAACAAAGCTGTAGCATCTCATCTTCGTTTGATCCAAAAATGCTAGGAAGGGTTGGATCAATTAAACGCCAGCCAGCACAGAGGCTTCTTCAAATACCTCCCCATAGCAGTGCATGAAGTCTGTGTGTCTTTTAACATTTGTCAAGGAGAGCAAACTGAGATTTGCCACTGGCGTTTGTACAGATACGAATATTGGCTTTTGCCTGTCATAGGCAGAGCTGCCTTCCAGGAAACACACCTACTGTACTTTAGTGGAGCACAGCAGGGATCAATAGCTAATGTAAAAATATATTGCAAAGGCAGCACCTTTCTTGCCAAGACCCATGGTTTACATAAGTAATGCAAAATAGCTTACAGAACACATGCGATTGAAAGGCTAATGGAGAATGCAATGAGGTTAAAGGTTCATTTGCTCTTTAAAGTCCTACTCCGATCCATTGTAAAAGGCTTTCCATTAGTCGTTTAATTAGGATTGTGCTGTTTTAACCTCAAATCAAAATACCTGTGTTGTTTTCTAGAACATAGTTTCTGCAGAGCAGCAGTAGTTCATCAGAAATTTGACTCTGAGTTATGGGCGGGACAGTTGGTGTGGAGCAAAGGCTGATTTACACTGGTCTGCCAGCGGTGCATCTCCATTGCGTTTACACAAAACAGTTATGTCTGCCTCTGACATCGGTCTCTCCGCCCCGCAGCTGAAGTTTTACGCAGGAGTTCCATTTCCAGTCCGTTGACCCATGAATGTCACAGTAAAAAAACAGGAGAAACGGTAAATGGGAAACACCTCGCGGTTTCAAAATAAAACCTTTATAAAATGTATTCTTATAGATTTATTACATTTATGGTGAAGTCCCTGGAAGACCCCCAGGGAAGACCAGGGACACGCTGGAAAGAATGCATCTCTTGGTTGGCCTGGGAACGCCTCGGGGTCCCCCCAGAGGAGTTGTAGGAAGTGGTCAGGTAGAGGGAAGTCTGGCCATCTTTGCTTAGACTGCTGAACCCCCGAGCCAGTCCCAGATGAGTGGAAGTGGATGGATGGATGGACGGATGGATGGATGGACGGATGAATGGATGGATGGATGGATGGACGGATGAATGGATGAATGGATGAATGGATGGATGGATGGATGGATGGATGGATGGATGGATGGATGGATGGTGACATGCCCACTCGATAACCTAGGTTAACACCACAAATAACACCAGCGTCCATTTACATCAAAGTTGAATTTTTGAAATTACAAAAACATAACATAACATAACATAACATAACAAACATGCATTTTACAAGAACTCAGTGAAGATGGAGAGGGGGCCTGAAACTTGCCAATGTTTTGAAAGTTGATGACACTGGAGTGGCAGAACAAACCATTCCTCCTGAAGCCAGGGGGAGGGGGGGAGGGGCGAACTAGAAACCCATTGGAGACAATGTAAACAAACTGACGGTTGTGAGATGGACTCCCCACACAAGCAAAGCAACTGAGACGCACCACAAATGGACCAGTGTAAATTCATAGTAAGCCCACACTCATTTCCCATCATCGCTTTGTTTACGATCTCTCCCGCTAGCCTACAGTCCCTCACAACCCCACAACATTACTTGCGAGAAACATTGTAGCTTTCTAGCTGTACGGTTTTGAGCCAAATTCCAGCCAGAAATAACAAAAAAAACACAGTTTTAATTTTAATTTTCTTTATATATATCCTCCATCATGAGAAAAGTGCTTCAAGAACATATTAAAAACACTATTTTCATTGGAGTAGGTCTTTAAGAAATCCATGTTAGTGTAAAAATGACAGAGGGAGCAGTGTTATTTCATCTCATTCTCATATATACCAGTTTTTTTTTTATTTTCTATATCACAGCATCCACACTGCCCCCAGTTTCCATGCAGATTTTTATTTTTTATGTTTTTCTTCAAGGCTCAGATTGTGTCTCACTCAGCATTCATTCAAGCAGCCGTTCCCCTTTGAAGTTCAACACATGGCTTTTATCTTGTTATCACGCTATTTCTTTGTATTCCCCAGCGCCATAGGCCGTGCAGCGTCTCCAGGGGTGCAGCAAATACCCAGGGCCCTCCCTCTAATCCATAACACAAAATCAACAATGGCGGCCATGGAAGGGGGGGGGTGTCTGCTTCCTGTTTGAACTAAAGCACAGTGGGAGTTTCCAGCTGACCATGTGCTGTAATGATGAGCCTAATTAATCATAATTATTAATTTTTAAAAAATAGCCGGCTCTGAGGAGAGCACTGTCAACAAGGAAAGGAAGACATGAAGGACAACATTTATTTATTTATTTATATAATATTTAATACTAAGTCACAATCAAAGGCTAAGAATGACCCAGAATTTAGATTCAAATAATTAAAAAATAGGAAATATGTAGGCCTATTTAGATGGTATTTTACAATCTCCAAACAACTTGATTATATGAATCCAAGTCATTGACCTTTTGTCTCTTTATCTTAACCTTGTTTAGTTTTAAAATTGATTTTTACTCGTTTATTTTGACTTGTTACCTTTTTTGACCGGGTTTGCCCACCAGATCAATTTGTCCTAAACTAAAATCTAAATACTTAGAGCTGCCTCCTGCCTCCAGTAAATTTGTTTTCTTGTTTTTAGATTAACTTTATTTCCTACAAAAGTGTTTTCTCTTGTTAAAAAATTGCACTCATGATTGTTGTTTCTAATTTAAAAGAAAAAATAGCAATTAAATAAAATGTAAATAAGAGAGAATAAGTGGAAAAATGCTGATGAATCTTCTGGATGATGATCAATGCTGGCTGACAAAGATTATGAAGAAGAGGAGCTTGAGCTTTGAAAAAGGTTTATATTTATCTGCACATACAGTTCTGTAAATTACCTCCATTGCTTTCCATTAGTCAGACTTGCTGACTGTCATTTGCTGAGCTGCAGCAGATCTCATCCCAGTTTGAAAGGAGAGGAGTCGTGTCAGCTCTGCGTGCAGAATTACCTTTTATTCCACCTGGAGAGGATTCTGTGTTGTGCATAACTGTCAAGTTTTATGGCGCAAATTAGGCAAGGTCAGCCTTAGCTGTTGCCATGGAGACAGGGTTAAGGGATGATTTGGTGTTGCCCTGAATCCCAGTGTGCTATGTATAGGGAGACGTATTGCTCTAACACATCAATTCCACCGATTTGTCCATAAAAACAGTTGGAATGAAAATACATCCACCCCTGTGAGCTTCCTCCGTCTCACATTTATTAAAAACTATATCCAAAAATGGATCGTTGATGCAGAGCTTGTGGTACTGTACTCAAAACATGCAATGCAATGTGAGTTCCCATTATTTATTTTTTTTTTTTGTATTGTGCCATTTTGATTGACCCTTGTTTCAACAAGGACCAGGTTCATGCTCAGTGTTTCACCCACCAAACGTATTTGATGCCCAGGTGGGAGGACTGAGCACTCTAACCAGCTGCCTACCTGGCTCTGAATGGCTCATCTAGTGCCAGAACTGCTAACACTGCAGGATGCAAGCGGGGAACAAAACAGAAAGCACAGAGGAGGAGATGGTCAGAAAAGAAATGAAGAAAGAAAAGCTGCTGGGCTGTTACTTCTCCCAGTCCTGTTGTGTCTCTCTCTGCAGAGGGAGTAACAAAGACGATGTGAAATGAAATCCTAAAGGCAGACAGAGCAGTGCAGCCAACAGGAAAACTCTGCATTTATTTCAGCAAAGCAGACAATCCTTACCTGTAGTGGAAAACACTTTGGGCTTTGAATCTGTAACAAATCCTGTGTAGCTCTGGAAGAGTTTCCCTGAACTAAACAACTAAACATTTGACAGAGGCAGCAGATAAGATTCTTTTTCTGTGATATGGTCGAAAAGTATTTGTTATTAACAACCCCCAAAGCCTGTTTTAAGAAATTTGATTGAAAAAAGGCACCGAAACTTGTGTTTGTACATTTTTTTCTTACCCTTTAGGGCAGTACTGAGGAGTACAACAAATTTATGAATCAGACTTGTTTGCAAAGCTTTGTGTAATAGAGTTCTGCACTTGACACTGCGTCAAAGAGGCGCAGGTGTTGTGCTCTAATGGGATGAGTGTGCGATGAATGCCTTCCCTTTTCATGTAAATTAGACAGAAAGATGGGGTTTGTGAAAATATCAATAGTCGCCCCACTGTTATCAGAACAAAAGCAGATAATAAAGACAAGTGAGAACAAACTGTGCAAAATTGACCTTTTTTATGTTTTATTTTAAAATGTTTTTTTTGGAAAAAGATAAAATAAAAATTAAAGCCTTTTACTAAAGTTGCAGGCTAGAGGTGAAAGCCTGTAGTTTTGTCACATTATTTTTATCCTGTAATGACCCGGTCTTGCTCTGTCTGACCCAGAGCCATTAAAAATAATAATAGTAAAAATAATGGCAGCTGAATGCAGCTAAAGCTGCATGGGCAGGTTTCCAAATCGCTGGGAAGCTTTTTGGCACAATAAGGTAACTTTGGTTCCTGAGTGCATCTTAAATAATTTAACTGAACTTGCATTAATGCTCAATGTTTTTTTCTGTTATAACCAGAAAGAAATGGAAACTAATTGAGTTTGTTCTGCTTCCTGTTTATCAGCAGGTCTTTTAACAGCAAATTTAAGATCCCACAGATTTCCACGTGATGTTGCCACCTCTGCACTTTTAAGAGTTAGTTGAGCTTTAAACAACTGTTTCATTACAGGGTTAGGGACCTTAACCCTTGTGCTATCTTAGATGACCCCACCCTTACTTTGACGTGTTTTCCCCACCATGATAAAGGTGGAAAGATTTCATGTAATCCATGGACACCAGTGAAGATCACAAATCATTGAAGAAAAAAGGTTCGGCGCACTGTCTGGGTCTAGATGACCCAACTCCCAATGTTAAAGTGTCTAGGATAGCACAAGGGTTAAGAACAAGGCTCAGAATTTTTCCCCAACATTAAAAAACCACAAAGATGCCTTTTTAAAAAAAAATAATAATTTTGCTTTTTCAGGAGCTCTCCTGTGAATGTCGACTGCACCATGAAACTATTGTCACTCTATATGTTGCAAACAGCTCACCTTCCTTGAAGGCTCAGCGCAAACCTTGAGGGGGGTAAATGACCATCTATCAGCACTTGAGTGACAAGTGCCATAAGCAGATACTTAAAGCTCAGTTATTAGCACCAACAAATTGCCTCGTTGGCCTGAATCGCTTGTGCTTTAACCTACATTTACATTAAGTGGGTACGTGAAAATGATTTCCTTTCAAACTCATTTCTTCAGCACCAGGCAAGGGTCCACCTGTTTTCTTTGTAAAAAAAAAAAATGGTGCATGTGACCTTCTTGCCATTTATTTACACATCTCTATTTTTCTGCACAATAGAAGTTTATTTTCTTTTATTTTACACACCGTGTGCTGTAGTTTAATTCCCTTAGAAAAAAATAAAACTGCACTGCTGTGACTCCCATCACTGCACAGCAGAGTATATCAAGTTTATTGGTCTATACTGCCCCCTACTGTTAAGTACGATAAGACTTTGGATTGATTATGTAATTCAATTATTAAATCATCTACACATTTATTACAACAATGAGCTTTATTTTGAAATTTTTAGTTTATAATTTACCAGATCAACTTCAAGAAATACATGTGATCACTTTATATCAGTACCATTTTAATATGGCAGATTTTAGAATATCAAATAAATATTAGTTTATTTTTAAGTCAGAATAAGAAAAGAAATGTTTTTGAGGAAGGTGTATAACATTCCAGATGGTTACTTCTGTTTGTAAATAGACCTTTGTGTTAACTGAGGAAGATATCTCATTAAAAAAACATCCTATTGCTGATATGATTCTGCAATGTTTACTACTTAACTTTTAAATTAGCTGATTAGAAGTCTTTAAAGACTGATGAAAACTGTTTTTGAACATGCTCTTGTGGCCTATTTCTGATGGAGGACATATATAGAGAAGGTTACGCTTTAAATTGCATTGCAAAAAAAAAAGCGCTTATTTGTTTTGTAGAAAATATGCTGGATGGGCCACAAGCTCCCTGCTCTAAGTAACGGGGAGGGGGGCGGGGTTGCTCTGCACCAACAATCCCACCCATAACTCAGGCAAATTTCTAATGAACTACTGAAGATCTACAAAAATTATGTCCTAGAAAATTACTTTCTTCTATTTTGGCTACAAATGTCAATCATAATTGCATTGAAAGATGACTGGAGAGGGTTTTTGACTCTTCTTCCCACAGCAGCAGCAACAATTATCCTAACACTGTATAGAAGGAAGTTTTGCGTCACACAAACAAAAAGACCTTTATTTTGGTTTAACATTTTTATTTAACATTATAACATAGACATAAAAAGGAAGGCAAAAAAAGAAACAAATGTTGCATCTTCAAAACTTCTCATTTGATCAAAAATAAGTGAGAATATTTTTACAGTTATGGGACAAGAGCAATCCACGTGAGATCTAGGTGGAAGAGCAAAGAGACGCTCCCTATCAAGGGTCTTTACATTGTACATACGCTTTTAACCGACTTAATAAAAAATGATAATAAAAATGCGGTCAGGAAGAGAGAAAACCTGACAAATCAACACAAATCACAAGCACTGTTTTCATTTTAGATTTCAATTGTACTAAATACCAAGAAACATGGAGGATGTGTAAAGATTTTCAAAATAAAATAAAAACCCAGAAGGAGCTTTTTCAATTTTGGTATTTCGGTGATGTCTGGCTGCCATCTAAATTAATGAATTTGATGAAAAAGCAGATGAACCACGGCTACCCTCATCCAGCCGAAACAGATACAGGCAGCGAAAAGATAAAGAAAAAAACAAAACATATTGCTTCGCTCCTTAACACATGTACTTTATGCTGATTTCTTAAATAAGCCACTACACGTTTGTGGTTCACCTTGTTTTTAAGCAGCGATGTGTCAGGTTCAGGGTGAGGATGAGGATGCTCTTCCGTGTCTTCCTCCACCGCCTTCCCCTGTGGGACAGAAACGGTCACAGAGAGTCGTGTTAGCAAAGACCCCCAAACTGCTGACAGCTGAGCAACAACACTACACCACACGCGTCATTTAGAATAAAAAAAACTGACCAGGATGTGGAGCATACAGACACCGCCTTTCATTTAAGGATTCTTTTACTTCCTTTTTTTTTTTTTTTTTAAAGTTTAAAGCTTGTGACCTAATATCGTGATCAAAATATTTCAATTAGTGGGCCAAAGTAATTGATATTCCCTTTGCCAAAGTGAAAGTGCACTGTGCGCTAACCAAGTTTCTCATTTAGACAACAGGCTTTCTTACAGTTGAAACTGGAATATTTACTTTTTATTTACCTTTAAGTGGATTAATAAAGATTTTAAGATTATAGCTTCAAGAGGAATTTACATCAGATACAGAAAAAGACTAATAAAGCTAAGAAAACAGCAGGTCAGTAACAGTTTCAGCTGTTGGCAGGAGTATATCAGGTGGGAAGTCTTTAATAACTAAATCTAACAATCTCCGCCCCAAAGAAATGCACAGTACTGAAAAAAAAAAAACCTGCAGCAAGACAATTAAACAATCCAGATTTATCCATGTTCTAGAGCATGTGTTCTCTGACAAGCAACAGCATTCAGAAATGGATGTGGGTAGAGAAAGGAGTACCTGGGGTGAGTACCTGCACAGTTTGACAGTCAGAGTATCCATGATTTTTAATTTGCCCTTTTCTCATGTGGTCTCGCTCACAACACCAACGCTGTGTGAGGTATGGAAGTCAGCTGCAATTCATTCCATAAGCCCTACCCTCCAGTTAGTTAGCGTCATAAGGCTCCCCTCCCAACCCCACAAAAAAAACAAAAAAACAGTGCATGGCATTATCAGGCACAGGAAGCTGGACAACACATCCATGGCATTCGTGACGTTGTTACTAACTTGTCTGCGGCGTATACCTTTAGACAAAGCCTGGAGTGGGTTACTGCTAGAGGAGAAGAAAAAACATTCTCCCAAAATATGCAAAGTGTACAAAGCAGACAGACTACAGCTGCTGCCTGGCTGGAAGGCTGTGCGACATTAAAACAGCAGTTACTATGTCTTCCTGTTTCACAGTGAGAAAATGACATAAAGACACGTCAATGCAGGCAGGGAAGCTTGAATTACTTTGTTTGCCGTTACGTCCAAAAGAAAAGAAAAAAAAAAGTGGAATATACAATGATGCGGACCAAAAGAATAAAAACCGAGACAAAATAAGGGGGTACCTCTGGGCATGTTTGCTCAGGGCTACACTGGCCTTTCCCTCTTGGCTTTCTGTGAATGTTTTCTACATCCTTCTCAATCATCGGGCCTAGTCCTTCATCTTCAGTGCATACTTACGATGCACTAATCAAAAACAGGATAAAGATATTTGCATACAGTACATAAGACAATTATAAAAAAGAAAATGATAAGAATTGAACTGAAAAACAGGAGTGAAGAGGGAGGGTGACGAGGAGGGAAAAGGAAAGGGGGAGGGGGTGAGGGAAAGGAAAGCGTGAAGGTGGGTTGAGAGCCAGGGGGAAGTGCTGAGGAAGCCGCACTTACCTGAGCCTGATCTGAGGTCCTATCAGATCAGTTTTAATTGGACTGAGTGTCACCTTCAGATTGGAGGAGCTCTTGCTGGCCGTTAAGCAGAGGGGAGGAGGAAGGTGGTTCGCTCTGCATGGGTTCCACCTCTGATGAAGGCTTGACGGCAGCTGCATCACTGTCAGCATGCTTGTCTTTCTTAGAACTGCTCTTCTCCTCTGTCCCCTTACGATCTGACAAAGCATCACATGAATTTAGGTCTACATTAATCACAATCAGACTAAAGTCACAGACCCACTCAGATTAGCATTTTTCCTGATGGAGGAAATATATAAAGAAAATTCAGATAAAATTGCATTTTTAAGTAATTTTTATTCAATTGTGAGTAGCAGACGAAAAAAAATGCTGTTTAAAAAACAAACAGCATTTTTGTTCCGTCTAAATATATACTGGAGGGGCCAAAGCTTCCTCTGCAACTGTGAGGGGAAAGAGGACGAGGTTGCTGCATAAAGAAAGTATCGCCCCTGAATTTCTAATGAACTACTGGTGCTCTACATGTCCCCGAAAACCACAGTTTTTTAAATTGCCTAAAAAAAAAAAATGGCATAATCCTGAATAAAAGACCAGCGGGAACGCATCGATAGATCAAGAGATGACCGGAGTTGGTCTTTAACGACTACCCCTTACCTTTGTCTTTTGATGAGTGCTCTTTTTCTTTTCCTCTGTCTCTGTCTCTGTCCCGGCTGCGGCTGCGCTGATGGTGAGACTTGCGCTCTGGGCTGCGAGACCTCCTCCTGTCCCGACTGCGGGAGCGGCGTTTTCTGTCCGAGCGGTCACGGCTGCGCTTCCTTTCTCTGTCCCGGCTCCTGCAATACAACGAAGCGAGACGTTAGGCCAGTTCAGTCAATAGAAGCATTACTGTGTCTGCTTTCCAGGTGCGAAATTCCAAAACTTCGGGCGTACCTGCTGCGCTTGCGTTCCCTGTCCCTGTCCTTATCTCTGCTCCTGGATCTCCGGCGATCGCGCGATCTGCTCCGTTTCCTATCCGACGTGCGGCTGGAGTGGCGGCTGTGCGAGTGGCTCCGGCGGGATCTCCGATCCCTCTCGCGGTCTCTCTCCCTCTCCCGCTCTCGGTCCCTTTCCTTCTCACGCTCCCGCTCTCTCTCTCTCTCCCGCTCCCGTTCCCTCTCTTTTTCTCTTTCCTTCTCCTTCTCTTCCTCCTCCTTGCGCTTCTTCTCCCGCTCCTCCCTCTCACGCTCACGGTCTTCTCTGTCCCGCTTGAGGGCCGGATTTTCCCCCTGAGGTTCCTCAGAGCGACGCCGCAGTTTCTCCTGTACACCAAGAAGATGCCTCTTACACTTTAGTCCTTGCACAAAAACTTAAACTAAAACTACTTTTCTTAAAAAAAGAAAAAAAAAAAAAAAAAGACATCTTTATTGTTTTGTCTTCAGATTTGATGTGATCCTGTTACCTTTAACTCCTCCACGGTGGATTTAATCTTGGCATAGCCCATATGCTGTTTGCCCATTAAATGGTCATCAACTCGAGACTGAGCATCACCCACGATGAGAAAGGCTCCACACACCTCACACACCTCCATCTGTTTCTCCTGAGCTGCAAAGCTTTCAATGGTCTGCAGGGAATATAGAGAAAGATATCTTTTTTTAGTTATTGGAAATCTTTTTTCCCCACATGATTAGATGTCGAAAGCTTTCTTTTGGAATCAGCTTACATTGTGAATGAACAGTATTTCTTTTTTTTTTTTTTAACCAGTATGCATTAGTCTTCATAGGTCAACTGCATTCACTTTTTAAATGGAAGCAAAAATATGTTTGTACTAGGGCTGCACGATATGAGCAAAACTTGCTGCAAAACTTGTGACTTTTTAGCCAATCAGAATGCAGAACACAATGCACAATGCAAATCCGTGAAGTAGCGAAACCGTGAAAAGTAAACCGTGTTATAGCGAGGGATCACTGTATACACAAGTAGCAAAACAACCAAAAACATAATTACCGTGTCATTGCAACAATTTAAAAATTATACTTCAAATGACCCTCATTGACGTAGGAGGCAAACATCTAACATAAAAGAGCTCCATCTGATTGGTCAACAACGTCAAAGGGTCTCTCCAATTGGTCAAATCCATAAATTGATTTATTTGATTAGTTAAATACTTCAAGCTGCCATAAGATTGTTTTAGCACATTTAAGGTAACCATTTATTGCGATTTTTGCTGACTTTTGCGATATGGATATTGCACTGCTTGATATTGTGATAACGATAAATTTGCGGCATATTGTGCAGGCCTAGTTTGTACACTGTAAGACAGGGGTGTCCAAATCCAGGCCTCAAGGGCCGGCAACCTGCTGGTTTTCCAGAAACCCTGCCTCATCTGCTGTTGATTACCTGGATCAGGTGTGTTTAGGCAATAAGGAGCCTCAACAGCAGGTTGATTGGAAAACAGAGGACACCGGCCCTTTAGGCCTGGAATTGGACACCCCTGCTGTAGGACAACCCCTCCTTCATGACTCACTGAAGGGGTGGAGTTGAGCATCTCCCTCTCATCCTTCAGCTGCTCCACCAGTTTCATCATTCCTTGAGCCTCCTCCACGCGACCCTCAGACCCAAGTTCCTCGATCTGCAGAAACGTGAAACAGGTTAGCAGCAAAATAGCTAAAAAGTGATAAATAATGCATAAGAAAAGCGCATTTTATCATAATAATAAGTATTTTTTATTATCCTAATTGCTGCAACTCAACACTAAAAGGTGCAACAACCCATTATGTACATTTTCTAATTTCCTATATTTCATATTTCTATTAATGATCATATGAAAAGCATACTTTCATTCTTTACTGTCTAACCTGAACAACCAAGTCCTCAATCTTTTCCGTTAGAACCTGGATCTTCTCATCATTCTTCCCTGTCGGACCAGGTCCCTGCAGAAATGAAGAAAAAAAAACTCTCCTGTAAAGCTGGTGATTGAAGCCCCAACACAAAGCAGGAAATTAGAATAAGGAACAAGTTGCAAACTGCATATTAAGCATATTTTTCATTTAAAAATATAAATAATGCACCAACCCCAGAATTCTGCTGAGCTTGGGAAAGTGCGAGGCGAGCGTGCCCTCTACGAATCCGCCGCTCCACTTCAGCCAAAAGTGACTGTAGATACCGCAGAAAGTCTCGTTCGTAGCCCTCTTTCATGAACCGAGAACTTTTCTCATACCTGGAACATCACAATCAGCTGTTTAGAAATAGATGAGCTTGTACAAAGAAGGCGACTAAAAGGTTACAACTTACATCTTTCTAAGATTTTCATCATGGATCTTCTCACAGGGTCCTAGAGGAGGAACACAAACATATTGTTAACCTAACAGTTCATATATGAGTGGGGGAGAGTTAATATGTAAATCGTAGACATACCCAAATCAGAGCGAGTGTTCGTGAACAACTCAGCTGGACAGAAGCCGCACAGATAGTATCGGCAAACCTAATGATAAAAATAGTGATAACACTTTTTAATTTTAATGGCATAAATGATATTATACATTTTTAAATGAGTTCAGAATGAAATGAAATCAGATATAATCATAAAACATAAATTCACTGTTTATTAAAAGGTGGGATACGTCTCTTAGGGACTCTGCAACAACCAATATGCAATAAAGATTTCAAATATAGAGGCAACCATTTGCAAAAATAAATAAATAAAAATAAATCTCTCTATCCTCCTGAATGATGCACGTCAAAGTAAACATAGTTACTCTAAACACATGCTAATGTAGCTAGTATTTAAATCCGGTCCGATCTTCATAAACGGGGAAAATAAACTTCATTTTTGATCCGCTAGAGCGATTAGCAAATGAGGCTACGTCTGTCACCACGCGACCAAAGTTCCCGCCAATGTTCCCAGATCCTCGCTGGGTCTAACGCTTTCATTGAATGATTGTGCAATATATTTGACTCAAACGTTAAAAATAATGCGTTCAGAGCTCACATCCTATCTCTACTGTGTAACCTTATCAAACTCATTATCGAGGCTAAAGTTAGCTAACAGGCTAACTTACGCTCTCGTCGTCCCATCGCACGTTGGCCCTCTTCTCGTCAGGGGCCAAGTTTCTGTCTCGGCCCATTAACTCGTCGAGTAACTGGGCGGCTGACAGCATTTTCCTTAAATAATAGAAACTTTGCTCGGAACCTTGAGGTAAATAATAAGAATCAGTTCCACAGCATATACTGCGCAAAGTACACCTAATCAAAATGGCAGACTCTTGACAATAATCAAAGCGCCACCTGAACCGGAAGTACTTGTCTCTTATTTCTTCTTCTTTTTGCTTCACTTTACGATTAAAGTCAAATCTGCGCCAAGAGCACCGCTAACCGGAGGAAAGCAGAGAAGTCTGATATTTCTTCTGATTTTCCCGATTTTTCTTTCTTCTTTTTTTCCAGGCAAAAAAAAAAAAAAAAAAAAAAAATATATATATATATATATTATAATAATATATATAGAATAATTTATATATATATATAATATAGATATATAGATAGATAGAATATATATAATAATATAATATATATATATATAGATATATATATCTATATATCTATATATATATATATATATATATCATATCTATAATATATATAATATAATCTATATATCTATATATATATATATATATATCTATATATATATATATATATATATATATATATAATATCTATATATACTTCTAGAGATATATATATATATATATATTAGATATATTATATATTATATATATATATAATATTATATTTTCTGCCCCCCCAGCACAAAGTCTCCTCAAGGTATTTTGGGAAATTCTTGTCTCGAAAAAAGGTTTGGCTTTCCTGCAGTTTTTGGTAAGAATTTAAAACGAGTCATCAAATGGCAAACTTTGTGCTAATTAGGAGCTATTAACTTCAGAATACTGTCAACTAGTAATGTCAAATTAAACGTTAAGCAATAAGGGGAACCAGGCTTTTCAGTTGTTGTCGGGTGGGAAAAAAAATGGTTTTAATTTTAGCTACGTCGTCGTGTTGCATTTTTGTTTTATTTATTTTGAAATATATATAATTTACTTTAACCATATACTTTTCTTTTTTCTTTTTTAGCCAAAACTGGCTCTTGGTATTTAAAAAAAAAAATCATTTTTAAAAGCGTTTAAATTTTTGAGGGAATATTTTGTAGAAACGCTCATCTGTTTTGGGAGCAATTTCCGGTTTGTTTTGTTTTTGCAAACATTCTTAAATCTATGTTTAGCTATGTAGGCCTATTTAGAGCAAGTTTCTCTCATTTTCTTTAACAATAATTTAAGTCTTTTTTTAAATGTGCTTAATTTGGCGGCTAGCTTAACTTTTTCATATTTACTTTTTCCATGAAGTTATTTTTATCGTAATTATTTTGGAAACTATGATGTCATTTTTGTTATACATGTAGTATTTTCAGCTGTGAATATATTCATTTATGATATATATATTCTATTAACCCCATTATTTAGTCAGCCAAGTGTTCTAATATTTTTCCATCCGCTTTTTAAAGTTAAATTTTAAATTTGTTGTTAAATACTAGTCAAAAGGGATATTCTGTATTTTGTATAAAAATGTAATAATGATAAAAAATAATAATGAGGAATGTAAAATTACGCATTCGGGAATTATTTTATTATGTTTCATTTAGAAACAATTCCCAAATAACGTGTAGAAATTAGAATTATTTTTACTTTTCGACTTTATTAATAATATATATTTGCGATTTCTACAGCAGCTATTTTTTTATTCGTATTTATTTATTTTGTTATCTTATTTTATTTTGTGAAATTGCACAAAATTGTATTGTGTAATTTTGGTCGTTAAGAAATGACTGCATAATGTTTTTTGGACAGCCGCTGTAATGTTTATAATGTCATTATTCTCCTCTGGGAATTGTGTTTTCCACTGTTCGTGTGCGATCTGTTCAATAAAAAAAAGAAAAAGAAAAAAAATCTTCGTTCCTATGGCGATACACAAGCCGAGACTGACAGCAGTGTTGCACCTGTTACCATGCTTCGAAGTTCCTCACTAAATTTATCATTTTATTCGTGACACCGAGGGCAAAAACAAATGATTTGACGTTAAGTTTGTTAATAAAAAGTAAGTTCAAAAACGCGGAAGGTCATTGCGTGAAATAACCGCTATGGGAACGAACATTTGTACGCAGTTGTCACATTTTAACGTTCCCCCCTAACGAGACTGACGGTGGCGTTTTTTGACAGCACACCGGCAGACCTCTGACTGCCACCGCAGTTTTGGGACTGAATGAGTGTTCAGGGTGACGACCGCGCTTCTGTGGCGTCAACCAGCAGCTTACATAAATACAAAGGAGAAAAGTTGCTGTTTCCCCGTTAATGGCGGTCAAGACGAAGTTACGTTAGCTAAAGCTACAAGCTAACACCTCAAGCTAGCCAGTAGGTAAGGTTAGCCGGCGTAGCTACAGTTAGCTGGAGAGTCTGTTCAGCCCGAGCTGTGTGCAATCACTTGTAAATCGGTCGTGGATTGTGTTTTGACCATTGATGTAAATAGCACGGTGGTTTTGCATCATATGATCTAACATCGCTAGTGTTTTGTGGCAAAATGTCCACGACTTCGTTGGATAAAGAATTACAAGAGAGGCTGAGAGAAGCATCTGCTATCGGGGATCTGGACGAAGTGCGCTCGTTAGTGGAGAGTGGAGTAAACGTTAATTCCCAGAACGAAATCAATGGATGGTAAGTGTTACGAAAATGTTTCATCTGACCAATGAGTCCCCAGTGTTGTTTCCCGTTCATGTTTGAGAGGTTTTGATCAGCAGTTATCACGTGTCCTTGATGTAACGAGAATTAAAAATGCTCACTGTTATCCTATTACACAAAGCAGAGCTTGTTAAACAGCCAACATTGCGACTTTTTCCTCTGCTTATCACATTTTGTTTTCACTGTCAGCTGCTGATTGTCCAGGACTCTAACTTCCAGAATTGTTTTCATTATAATCAGTGTTCCTAAAGTCCCACTCCAGTTATATTTTAATATTTTGTAAAAAGGTTCCGACAGGTCTTTTTAATTATGATTTATGGGCAAAATCAAAAAACCTGTTGTGTTCTAGAAAATAGTATCTGCACAGCGGCAGGAGTTCATTAGAAATTCACCTCTGCTGATATCCCATCATCCCTTTGTTTACACTTTCTCCCTCTAGCTTACAGCCCTAAGCTAACATTAATGGTGCAACAAAAATGGCGAAAATGTGTCAAAAACACCACTAACACGATTTTCTTTGAAGTGGGTCTTTCAAGTGGAAACAGGTTTACACTATTGGCCACATCTCATGTCTTAATGCTTTTTCTTTCATTGTTTCCATTAGGACATGCCTGCACTGGGCTTGCAAGAGGAACCATAAGCATGTAGTGACCTATTTACTCAGTTGTGGGGCAGACAGAGAAGTCCTCACGGCTAAAGATGAGCTGGCGTCTCAACTAACATCCAAACCAGAGATCAAGCGACTGCTAGGCGGTAAAGTTCTTCTAATCACTTTTTTTCCTCCCCAGAAGGTGATATCCACTCGGTGTCAGTTAAAACATTGGATCTTTTAGAATACATTTGTCTTTTGTTCATACACTCCAAAGTTGAGCTACAGGGTTTGTCTCTCAATAGTATTTTGCAACAGTAAAATGATATCTACATGTGGAAATAATATTTACATGTGGAAGGAAAAACTTAGTTTATTTGCAAAAACATTTGCAAGTCCACAACATTTTTTTTAAATAGGTAAACCTGTAGAAATGTAATTTTTACACCTGTAAAGTATTTCCCAGGTGCTCAGAAAAGTCTTAATCTTGTGTTTGGTTCTTGAGTTCAGGCTCACAAAATTCTTCCCACTCAAGTTCCATCCTCATACTTTTGACGTGAGTTTTGCTGATCAACCAGTCAGCACCTTTCTTTCCATCGGTGTACCGGCTCTGCAAAAATGTCGTATTTCTTCATTCATACTTTTTTTTTTTTTCTCACATTATTAAAACCCGAGATTATTTTTCTATGTTTTAGTCCTAAAGAGCTTATATCATGCTATTCCTAAGTCTTTTATAGTGGACAAAATCCATAGATATGACAGTATATTATCTTTGGCACACAAAAGAATGATTTTTTTTAAATTAAATATTAGTTAGTTTTGCAGTATATTTTTATTTTCTTACCTGGAAGTACTAAGAATATGGAAGCATTTCTGTAGCATAATTAAAAATAAAAGTCAATACTAAAGTTGCTTTTTCATTTATAAAATAAAGCTGCAGTTGTTGACTCAAAATTATAAAATGAAAAAGCAACCCGCCAAAGCGCTTTTTCATTTTCTTCTTCAACACGGCTCATTCTGTCACGTAATGAAAACGCTGATGACGGCAGTGCTCACTGTTCTACGGCGTTGTTGGTCCTACCAGCTAAAGTTCAGCATGAAATCTGTGCTAGAGCTGTTGAGAGAGGCTGCCGCGCCAACATTAGTGGGAACCGGCAGGAGATGATCTTCTAAATGTTCTTTTATTATTATGATTATTATTAAGGGCGTGTTCGCTCATGTGGCCCGTGCTTTATTCTTGGCTACAAGGACCCGGAAGAAAGGTTAGGATTAGGCTAATACGTGCCAACAATAACATTTAGCCGTGGATGAACTTAAACTCTGTGCGGGCAATGCCAGAATGTGTCTCTTGGATGTAAATATGTGGGAATAACATCAGCCTTTATTTTTTCTTGACAACACTGGAAACACAAATTCACACGATTGCTTACACGGTTTCTCAGGACCGGCAGACTGACAGGGGTCTGAAGCCTCCTCCAGACTTGCTTCATGTTTGTGGGCCGGGGAGGGGGCTTTGTTACGGTGTGCGCTCCGTCCAAATACGAAGCTTCTCCGGACCACAAAAGGCAGAAATACTGCGACGCAGTCCTGAGAAACCGAGTAAACCATCAGGAGTGCACACCATAACAAAGCCCCCCCCCCGAGCCCGCAACCACCAAGCTAGTTTGTAGTTTCGTGTTAATTGGAGCAAAACTGTAAAAATTCCAGGTTTTGATTAACAAAATGAATCAACACAAGGTTGACGTTCACAACTCAACCTACTGAGAATAAGGTGAGATTTAGTTACATTTGGTGTGCAGTTTTGGAAAGATTCTTTTTGTTTTGAATGCAATTTTGCAAGTGGCCAAAACTTTTAAACATTTTAAATCTTTTTTTTTTTCATTGGTGCTCAAGAATTCTCTGCAGCCACAAACATTTTTACACTCAGAAAAAACTGATATTGCAACTGCACCAAAGACTGCTGCATTTCTGTAAACGTTGAAGGACTTTGTTTTGTTTGTTGCCACAGTTGAGGTGGAAGACGTGCCTGAACTCAAGGAGCCGGAGTTAGCAATCATCCCTAACTACCTGTCCAATCCGCCCTTCATGTATTCCAAGATGGACAGCAAGTCTGAGATCATCCTGGGACAGCACAACGCTCAGAACGGCTCTGCTGATTCTGCTGAAGACGCACAGAGCGACTCCGCCTCTCCTTCTCCAGCAGACGGGATCCAGACGTCTCAGAGTCTGCTCTCTGAAAGCTCCTCTCCTGCAGAACCCGCCGTCAACCACAGTCAAGCTAGTGAATTCATTCCAGTGCACGAGCAAAACGGTGCGTCACCCACTGCGTCCTCGCCTCACAGCCACACGGTGGTGAACTGCACCGTGCCCATGGACCTGTCCGTTGAGCCTCACCTGGTTAATCACGCTGACTACTCCAACGCCGTCGCACACAACGGAACCATGTGTTCCTCTCCACTGGCCTCGCCGTGCCCCAATATGGCAGGCAGCGGCGGCGGCAGCAGTCAGGTTCAAGCCCAGGTGGCCAGCTCTAACCAGAGCCTGAACCGACAACCGTCTGTCCCACAGCAGCTGAGCTACAACCAGGCCAGCGGGCCCATGCCAGCCTTCCAGCCCTTCTTCTTCACCAGCACCTTTCCTGTTAACGTACAAGGTGGGTTCCTCGCCTTTTCTGCAGAAAAACGGGGACAGCGGTAGTTTTGATTGGATCCATCCGCTTAGTTAAACCAAGAACATGCGGTGCGTGTGGCAGCGCTCCCCGTCCCAGCCTCACAGCATTCTTTAGAATGTCAAACAAACCAGCCGAAGAAGAATCTGAGCCTCTATCATAGCGCTCTGACGTCTGCTTCCTCGAAACAGCTTTCAAAGGCATGACTCTCCTTCTGATCTGCAGAGTTGGTACTGAAAGTTCGGATCCAGAACCCCAGCGCCAGAGAGAACGACTTCATTGAGGTGGAGCTGGACCGACAGGAGCTCACGTACCGCTCCCTTCTCAGAGTCTGCTGTCGGGAGTTAGACATCAGTCCCGAGCACGTGGAGAAGATCCGCAAGCTCCCCAACACCATGCTGAGAAAGGTGAAGTAGAGGCTTTCTTCTTTAGGTTTTTGTGTCTGAGCTGCTGTCCCGCCTCTAAAATGTACAATTTAGAATTAAATGAAATTGAACAAACTGACATTTTCTCAAATAAAGACATGTTTTGTTTGCTCATGGTTTTTCTTTCCAGGACAAAGATGTGGCTCGGCTGCAGGACTTTCAGGAGCTGGAAATCGTGCTGGAAAAAGGCGAGAGTTTGTCCCTCTTTTCTTCTGGTGGGAGTCTGACAGACAGACCCTGCTACAACATGAAGGCCTCCCGCCTCACCTACTAAAGCTGCAACCCCCCCCCCCCCCCCCCCTTCCTGAGGTCTTCTGATGGGCTTCCGTAGCGACCCACAAGCCACCTGAACCTGCTGCCTGCGTCCGTCCCTGATTCCAGCTTCTTTACCAATGGGGATCCGTTTGTCCACTGTAGCTGTTGTCCTCTTCCCGTCCTCCACCGGCCCTCCTGCTGCTCTCATGTACCCAACCAGCTCCAAGCGACTACTGATGCATGGCGCCCTCCATTATGTGTGGAAGTATCTGCCCCCCGTTCTCTTTATCACTCTCTTCCCACTGCACTTTGTGCCAAGGATCTAGTGGGTCAATTTAGGCGTGTGTGTGTGTGTGTGTGTGTGTTTGGGGGGTGTTGGCTTGTCTTCCTTGTAGGCTGGACTCCATTAGGACTTTTGCAATCGCCTTATATGGACTTTTTGAAGACGTAGAAGCAGAGGATGATGGGAAGGATTGGCAGTAGCGGCTGCAGTTCCAACGACACTTTTCTATGTGCCCTTGGCAGAAACCTTTAGTGTCTTCTTGCAGAAAGTTCTGCTCTTAAGGTGAAATTTGTCTCTCAGTTGAGCTTTTGGGATCTTTTACTGGCTGATCACATTACTCCTACACAGATGGGCACGATAAAGAACAAATACAGACCCCCCCCCCTCCCCCATGAATCTTTAAGGAATCCTTTTTAGAGAGATAAAAATAATACCAAGCAGATCTGTTTTTATGCTACAGTTCATTATGAAGTCAGAGTCTGCAGTGTGTTATGTTAAATCGGAAGTATTCATTCATAAATTTAGTTTCTTCACACTAATGATTGAGAGGCGTATCTGATGATCAGATAACAGCAGAGGTTCTGTGTGAAACATGAGGAAACTTTAGTTGCAATCATTCATTTGCTTAGAATCTAAACCAAAACGGAGTTGAGTAAAGCTTTTACATGCTCCCCCCCCACCCAAAAGAAAAAGAATATAACTCTAAAAAGAAGGTTTTTTTTGTATGTGTGCCTCTCTGTTCGTCCAACGTTTGTAGACATTCCGATCTTTTCTTTGAATTTCCAAAGCTGTTTCCAGGACCTTGTTGGAAATCAGAAGATGGGATGCTGGGGGTTTGACACTAACGGCACAGCGACGGCGTGGTGACGGTGGACCACCACAGCCAGCCTAACGCATGAAGCGGGGGCTCCCTCCCCTCAGAGATGTTGCACATGCCCTACAATCAGCATCTATCTAACAAGTGTTGACTGTCTTGTTTGATCTTTTTCTTTGTCATCATTTTGAGTGTTTTTAACCTGTTAGGTTTATTATTTTGAACGTCTTTATAGTGCAGGAGCTCAGCGGCGATTCTGAAAGTTTCTTATCATTGAAGTGCAATGCGATGGAAGTGTTCCAGCATATCAGGACCACAGAGCACAGCTAATTTTCATCCTTTCCAACCATATGAAACACTTGCTGGAAGCTGTGCTGCATTTGTTGGGGAGGAATTCTCTCAAGAAAGTTGGACGATGTGGAGTCAAAGAAATAAAACTGTTTCGTGCCCGGCGGGCGCCAACAGCTGCATGTTTGTAATTTGTTAGCTTTTTTTTCTTGAGGGGAGGGGGGATCTTTGTGTTTCTGTAAAGAGATTTGTGGATTGCTAGTTATTGCAGAAATGGCATCATGGAGTTGGAATTAACCTATGCATTCAGAGTTTGATATTTTTATATGAAGCTGGTTCTGTATACTGTAGAAGAAAAAAAAAACACTTGAAGTTGTTTTATGTTGTTTGATAAAGTAAAGTACATTAACTTTTGTTTTCTTTTTCTTTAGTTGTATTATCAAAACATCCTAACGTCTACCAATGTTAATCAACTACACCATAATAAATATCTAAAGTCTATTAAGGGAAGTGACGTCATATTTTCCTGCTCTCTCCAATGAACTAAATGTAGTTTCATGGTTCAGCCACAAGAGGGAGTCCACGAGCACAGGTCCGTACTCCTGTTCATTTGAGGCATCAATTTAAGATAAGATGGAATTGGGCTTTTGTAATCTTTCATCGTTGACTCAAAAATAAAAGTTCTTTATTTAAACTTATGTTTTTACCTCCATCTATTAAGACAGCAATTCAAGATGGATTCATAAAAATGTTGATAATATTTGCTCCTGCTTTAAACCCTTCAGAAATGTCAAATCAGGAGTAGTCATCCTTGTACGTTTGACTATGGGCGGCTTTTGATCTGGAGTTGTTGCATGAACAGTTTCTTTATGGAGTTCCGGTCAAATTGAGATGTATTAGAATCAATGGAGGGGAATGACAGAAACTACTGTGAATCTGGATTATTCAGTGCACCGAATTATTCTAATAAAGTAAATATATATATATATTTTGTCTTGAGTTGCTTAACCCATAGGCTGAGGAATCGGACTCTGTGAAGACACCAGTCTGTATGGCGAGTCAGAACCTCAGACATCAGCTAATATTTCAAAAAGATTCAACAGATGCTGCTGTTGCAGCCTCCAGCTGCAGTTTGGACTCCAGCCTCTCCGCTGACCTTTCACCTGCAGTTGCACAACAAACCACTGTTGTACATTCTGTTATGAACTTACCTAACATGAGAATTTGTTTTGTTCTCCATCTTGCGTAAAGAAGACAAACAATGACTACGCTGCAGTAACGTGGGTGCTAATGTTTTGGCGAAATCCTCAGTTATACAAATACAATAGTGTTTATGTACGAACCAGATGTTGAGATGCTGCAATCGGGACACCACAAATACTGCATCATCTGCCCAGAATGCTGACAGCGTGTGTTTTTGAACAAAAAGTGTAATTCACGGACACTTGGACACACCTGTCGTACATCTACTGAAGCTGAGGGATTCATCTTAGGAGCCTCCTGTGGTTCTCGTTTGATGAAACATAAATATGAAGAGTCTGAAGTGTCTAACGGGCCTTTCAGAGGAGCCATTGTTGGCTGATGTTAAATGCAGATTCAGCCCTGAAGGTTCAGAAGAACCTGCATGCTCTCATCCGCTAGCCTCTTCTCTGCAGGAAATCCTTTTGGAACATGTCTAGCTTGTTTGTTAGCTTCTCTGCAGTTAGGTTGAATTCATTTATCAACTAAAGCAGAAATGGGTCTTTTGGGAGTAAAGTTTGAGTAAACCTGAGGGCCAGAAACTGGCCTCGAAGACCCACTCAGATCGTCTTTTGATCAATTCTGAAAGTGTTGCTAGTGGTCTTTTAATTTAGCAGTTTTTAGGCTAAATGAATAAACATGCGTTCTTTTGTTTCTTTCAGAGCGACAGTAGTTCTTTAGAGATTCACCTCTGAGGTGTGGAAGGGACTGTTGGGACGGAGTAAGCCCACCCCCACTTTCTGTCATCTGCCTGTTTCGAGCTGCTCAAATCTGGTTGCAAATTCAATTGTAATGTGAATAAATGATGATTCTGACCCCAACCAAACATTAAAGGTGTAACAGAACGTTTCAGAGCAGGAGTCTGAAGCTGATGTCACTATACACAGATGTTATCTCTGCTTCTGCATTAAAAGCTGAAACATTCCGACTTCTGCACAAACATAATCATCCATCTACTCAAAAATTGGTCCAAAAACAAGTTTGACTATACCTTAAACACAACCTTCTGCAGGTCCAGCTCCACCAGAGGGCGTGTCAACAAATCTTTCTGTTATACAGAAAAATAAAAAAAGTGAAGTTCCAAAAATCCAAATCCTTGAGACTAGCTGAAGAATTTTAGGAATGCTTTTATCCAGTGTGGGAATCTACACTGCCTCTCTGGATTGTGAAATTATTAAAAACCTGTTCCTTTCCTTACCGGCTGCAGGTCAGAGATCAGAATCTGTCTGTCTTCACATGGAGGAGTTATGAGTTATTACAAATTCAGAGCTTATTGCACAAAGATCAGTCTCCAAAAACTGACATTTCACCGAAAAATAAACCATAAAAAATCTGATTTTGAACAAGTTTGTACATTAACTTTATTGCTACAGCCTTGGATTGGGTGTGTTTAACCTGAGGCTACATTAAAAACTCAAATTCCATCTCAGATCAACGTAATGTCTTTATCATACAGACAAATATAAAAATAAACTAAATAAAGAGCTATTCTTTTAATGCTTTGAGTATAAGAAGCTTCTCTGTGAAACATAAACAACTGTCAGGAGCAGTTTTAACCTCTATTTATTAGATTAAACCTACTTCAGGTGGGCTGATCACTACTTTCAGAGGCCAACAAACATGTTGACAGTGTAGAGAGAAGGTCAAAGTCAAGGTGGTTTCCTTGCAGACGACACAAATGCTGGAGGCTCATGGAGCGGTTGAAGCACTCCGCGTGAGGTCCTCTGTGTGGCTTTATCCAATATGTGACACCCTGCAGCCCCCAGTGCCGACTATGCTGGGAATGCAGGGTCTTGAGGGTGAAGGTTGGGGGGGTGGAGGCTGAGAGGAGGGGCTGAGCAGACAGTGCAAACATCGTTTGATTCACTTTGCACAAATTAATTTCAACGTGTACGTGTGCGCATGCCTCTCCTTTGCTAAAAACGGATTGCTATATCAAATGACCTCATAATGATAATTGATCCTGGATGTGCACATCTTTGTGTGGTTTGGGACTGCCTGTGTGAATGTAAGTGGGAACCCTCACAGACAGCAGGCCAGACGTGGGCTGCAGGGTTTGGCCTGAGGAGTTCTGGGCCTCATTAAACTCTGCAGGGACTCTCCTTGGAAAGCAGGCTTCATCACTGCACTATCGCCTCATGACACACACATACAGTTACGGCAAGAAAAACTGACTTTATTTTTATTCGATAACAGCTAAAAAAAATATAGATAGATAGATAGATAGATAGATAGATAGATAGATAGATAGATAGATAGATAGATAGATAGATAGATAGATAGATAGATAGATAGATAGATAGATAGATAGATAGATAGATAGATAGATAGATAGATAGATAGATAGATAGATAGATAGATAGATAGATAGGTAGATAGATAGATAGATATTGCATGAAAAATCACCACCACATTATTACTTTCTCTGCAGCACTTCCTGGAACCGCCTTTAGTTGGAATTCACCATTTTCTCAGTATTATTTCAAGCTGTCTTTATTATCCGAGACGTGCGTGTCAATAATCCAACGGAACTGTCCTAAAACCCGACTTTCATGCTGTAACAATAAATTTAAGCCTGGATAATAGATTTAGCGCAGAACAAAGTAAACACATATGGCTTTTAATAAAATGCACAATTATTTCATTAATCATGAACTAAATATATTCAAATTGTGACATTTTATTAGATTTCTTTGACGATGGGTTACTTAAAAAGCCACATTTTTGAAACCCAGAACTCAAAGTTTCCTCTTTAGTGAAGAAATTGAATAAATACTGAATTGGTGGGATTTGGCGCCATCTGCTGGACATGTTAAGAATAAACAGGGAAAATTCCACTTTTTTCGAAATAAAATGCATTTTCAAACAAAATGATCTAATTTACAACACAAAGTTAAATAATAATAATCGGCCGTGGTATGCAATCTTTATTTGTAATGAAAACTTGAATTTGGGTGGGGAAAAACTGTGTAAAACCTTTTAGGTTTCATTGGTCTTAACGTATAAGGAAACATTTGAAGTCAGGTTTAAGTTGAAACATTTACTTTTATTGACTGCATCTCACGCGCGGATTCTGCGCGTTAAGGGTTAAGGCGGCTGAACGCACAGGTGTCTTTCAGTCTTTTCTGAAGCAGCGCCTGCTGCAAACCTCCCTCCCTCCCTCTAACTTTTTTTTTTTTTAATTAAGTTGATCATGACTGTAACTCAGCTGGGATCCGCTGACCGAACAGACAGGTCACTGTAATTCATGTAGCCAGACCTGGAGGGGGTTTGCGCTCCGCAGCGCCAAACTCTTCTTAACCTGGAGAGCTCCACAGAACGCGCACTCGCGCATTTTCTCCTGATCCAAGTTGCGGATCCCGAGCAGAAGGATTTGTTTAGGAAACTTTAAAATCGTGCCAATCCTTCTGGATATTATATTTCTTTTTGGGGGGGAGGGGGTACATTTCGGGTCTTTGCCGACATGTGGTGGATGCTGTTCCCCCGATGGATCTGGTTCCTCGTTGGACAGTGTTACACTGTACTCCTGTGCACCAGCAGCTGCCGCGTGAGAGCGTTACCCATGATGTCGGTGGCAAAGGTGGTGTACTCTCATGCAGGGATGTGCCCCAATGACCTGAACCCCAACCTGTGGGTGGATGCCATGAGTACCTGCATGCGCGAGTGCGAGGCAGACCAGGTGAGTTCACCTGTCGGAGGCTGAACCTGAAGCACGCGGAGACCTAAAAACAATCGTCTGCATCCGGAAGGTCTTGGTAGAAGCATGAAACTTAAAAAAAGCATTTTATGTACTTTTAAAAACAAATTCTGCTCAGTCATCTGAAGTATATGTTTCCTATATTCATGTCCATATTGTACACAAGTTACAAAAATCACATAAAAGGGTAAATATTTATTATTTATGCTCATTGTTTTATCATTTATTTACTTTTATGACAGCCAGAAATTAAAAAAAATCTATTGGACATATTTTTAAAGAGCTTTTTTTTGTTAAGTGTAAATCTTAATGTAGATTTTTCAGAGTTTATATGAATTTTTAGATGAGCAAAAACAGTTCCAAACAATGTCATTTTGTGTTGGAGTTTCAAAAAAACGAATTGTTTATATGAGTTTTTTCGATTGCTTGAAATTAACCAAAGCAGAAATCTGCAGTTTTATTTGGCTAATATTACTGAACCATAATTCAAACCATCTTTTTCTAACTTTAGGACTGCGAGACGTTCGAGAAGTGCTGCGCTAATGTGTGTGGTAACAAAAGCTGTGTGGCTGCTCGCTACATAGACATCAAGGGCAACAAGGGCCCCATTGGAATGCCAAAGGGCGCCACCTGCGACAAGTTCATGTGCAGCCAGCAAGGCTCGGAGTGTGACATCTGGGATGGGCAGCCCGTTTGTAAGTGCAGAGACCGCTGCGAGCGGGAACCCCACTTCACCTGTGCCTCTGATGGCATGACTTATTATAACAAATGCTACATGGACGCAGAGGCCTGTTCCAAGGGTATCGCAATCTCTGAGGTCACCTGCAGGTAACATGTTAAGTATTTTGGACATTTTTTATTTTTTTAAAGAGGTAAAGTTCTCTTGTATTAACTCTATAGTTATGTTCACACCAGGACTGTGATGCGTGTTCACACTGGACAAACAGGGAGGGTCTTCTTCTTCCTCTTTTTCTTTCTCTTCTGTTTACTAGCGCATGTCTGCCACCTACAGTTGGAAGAGGCTTGGTGCGAAATGTCAAAGCGGAACAAACCACAATTATTATGATCAATTTTTAAATGGTTGGGACATCGTCTATTCGTCACCACCACAAATCTCCCTGATAGGTCAAAGTTTAATCTGTGCGTTCAATGACCATCATAAAAATGTGTGTAGCGAGAGAGTTTTGAACGCTGAAGCCCGAAACACAAATTTGAACGGCTTTACAAAGACTTTGGATCAGCAGTGGCCACTTGAATGCGCGTTGCCCAGGGCGGTTTGAACGTAGCTTACAAGTTAAGAAAATTATTATTGAAGTGTCATCATTTTTGATAAAGTCAACTCTGACATTAACTGGATCCTATTTGGCGCTCGTACAGGTATCACCTGACTTGGCCGCACACCAGCCCAGTGCCGATGGAGACCACTTTACGACCCACGACTGCCCTTCAGACCACTCTACCAACTGACATTCAGCTGCCTGCCATACACAACGGACCCACCAGACAGACGGTTTTCGTAGGCGAGACGGCGAGCTTCCTGTGCGAGGTGTCTGGAAAGCCCCAACCGGAAATCACCTGGGAAAAGCAGCTGAAAGGCAAAGATAACATCATAATGAAGCCCAATCATGTCCAGGGAAACGTTGTGGTCACTAACATCGGCCAGTTGGTTATATACAACGCCCAAATTCAGGATGCTGGGATCTATACCTGCACAGCCAAAAACGTTGGCGGAAGTATGTCGTCGCACTTTCCCCTGATGGTGGTTAAGAGAGACTCGAAAGGCAAACATTCGGAAGTAACTAATACCAGCCTGCCGTTTCCGGCTGCAGAGTGCCTGAAGAGTCCGGACATCGACGACTGCGGAGAGGAGAGCATCAGCTGGTACTACGAACCAAAGAGGAACAACTGCTTCACCTTCACGTACAGCCAGTGCAACAAAAACCAAAACCATTTCGACACATATGAAGCCTGCATGCTGGCGTGTGGAGGAGAGCTGGCAGCTCCCTGCAGCCTCCCCAGCCTTCAGGGGCCGTGCAAGGCCTATGAGCCCCGCTGGGCATACAGCAGCACCCTCAAGAAGTGCCAGTCCTTTGTGTACGGAGGCTGCGGCGGCAATGAGAACAACTTTGAGTCCAAAGAGGCCTGCGAACAGATGTGCCCATTCCCGAAGAACCACAACTGCAAGACGTGCAAACCTCGAGGCAAGATGGTGGCCAGCTTCTGCAAGAGCGACTTTGTGATCCTGGGGCGTGTGACGGAGCTGACGGAGGAGCAAGAGTCCGGCCACGCTCTGGTGACGGTGGAGGAAATATTAAAGGACGAGAAGATGGGACTAAGGTTCTTCGGCAAAGAGCCGCTGGAGGTGACCCTCCTGAACATGGAATGGAACTGCCCCTGTCCCAACGTCACGGTAACGGATGGGCAGCTGATCATCATGGGGGATGTTCACAACGGAATGGCCGTCCTGCAGCCGGACAGCTTCGTGGGTTCTTCCAGTACTCGCAGGGTTAGGAAGCTGCGGGAGGTGATCCAGAAGAAAACCTGCGACTTCCTGAAAGATTTCTCCTCAGTTCAGTAGACTCTCAAAAGTCAGCGACGACGCAGAATTTTTACGATCCCAGCAAGATCCTGTGACCTCACCTGCAACAAGACACACATCTCAGAAAAACATTTTTTCCAAAAACCTATTTACCCCCTAAAGGCCTTATATGTTCACGTTTAGATATTCATAATAAAACTTAAATGCCTATTTTAGTAGTGTTAGTTCGTTTACTATCATGTATCTGTTGTCCTGAGCAGCTGCGCTCACAGTAACGCCATACGAAGCCTCAGTTTATCTGCCAGAATCAAATAAGCTCCTTGGTTCTACTTTTTTGTGGAATCTGTTTTCATTTACAGTACGAAATATGTTATGTTAACTGGTTCATATTTATTTTTACTTGATTTGTTATTTTTATTTTTAGGATGGTGGATAAAGGTAGTAAAAATCGAATTCATATACATTTTTTAATGCCTTTTCTTTTTTGCCTTATATATCATTTGATGAATAAAGAGGATCAGAAAAGTTCCACACTCGTCCATTTCAATCTGTTTTGCCGAGATGGAGGACACAGCCCCAAGGCCTTTCTGCAATTTGTCAAAAAGCTCTGACAGTCAGAGCGCGCTTGTTTTCTCGTTGACATCGCCCTCGTTTTGGACTTGTAATTCACACACACACACACACACACACGGCCTTGTCTGGCATTAAATCCTGAAGCAGGTCACATTCCAGCCCAGCTGTGGTGGCCTGCAGAGCTGTGGGTTGTGTTGTGTCTGGGTCTGGGGCCCTCGCATAGCACACACCCCACCGGCCGTCCACTGGCCTTACGCGGCCCCCTTTCATCTGCAAGAGGCCGGGGTGAAGGGGAGGAGGAGGAGGAGGAGAGGGATGCTGGCTGATCCTCTGTCTTTAACTCGCTCTGTCGGCCACATCTGTGTTAGCAGACATAATAGAAAACAGAAAGTTGAAAGGAAGGGAAGTAAAAAGTTAAACAGGAACGAGAGGGTGGCGGCCCGTTAAATGAGCACGCCAGCAGAGTGCTCCAAGTTTTAATCAACATGTTATTAGTGCCGGCCGCTCTGGAGTCTTGAATCAAATCCAACCTTAACATTAATCAAATTGGGTTGACGCTGAAGCTGCGTTTTAATAATTTGCCTTAAGATCCAGCTGAGCATACACTAAAAAAAAAGAAGAAAAGGTTTGCAGCCATCAAATGTTTTCCCCCTTCCCCCTCCTTGTCCTCACATCCCCTGCTTCTTGAACCGTTTGCCCTCGTGGACTGACAGACAACCAGCCTTGAGCCGCAACCTCTGACCCTCCTAATGAAAAAGAGGCCGCAAAGGAAAAGGTCACTTTCATCAGAAACTGTTGACAAGTGTTAAGTGACTGGCTGGACTCCAGACTGAGGGCCACACAGCCTCACTGATGTTCTTACACATCACAGTCAGCTGCTGATGTCGTTCACCTGAAGACCTCCAGCAGACAGACGGGGATAATAATAAGCAGAAAGTAGTGGGAGCATGGTGCGCTCCCCGGAAAAGTTAGTGATCTTTAGAAAGGATTTATCCTTTTTATATTTATGGGTAAAAATATTTTATTTTGGCGCAAATCCCAACATGCCAACTTCTATAAATGCTTACTTTTAAGAATAAATTTGTAAGATAGACATAAAAAAGGAAAGGTGCAATAAGAATGGCAAACCTAACAAGGCTTTGAAATAAATCATCAGGACTGTAATGTGAATATAACGGGAGCTACAACAATAAATCGTTTTTTATCGTGTTGTGCAATACATAAACGTATCCAGTAGATGGCAGCAGAACACCTCTGAAAACATGAACATGGCGCTGCAGCTTGTTGTGAGGTCCAGTCAGCTGTTTGCCAGATGGTATAGTGTACATTGAGCCTCATGCAGTGGTTATAAAAAGCTATTATACACATAAACACAAACAGATATGCAGCTTTTAATAGGACAGCTGGTCTCTTTCAGGCTCTTAGATGTAAAAGTCTTTGTACACAAAGAACAATATGAAACAAAGCAGCTTCTGCATGCACTTTGTGTATTAATCATCCAAGCAGAGTAGATGTACATTGTGTTAGCAGCTGGTCTGTGCACTTATCACATGTTGGCCTCACCACAATACAGTTTTACCCTAAAATACCCCTTAATCTGTTCAAACACAAATGTTTACAAATGGTGATCTTGACTCTTAGGTTTGCTTTTTTTGTTTTTGTTTGTTTGTTTTGCTGATTTTTGAATATTTTACAGCAAAAGCCAACAAACTACTTTTAATAAAAATGATAAAAAATGGAACAAAAGGCCAAGTTGGAACTAAACTGATTCTTTTTATAGCCACGCAGCAGAGGGAGCCGTCTCAGATGTGAGGTGTAAGCCACCATCTGGATTTATGAAAAAAAGCTCCAAGGTCAGAGTCTTCTCCCTGAGAACTGCAAAATGCTATGCATTGTTGTGCAAAGGTAAAAGGTTAAAGGTACGTCACAAATACAATCTTTTTTCAAAAGATTGCATTTGCATAAGCATTTTTTTTAAATAATTTATAGAAAGAAAGACCCAGAAATCCATTTTTAATCTTAATTTTTATGTCGTCCATCAGGAGAAAAATGCCACAAAAATTATTAAAAACACAATCAAATTATATCTCACAATCAATTAATCAAAGTGGGTATCTAAGTATGTGAATCTGAAGCAACAAAATGTCCTTTTTGCTTTTAATTCTCAAGTTAAATACGGCTAATAATTATGAGCTAACATAAACTGTTACAGTTGAGTCAATTGTCTTGAAAAATAAAACAAAAATGTTTTATTCTCCTTGGATCTTTCTTGTCCTCGTAACTTTTGTTTCACAAAGTTTTCAAACTGACATCTCTGATCTCAGCTGCTGGTTTAATAAGCAGCACCTCTGAAAAGGAAAAGTGGCGAGGAAGAAGAGGGAAAAACTCAGGGAGAGTGTGAAGAAAGTGCTGTGGTGGACTTTTCCGGTTCCTGCTTATTTTCCTAAATTTAGTAACTGCTCAGTGTGGTGAGGAGAAACTGGGACACTGTCTCATTTCCTGTCTCACTAAGTCAAGATAGATTGATGACAGACAGACAGATCTTTTCAATCACATAGGGAGACTGTGCCTACTGCTTGCCACATATACATACAATAAGAACAATTACCCTATAAAATATAAATATATATACATATATAGTCACTTAAAGCTTTCTTTTCTGCCTAAGGTACATCAGCAGGTCTCCATGTTTGTTATACCAGCCAACATTTTCCTCCTGCCTGCCTGCTACTGAAACAAGACGTGAGGCTTTCAGTTATGTGAGCGGTGAGGCACTGCTGCCGAGTCTGCCTCTTTAATTCCATGTCACACCACCAGTCTGGTTTTGATTCACGTCACACTTGCTGGTGCACACACATGCATTCCTTTTATCTCGACTGGCATGGAAATCCAGAGTTTCAGTAGCACAGAGGCCAGTCGGTGGATGCGCCAGCTACAAAAAGGAAATTAAATATTTGTCTCCTTTGCGGTCAGTAATGAATGACAGAGAGCAACAAAAACAACAAAAAAGACAAAATAGAGGAAAAAAAGCCTGACAGCAGAGCGAGAGGAAAAACGGAGAGAGGAGGGGAGGAAATAGAGCTGGTAAGAGGGAGATAAGTGGGAGGAGCTAAAAGGAGAAAGAAGGAGGGGGCTGAGATAACAGGGATGCTTGGGACAAAATGTTCTGATCCTGAGCTAGCATCACAAAGAGTTGTTTGGGAATTTCACATTGTTTCTTTTTGGGACAAGGACGGTTGTCCCAGCGTGACCCAGCAGGATAGCGGCCCAGATCAGCCTGACTGTGGATGAGGCTGATCCCATGTGAGAGGAGGGATGGAGGAAACCTCTGAGCACTGTCCAGAGCAATCCTGCTGCTCCACATTGTCACTTAAGACGTTTTACAACTGAAGAAAAACCCAGAAGTTTTACTTCAATAGTGATGCATAAAAAAATGTAAAGAAATTCAGTAGAAGAAATCACTTAAATCATGAGATAACCTGATAAACATGGACAGTTTTCACACATCAAATAAAAAAGTAGAGAAAAGCTTATTTTAATGCATTATTTCAAATATATTATCTAAAAAATAAAAATAAAAAAGGTGCTCTGATGACAATTCTACACTAAAAGTACAACGTTTTTGTTCAATTTCCTGAGCTCATCTGCAGGAGAACTTTAGTCTGTAAATAATCCTCTGCTTGCTGCTGCAGTGGCTTCACAGCCCCTGTTGCTGTGGCACCAGAGGGACCCGTGGATGCACGTCCCAGCTGAAAAGCTGCAAGAACTCTGAAAACACTAGGGGGAGTGCTCGACTGTCACCTCTCATGATAGAAGCGTACGCAGGGTCTGTTGTTTTTAAGTTGATCACTTCTCCAAACACCACTGTTTTGAGCCAGGTGAAGTTTACATAAGGGCAAAAGAAATACTGTTTGTGCGCTGTGACTATGCCAGTGTGTCTTATCATGTCATTTCTTTGCAAGATGTAAATCTATTTAGAATATTTCTATGTAAAAGTGTAAAAAGACACTGTGGAACCTTTTTTGGATCAAGCAGAATGCAGAAAAAGTGTTTTAATATTGTAATAGTTTTGTATTAAATTGAAAACTGACAACAATTATTGACATTTAACTTTTTAGACAAATCAATGTCAGATCAGATGTATAGATGGGATTTTAAATAATGTTTAATTTGAAATGCCTCTAATATGGAAAAACCCAAAGATCAATCAAAACTAAACAAAGTAGAGAAGCATTTTCCATTTAAAAAACCTGTTTTTGCACTTGGAAGCCGTCCCTGCTTATACCATTTTAGCCTTTGTAACATGTGACCAGAGTTGGCCCTTACATAATTAGACTCTCACTGAGACCCTGGCTTGACACGGAGTGCCATGGGTTGAAATGTGCATGTGAAATAGTTTCCTCAGAGAGTCATCAGCCTTTAAAGGGAACACCGTGAAGATACAAAGATCCCCTCTCAATTAACTCTTGAGACACTTTGTTTACTCTGGGTAAGCGGGTAAAAATAGGAGGCAAATTAAAAAAACAGATTATTTGGACAGCTTTAGGTCAGAAACTTATTCACTTTTTAGAAACTCTTCTAGTTTTTTGTGGGTGTTTTTTGTGTGTGTGTGTGTTTTTTTCTTCACACCAACGCTCCTTCATGTCATCAGTGCCAACAAAAATTCTTTCAGGTGTTATTTGTTCATCTCAATGTTTCGTTGTTTTTTCCCAGAATTCTTTTGTTTCTCTTGCAGGAATTTTAATAATTTGGACACATGTTTTTATCTTGAATTTTTCATGGCTTTGTTGCTTTTATAATCACAAAAAAAGTCCTGACATTCACATTTTCTCCTGTGTTCATAGGTATTTTTTCAATGAGCAGAAGTTATGCAATAACGTTCCCGATAGTAAATGCTATTGGGAGCTCTTTTTAAAAATGACCTTCCCAACATGACCTTTTGCTAATAAACTTTTTTTTTTTTTCAAAGGCAATTTACATTTTAAAACAACTGATTATTGAACTCTGTTTTCAGAGCCAGCTTTGCTTTAAGGTGGGACGTTGCACAATTAGTACCGTGGCGTGCACTTTGATTATTTAAAGACTAAGGAGTCTGACCCTATTTCCAGAGACGGATTACATAAGTGTTCACTCCTTTAAAGGTATTGCCTGCGCTTTTTAGAGACGGAGGAACATTGGAGTACCGCTGAACTATTTTTGGACTGCCGTCAGCTTCCTTCCCCATGGTCTAAGCCTCTCTACCCTAAGAGAGGATGAATATTAATTGGCGCTTTTAGCGTCTGTCATCCAAAGTTTCCCACTGTGTTTGAATCTCAGGAAAGCCACGGTCTCGCCTCCCACTGGAACACAAGCTAGAAAACATTTCTCAGAGTAAGGAAGCAGAGCTCTTGTTTGGACACAAAAGCTGCCGGTGTGGAACGGAAAATGGGCCGCGGGGTTGAATTATTACCCGTTTCCAGGTTGTGTAGAGAGTGGGTGATTAGTGATCAACACGTGAAGAGCAAAATAAATGAACTTTTTCCACACGAGTCTTTCCAGCCTGTACACATTAATGAGAACACTTGCGTATGCTTGTGGGCAAATGCGCTTAGTGTCAGCTGAAATCCTCACGTGCAGCTCACTTCTAATCAAGGCTAGGGTGTCTCTGTGTGAGTGCATTGTGCTAGCGTGTTTGGCACATCCCATGACCCCACGGTTTTGGTCCTGAGCAGCTTAGGAAGCATTTTAGTGTAAATCAAAAATCCGGATCACATGACGCCTGACATTTGACCTCTCAGCTGCTCGGGATACTGATAGAAGGGTATGAAGCCAGCCAGCAACGCGTGCGTTTATGTGTGCATGTGAGGTGAAACAGGGACAGGGAGAAAGAATGGGTGGTAAGGGGAATAAGAAAGACAAATAGGAAAGGCTTTAGGTGTCGGGTGGAGCTGACTGGTACTTATTAACCTTAAAGTAGAAAACGCCTGGATGTTTGAATCCACGAGTTAACACATCATAGCAACAGCTTTTTTCTCACCTGTTGTCGTGAAATACCGTCAAATGTTTGACTAACTAGTGTCTTTGGTCATAAAAGGCAAAAATAAAATCAGTCTTTGCATGTCAGGCCACAAGTTTAAAAGCTGTTTATGTGTGTCCTCTGAAGTGATGCCTCCTACTTTCACTTTTTCCCCTTAATGGTTCCAATTCACTTTTTTTTTGGTCTTTTACCAAGCAGGCTTTATAGCAAACACATTAGGTAACATTAAGCAAAAGCCTAAATCCTTTTTCTATTAGTTTCCATCTCTGGTTACAGTAAATATGTCAAAAAATGATGCTTGTTCACCTTGCTGAGCATTTCGAATGGCAAAAGTGACCATAAAGAGTAAAATAATATATACATAAAGCTTTTACGGGCGCCTAGACTAACATCTTCTACTTTTTTTTTTGGCTGTTTATGTGAGTAACAGCTCTATTTGAAGCAGCAGATGGCATGTGTTTTCTGTGAAAGGTTTCCTCTGCAGCAATGATCAAACGCACCAGTCAAATGCACTAATGCCCTTTAATCCTAAACATAGCAAGGGTAACTTAAAAACTAAAAATTGGTGGTTTTTAACATAATTGTTGCTTGAAAGACTCCGCTGTGTTTTTTTTTTTAAATTTTGTTACATTTTTTGTTGCTTTTTTTTTTTTTTTTAAAGAATTCTGCAGCTAAAGTTCCTGCCTTGAGAACAGAAGGTTGCATGCTTAGAGCAACATTCAATAAATAATTGTATTTTTACTATTTTCATTTATTTTTTTTTTAACCTTTCTGTGATGCATCTAAAGTTTGAGCTGTTTTCTGGTTGATTTCTGTTTTTTTTTGTAAGGGGAATCTGCATTATCTCATATCATAGCATGTGTGCCAAACATCTGGGTGCATGTCACTGACCTCCTGCTCAATAATAATCAAATCAACCTTTATTTATATACCACTTTTACAACAACATATGTCGCAGTAAAATTTAAAAACAAGATGACAAGACAAACAGTGCGACAACCCCTCCCCCAACACACACACACACACACACACACACACACACATACATACGCACACCATGATAAAAAAGTGATAAAATGATGGAATGTAGAGACCTTCAGACTGTGCAGGAGGCTGGAATCTGCATATATTTTCAGTTCCTACAGGCATGCAAAGGATAAATGAGAGATAAGAGGAAAATTGCACAAAGATGCAAAGTGTTGAGTCATAAAAAGGAATTCCTGAAGTTGAGGACACACAGGGTGCTTCGGGTGTCGTCGGCTCGTCTTAGCTGCAGAGGATGGAGGTGAAACTTTTTCCTGCTAATCAGTCAGGACCACTAACGTCCCTTGCTCCTCTTCCTCCTCCTCATCCCCACTCCCTTTTGGACTCATTGTAATGCAGCACAGAGCACTCCACACAGGGTTCGGACAAAGGCTGCTTGTACTCCAGTAGACCTTGGGTTGTGAGCCTTTGTGCCAAAAGTCTGTGACCTCACTCCTTCCTTTTAATCCTCACATGCACACAGAGTCCTGAGGGGGAAACTTCCGAATGTGCTCAAAATAAAAACATCCACAATGATGTAATATTACTTTATTTGCAAGCACACACAATAAGCCCCCCTTTAGTGTACAGAATTAGGCCAAAAGATGAAAAACGTTCAGTTTTGCTGCACTTTGGGTGCAGCATCTCACAATGATGATGGCCTCGGTGCTCTGAGAGCGTGGAGGAATCAACACAATGTGGACGCACATGTGAGGCTGTGTGTGCTGCTGTGAATGGATGTGTTTGCGAAGGAGCCAGGCTTTGTCCCCAGCTCTCCACACACGGAGCTTCCAGAAAAAGCTCTGCTTCAGTATGCTTTACCCACCACAGCTGAGAGAGGACAAACTGTTCACTGTATTCCAAATAACAATCAATCTTGTTTCCATGACAAATTCTATGGCAAGCTATAATGGTCATTTTATGAACAGAACACTGAGATCTGACTCTAACAAGAAATGGTGTTAAAAAAAACAATTTCTACTAATATAATATAAACGTTTACTGTTTCATTTTTATAAGTGCACATTTTTCTCAACATGAAGGCAACACAAAATGAAAAAACATCCAGTTTTTATAAGAGCAATGCAAACAAGATGATGATGTAACTATTTTTGATATCATAGAGTTAGGTTAAAAAATCAAACATTAACTTGTTTTTTTTGTGGATTTGGCTACAAATGTTCAATTTCTCCATGATCTGTTGGTCTGAATGACCTTTGCAAGCCCACCTGTCAAACAAACGTGTGACTCCTTTGGCCACACAGACACACATAAAGCAGCTTTGCTGGCAGTTGTCGGTGCAGAAACCAGAGAGGGGAACGGAACGGCGCAGGAGTTCAACAATGATACTACTGCGGGTTTGCCTGTGTTTCTATGTGACAGATACAGAGACAGAGAGGCACAGCCTGCTGACCCAGGCCTCTCATTATGTGGGGTGTAATCTGAGCTTTCGGGGCCCTGTCCGGCCCTCTGACTGCACTGAATGGGGGGTCAAACATTGGCCCCCACTGTCTTTCCTGTGCTTTCACTCTGCTTACCTCTGCAACTCTGATTATAGCCTGACGGAGTGGGTATTTGGTCAGTGTGGAGGTGAGGGTGGGACGGGTGTGTGTGTTTGTGCACTAGGAGGGAGGGGCACTAGAGGTTTCGGCAGGCCAGTCGGTAGAGTTGGGATGCAGTGTGTAATGGAAGGCTTTATTTGGGATTTGCTTTAAACTTGTTGAAACACTGCAATCAAAATCCCAAAGTTTTGTAGTGTAGTAACAAAAGAATGTGAGTGAAGTGAAAAAAAAATTTGCTTATTTTTTCTGGAAATTTATGCTGCATTAATTATGAATGGGCAACCCTTTACCTTTTAATCTTGAAGCTAATCCAAAAGTCTCAAATGCCGCAGTTTCTAAGTGAGCACTGGAGTCTAGATTTTAAGTTAAAAAGTCAAACTTTGCATCCAGCGATATATTGGCAAACTGTCCAGGGTGTACCCCTCCTTCGCCCAACAGTGGCTGGGATAGGCTCCAGCAACTCCTTGACCTCATAAAGTATTAAGGGGTTAAAGAGTTGACACACTTTGAACTCTGTAAGGCTTTGACCATTCGTTCACATAAATTCAAAGGTTTCTAAAAGCTGAATTACATTAATCGCACAAACGATTTACGGTAATTCAAACAGCGCATAACAGTTGCTGGGGACAGCTCTGGCGTTAAAGCAGAAGTTCATATGAAAGCTCTATACTTCAGGCTTTATTTCCAGCTTTTAGACTTTGAAGCTACATTCACACCACCCTTGGCAATACGCATTCAAGCCACCACTTCCTACAAAAAGTCTATGTTAATGTGCGTTTCAGTCTTTCCCGTTCAAAACTTTCACATTCGTGCATAAGTATACAAGTTTTTAGCATTAGAGATTGCGTCAGAGATGATCAGTTCAAGCTAATACATGTGGAAGAAAGATAAAAAAAAAACACATTGTTTCTATTGTTTCTGTACAAGAGATTCATGAAGCTTCCAGTGACTTTGGTAGACTATCACCAAAAATATATGACAGGCATCTGAGCACACACATAAATGACCTTGCTCCACCTCAGACTAAATATGTGCTTCTGCATAATAATAACGACTTATTCCCACCTATACACACCCACTCACGGGAGTTGGGTCACATGTAGGAGTGTGTGTGGTGTCAAGTTGACAACCTTGTCCCTTGGAGCTAATGAGGCCCAGCCACCGACATCCCACGGATCAATCCGTACTTGATACCAGGGTATCAACTAAACACAGCGTGCACACCATTCATTAGCTCTGCCAGCTTCCTTCATAGAAATGCTTATTACACATCTCACATCAGTCATTATAAGTATTTAAACAAACCTTTCACTCCAATGTCAGACAAAACAGTTGTAATTGTTGAAGGAAAGAGGAGAGACAGTTGTGTTTCCTGTTGGTATATGAGACCAATGCAAATGTACGGTGTGTGTTCTTGCATGCATGTGATATGTTACAGGGGGAGGTGGTTTGCCTGCCGGGAAGCTCTCTGCCTACGTTTCCATGCCCTAGTGTTTACTTTCTGCACGTTGTAATTGGAGGATGGAATGACTCCGTCTGGTGCTCTCTGGGGAGGAAATTGTTATTTTAGAGCCTCATGCAAATTAGAGAATCAGAAAAGTAAAAGGAATAAACCCTGAAGGGGTAAGTTATGATAAATGTTTAATAAATCCATTTTACACGGTCAGCCGAATGAATTTAAATGATTAAATCGTAGTATAGTCTCAAGACCCTGAGCTATATATTTTTTTTCTCTAATTGCTTGTGTTTGGAACATCTGTGTTTGAGCATGTGCGTTGGAGGGAGCAGGACAGTAGCTGGCAGCCCACATGCTTGTGAGTCAGCTGAATCACCAACACTTGGCACCACAGCATGTCATGGGGGGGGGGGGGGGGGGGGGGGGGGGGGGGGCAATTGACAGTAGGAATGCAGAAAGTCTCATAAGATAGGGCAACCAATCAGCACGCCGGAAGTATGCTTTCCCCAAAACCAAAGGGTGGATCTCTTGGAAAGATTGATGCTCAGCGGATCTTTGTCACTGACTCACTGACAAAACTCTCCTAAGTCAAGGGTCTTGTGGGATTTGAAGTAGAGGCAAGAAGCTGAAAATGTGAGCTTCTTGGCTGCAGCATATGAACCCTTTTTTAAAGGCTGTTTTACTGTTGGAGCATCAAGACAACTGGTACAGCTGTGATGGAGCTTAGCAATAATAGAAATAAATGTTTTGAGGAATTTAGAAAGAGGGATGGTAATATTTACCACACACCTGATTCTCAACCCCCTTACTCTTTCTCTTACTTAATTTATTGGGCCCTTTTGGACAACAAAGCAAAGTCAAGTTATCCAGATCATATTATTCTGACCCTAACTCACATGCATTGACTCTTATTCACCAACATTGTAGCTTCAGTGTTTAGATTATTTTATTGCAACTCTTCAATCGTTTATGTAGTTAGCGTAATTCCAGTAGATTCTGAAGTGGAAAAAAGCAGCCTCCATGTCAATCTGATCCGATTCAGAAACAAATCTGATTCAGACGCAGAGCAAAGCGGCTTTGGCTGTTATGCAACACTGTCCGTTTTTTTCAGAATCAGCTGATTCACGTTGATCACGTCAGCGGACGAAAACTTACAGTGTGTCAAAGAAGATGTTTTATTTAGGCATCACCAGTGACATCTTCAATGTTAAAGGGTTAAACAACAAATTAATTGTTTTAATGCTAACAATAACAGGAAGCGCTTTGCTTAATAGCTCGGAGTTTTTCTAATGTCAATAAAGGATAAAGGAATATTAGAATTATTTATTTCTTCTTGATCTGTTCAAAACAAGAAGTTCAGGGTATTCTAGGTGGTTAAGACCACGGCAGCCACTTTTGAAAGCAAATTAAGGTGTGACAATTTAGGCGTTCACCAAACCAGAACCACTGGACTTTGAAAATAAAAGAAAAACTAAACAGAGGTCAAGAAACAACCGTTTTCTGCCAATGTACTAGAAATTTATTATGAAGTTACATCAAATTAGACAAAAGAGCTTTGCATTTTTGTTGATTTGTCAATTAAAACATTTACATAATAAAAATTGAGTATATTAATCAATAATTAAATATGAATAGCAAGATATACATTAATCTAGTACACTCACATGTTGGTAAGAACTAGATGATTTTTACTTTCTCTTATTGCCTAATTATGTTTGAAAACTTTGCACATTTAAAAATAAAACAGATTTTGATAACTGTCATTCATAAATTGTATGCTTGGTCTTTTAAAAAATTTAATTTTTTCTGTTTATATGAACCTATTTGAGCTAAATGAAACAATAAATAAATAAAGAATCCAGACATTTATATTTGGTCTGGAAAACATATGGCAAGTTACATTGTTTTAATTGAAAAGGAAGCCAAAACCTTTTTTCAAATATATATATATTTTTGGGTTTCTACATTGACATATTTACAAAGTGCGTCACAGAGGACGCACTTTGTGACCATGGTGGGAATTAGAGTAGATCCACTAAAAAGATTAACACTGAAGAAGAAAGAGTAACTGTAATCCAGGAGGAAAAGGGCAGAGCACATGTGTGCCACAAAAAAAAAACTAGAGCAAAGTGACTCTTTTCCTGCTTCTATTTGTATTCTGGGCCACAGTAGCACCTTCTGCGACAATAAGATATCCAATGATTTGTGCGCTTCTATCTTTGGTGGAGCACAGGCTCTCCTGAAATATCAGTAGCTGGAATCAGATCTCTCATCTGGGACCTGGGGAGTGTATCTGTGAGAGTGTAGGTGTGGTATAGGTCTCAAATGAGCTTGACCTGCTTTTCAGAGGAATGTTGTGCAATGCCTCGGGAAATCTGCTACAGGCCCTGTGGCTGCTTTCCCAATCATCAGCAGTAAACTGAACACAGGTTTGGGGATAGATTTATGAAAGGTAGATTGGGTCACAGTTTGCATTACACAACCTGATTAATATGGTAGAAAAAAGCCCACAATGGGGTCTGTCAATTTTCTCTAGAAATAGTACCGTTGACTCATGTCTTTATTCTAAACTGCATCCGTCTCCTCTTTTTATAGTTCATCTTGTCTTTTTGTCTATTTTAGTTCTTATCTTATGGATGCCACTTGGTGGGAATGAGTGTCAAACTGACGGGGACGAAAAGAGAACAAGAATGAGTAGTTGTGAAAGCAACTTTCATAAACTGGTACAGTGTGTCATTACTGACAAGTGGGACAAAAACAAAACACATAAGAAGAAAATAGCAAAATCCAAGTTTCTAGTTTAATTCTGCCAAAAAAAATGGTACAAACCATCTAAAGAGGGAACACAAAGTAGCACACTCATAAAACTAAACAAACTCTTTCTTTTCTAATATGTAGATTTTCTTTTAACCTAACTTCTTCCCAAAAGGCCAGGAGTGGGAGGAAAACAGGCTTTTATTCCTGACGAATCATGTATTGGTCTAAAAGTCACAAATACCAAACCTTCAGTAGCTCTTGTTTCATTTAGTCCCTTTGGCACAACTGAGAACATAAATTACAAATGAAAGGCTTGCAGAACTGTAGACATCACTATTTCCAGGGAAACGTAGAAGTGCCGTAAATAGTTTCCTTTGGACAGCAGAAGCTAAATTTGTTCATTGCTTTAGCCTCCTGAACACCACTATAATTTATAATCAAGACCTCTATTAACTGTGAGTCAAACTGTGTGACTCCATATGCGCTGAAATCAATATCCCTTTAGGAGTGAATTCCTCAGGCTCTCAGTCTCATTACACTGGAGATCTGCATTTCATCTGAAAGCCTTTCGCAGAAACTATTTGTCTGATGACTTTCATCTGGCAGGCCTTTCTCCTTTGGCTTCATTAGCATCTTTTGTAATGGCTGAACACTTTGCTATGATGCCCCAAAAGAATGTTCATTTATAAACAAACAGCTCTGTAAAATTTGGGGTCTATAGCAGCATGAATCCCAGGAGAGGAAAAATCTGTAACTTATCAGCACCATCCACACTTTGATGATTTCTTTAGAAAGGGACTTGTGAATTTGAAATAACAAAGTTGTCATAGTAGAGTGCCTTCCTGACAGATGAACGTGCCATGTTCCTCATGTATTCTTCATTTTGAAAATACTTATCTTTTTTAGACTAAACAGCAGAACCTGCAAGTGAAGAGGTATTGGGATGTATAGAATGTGTAAAGGTTCATTTGCAAGTGAACCCTGGTGCATTAAAGCAGCAGCTTAAAGACCCACTTTGATGAAAATTGGGATTTTGGTGTTTTTAACATGTTCTTGTGGAATTTTTTGTGACGACAGAGGAATTATATAACGTTATACCATGGTCCGGTTGAATACTCGATTCTGATTGGCTGCTGGGTATGCATTAAAACCTGATAACCGCACGGTGAAAAAAGACGTTCCGGTCAGCTAGCTTAAATGTTTTGTATCACTGCGCCGGCTTCTTTAAAACAACTCTAGCTTCATAATTTGGACAAAAACAAGCGGTAAGAGGTGAGCTTTCTCTTTGAACTGATGCTTTATTCAACCCATCGGGACGATCAGCATATATATATATCGCCGAATCTTGACTGCAGCGGTGGGGCTGCGCGACGCGAACTATATGTTACGTGACGCGGCGCATCGCATATAGTCCAGTTTTTGTGAGTCCAGTTTTTGCGATCCAAATCGGAAAAAAACAAGAATTAAGGACTAAAACCTGGTTAATATGTATTGCTTTTGTAAGTGACCATGGTATAAGCAGGTTAATGGCCTTCGAAGTTTGCGGTTATTACTTTTTAACGCACGTCGTGGAAGCCTGAACCGTCCGAAGCACTTCGTCGGCCATTAACCCTTGCATAATTAACCTTAAAACTGCATTTCTGAGAATTTCTTCATGGTGATTGTTGTGAGTCAGGAACAGATGAAAAATGCAAATTAAAGAAAAGCTTATTAGTGATGTAGAAAATATGCTGGGCAGATCTTAAGCAACCTGCTACGCTCCATTCTAATGCATCCACTTTAGACAAACAGATCCAGGTACGTCTTTGCTTTCCTCGTCTGAGCTGTCATTCGGCTCAAAACTATACTGCTGGATAGTTCCAATATTGCTCACCATTTTTGTTGCACCGGTAATAGTATCAGATAGCTCTTAGCAATCGGTAAAGAAAAGGGAGGGGGGGTTGCTCCCCACCAACAGTCCTACAACTCAGAGGGGAATTTCTAATGAACTATTGCTGCTCTGCAGGAGCCTTTTCCAAGAAAACAATACAGGTTTTTTGATTTTGACAAAAAAAGGTAAATTGTTATTTAAATTTCACTGGGAACAAGTTATGTTCTGCATGTGTTTGTTTGCTTTTTGTTGGTGTTTCACCTTTTCTTTCTGTGCAGGCTGACTGTCTACTACACCCTCACCCAATCTCTGCAGAGGAGTGTACAGCTGACTGCACTTAGCGGATTTAGCTTGCTCCCAATTTTAGTTGACTGCTTTCTGTATTCATTGTGTGCTTGTTTTGTACGCTCACCCTGTGTGTGTGTGTGTCGGTTCAGCTTGCTTACGTAGTCGTACTTTTTTGTCTGGTGAGTTTTTTTTCTATAAATCATTGGGCTTTTTGACTCAAGTCTGAACCTCTTTCCCTGCATCTGGGTCCTCGCCAACCAGCCCGTGGCAAAAAGTTTTTACGTTGGATCAAAAGATGATCAGAGTGGGTTTTTAAATGCAGACAAGCGGCCCAGCAAACCAAAGAGTGGGAATGAACCAATGCACACACAGCTGGGCTGTGTGTTGGCCACAGTACTCCAACTGAGCAGTGCAATTTGGGGCCCTAGAGCCTCATGTGGCTCTTTCCCTCCTCCATTGAGGATCTCTGGTTCCTTAAAAAAAGCTTTCAATTTTAAAAAGTAATTTCAAGGTAAGTAGTAAAGAACAAAGTAACCAAAACGTTATTCAAATCTTTCACAAACAGCTGAAAGACAGTACTTATCACAAGTCAATTGTTTTGTTTGGAATGTACCAAAGAAAATCAGTTGGAGATCAGTGAGTACAAACAAAATTAAGACAAACAGGCAGACAAATAGGGGACCACACTCAAGGATTTTAAGTGTTACATATTTGAAAATCCCTTTAAGAGTTACTTAATTAGCTCTGATTTAATTTTAGTTAGTTAGATTTAAAGATTTCTAAATGAGATTCACCACAAATAGTAAAATAAACGTATTTTTAAATCACTGCTGACATTACAGTGACTAGTAATACATTTACTGCATTGAGATGGTCCTATGCGAGACAGGGTGTCTTTCATTTTGAAAGGAAGTTCTGTGAACCTCTGTCCAAATGTATAAACTATTTCATATTTTAAAAGAAAATCATGTTTTCACTTTATTGTAATGCTTTATTCACGCAAAAACATACACACATTAGAACTAATAGAGTAAAATACAAATCCTGTCTTATTTTTCTGAAGAATAAAGTAAGACTTTGTGACTCTTATCGGGTTGTGATCAGTGAGAAATTGACCCAAATGGCTATTTGATGTTAAAGGAGACCCCTGATCTAAGGGCTTTCACATTTTCAATTGAATCAAAGTTAATACATTATCATTTGAAAGACTAATAAGCATTAAAAATAAAGTAGAGCAACATTATAAATGTAAAACAAAATGATTCCAAACTTAGAATGATTTTAATGTTTACCCTTGCTGAAACAGCTTGTCTGTATTGGAAAGAGGCTTAAAAAGCTAAGAAAATAAGAAGCTATCAGGTAATAGTAACAATAATGAAGACATAGTTATTGGTAATAACTTATAATGAAGTGTAGTATTGTTAAATAGTCTGAAAGAATTGTGTTTTGAATCAACACATTTACTGGGATTTCTTTCTGTTTTACTCCTGAGTCTAATTCGCAAAACTTCTTGATTTAGTTTAGGCATTTTCTGTTTCCAAACCCTGGAATTTTCATGTGTAAATTCTTTCTGGTCCCACACATAAAAGCCCATATGACGCGCAGACGAACAGCACATAATCAGCGCCTGCAGCTTCCTCTGGAGGGGAAGGCAGAGTCTAAATGATGATCTTTATGCTGTGGTTCTCTGAAAGCTTGTGGTCGTAAGTCAGTATATTTTCTCTGATCGTCTGTGTGTGTGTGAGTGTTTGTGACGTGAGTCATTACTGTGTCCATTGTGTGTAGCTGTCAAGCCAACGTGAACACAACGGGAGTTTCAATTGCAGGGTTGGTGATGGCGCAGCAGCTTCTGGCAGGAGTACAACGCTATATTCACATTTCTGACCTGAAAACAGTTTTGTACTGTTTGGAACCTTATGTTGCATTGCTGAAATGGAGTTGCAGCCAATACTGAAATAACATCAACATCTATGCAGCACATCTACATAAAAAATGAACATCTCTAATAATAATGTCGTCTTGAAATTGTGGAATTTTCACCTGCATTTCAGTACTTTTCCCCGTTTTTCTTCCCCTACCTGCAGCATAGCAGAAACCCTGGCAGGTTTATGCTAATAACTGCTTCTCCCCTGAGAAAGCACAGCTACTGGCTTCATTAAGGAGTGCCTTCCTGCTGGGGACTGGGCTGGTTCATTGCTTCTCTGACTCTGCAACCTGTCACATGCTGTTACATTGCTGTGCTTTCAACTGTCAGCCCACGCGTACCTGTTTGCCCACTGAGGACGCTAACTTTCCTGACTCACTTTGGCAAATTGTGTAAGAGTGCGTGTGTGTGTGTGTGTATGTGTGCACAGCAAAGGTCAGTTAAAACTGCATTGTGCCTTTATTGAGGAATTGGTTTATGAACTGCAACTTTAAAAAAAAAAAAAAATTTCTCCAAGCTAGAAGTCTGATCAGTAAAAAGAACATAATTGTGTCATTTTTTTCTAGCTTGAAAACTACATTTAGATTGAAGAGAACCGCTATATAACAGACCCAATCTTTGTCTTTAAGATTTTTTCTAGTTTTTTCACAAACATCTAAACCATACAGCAACCTTTAAACAGAAAGCAAATGACTTTTTGTTACAGTAACAAATATATGTATGGGTTTTTGTAACATTTTGTCCGCTAGTTTATTGTGAATTGATAACAAAATAATCTTTCAATTGGTGTATTTTCTCACAGTCATTCATACCTAAACATCCCTTTTCTGAAACATTCTTAAAATGAAGGTTGATGCAAAACTGGCTTACAAAGAAATTGTGCAAAAAGCAAAACTCTGAACTGCTCTTGTGACCAAAATGAAGCAACATTAAAATCTAAACAATCAAGCATTTAACTGCAGTTTAGGTTTTTTGTGCATGTGCGTGAATGTTTTGAAAGGAATTTAATGCAGTTGCATGGTAATAATGTGCTTTAAGGGTTAAAAAGCATAATCTGTAATCTAGAGAGGTTTAGGTTTTGCTGTTGTGCAAAACTACTGATCCTAAATACAGCACGTCATGAAAGAAAAAGAGGGGATCGACTCCCCCCAGAAAAAAATGCTTCTGTAAAAATATGAGAAATACTTATTATTGTTGCTTTCTCAGACAACATTCCAAATAAAGTAGGCATTATTGAACAAATGAAAGAATTAGCCATTTCTAGATGTTGTATATAATTATAACTTACCGGTATATGTTTGAAATTTTTGTTTAGAAAGATCATTATTAGTCTCACTCCAATCTTTTTTTTTGCTTGTTTGTTATTTTAAAAGCATGTTTAGTAATAAACTAATAACAATTATGCCGTTTTTGGCCAAAATTGAATAAAACGTGTCGTTTTCTATTACATAGTTTTTGTAGAGCGGCAGTACAACCCCGCCCATCTTCTCCTCCCTGTTGCCAAGAGCTCAGAGCAGGGATTGTATGTTCATCTACGTGGCAAATATGATCTTTTCTAATGGCTTTTTTTTGTCTGCTCCTAATTCAAAATGATCTGAATAAGAAAAAAACTTAGAATTCAATTTTGGAGCTTAATTTATTTAATACATCTCCTTCATTGTCAGAAAATATCCACAAGAACATGTTAAAAACACCTAAACACAATATTCAGAGAATTAAGTCCTAAGTTTCATTACATTTTTCTTTCCTGATATTTCACTGTCAATGCATCTATGCCTATTCTTTAACTTGGTTCTTGTCACTCTGCTGCACTGTGAAAACTTTTCAGTCCTTTTTTCCGCACTGTTCTTCCTTGTCCAGTCAGCCACTTTTTTATGAATTTCCATCATGCCGTGATTTAATTTTTCATTAACTACCCCGGGTTCACTGTCATTGGCTCTTATTGCCCTCCGCCCTCCAACTATCTACAGCTCCCATCCCATTCGTCTCAGCTAGCTGCCCATGCTGCTGTTGGCGGCAGCTGGAAGGGAGAACAGCCAAGAAATGCTTTAAATCAAACGGATTCCTGGGGAAATGCTTGCAACACAGATGCATCCCTGAGCCCTGGGGGGGTTGCCAGACATCCGCTTGTGTATTTAACGCACATGTTTGTGCAATTTCAACAGGGTACACCCATGTAAATCAGCGAGCAAACACCGAAACACCCTTTCACAGAGACGTGGGAGGAAGTGGAAGTGTCATTCTTGAAAAAAAGGGTTAATAACTGCACTGGTAAGGTTTTAAAGTGAGGGCTCAGGTGTTATTATGAAGTGTGTCAGATCATAGTACTTTAAAAGTGGGAATCCTAACCCTTGTGTGGGTGTGTGATTATACAAACCATGAATCCAGAGACTCAAGTTCTCACAAGATGTTTACCACAAAGGCTCACAGGAGTCATTTGGAAGTGTCTGTCAGGCTGCAGACAGAGTTTTGGCACAGAAACAGACAGGTGTGTTCACACAAGCCCTCTTTACACACTTTGCTCAAGGAGGAATTACTTAGTATTTGTGTCTGTTATTCTCTCTGTGATGCACTGAGATGGGGGAAGCTGGCATAAATGCATTAAGAATAAAACACAGGAAGGAGGGTAATCCTCCGCCTTTGAATCCACCATAGCATAGCTGCAGTAGAGACCAGCGTAGCTCAGCTGTTTGTTCAGTTTGAGCATGCAAACATGGCGATAGCACAGTTGCTTCGTTGTGTACTAGCATGGCAGTTGTGCAAAATTAGACACTTTTTGGCACAGTCCAAAAGCCTCACATGAATGTTTGTTTGTAGATCTTGGTAAGAGTCAACCTTTTTTTTTATGTTGAAAGGCCCTGGTTGGAGAATACCTTTTTCCAGCTTGGGCGTGGCCCTGTTGCAGCAGTACAAGCTTCTAAATCAGGCATCTTCTGCCACCTGAGGCTCTGGAGTCACATGCGGCTAATTTTCCCATCCATAATGGCTCTCTGGCTAACAAAAAATATAAAATGATAGTAATTTTTAAAAGTAAGAGTTACTAAATAATATTGATTTAATTTAGATTAGTTTATAAACATATGACTGATGGACCTAGAAGTGAGATGAACTACGTAAAGGTTTTTACATCCATCCATCTTGTCTTGTTTGTGCTATGCTTCTTCCAGGATGCACAGATTTTTAAATACTAAGCAAAACTTTGATTTTTTTCCTGATTTCTCAGTTTATTAAAGCACATACCCCCTTGTACTGCATAACAATGTTCAGAGAGGAATTGCTCACTTTAAATAATGTTTCTACTGGATCAAAAACGAATGAATTCCTATTTATGTTCAGGTTGACAGCAGTAGAACTGAAAAGACATGATGACTCACCAAAGTAGACCTGAGGGATAACCAGAGATATTTGTCTGTGTTGTTTAAAACCATTCTTAGCACAGGAAGTCTTTTATTTTAAAAGGAAGTCATAAGAACGTCAGTAAGAAGTCAAAATTGATTTCACATTTTGAGAAACTGTTAGTTTCTATTTATATTTCTGCTTTCATTCAAGCAAAAAAAGAAATATATATTTTTTAAATAAAAGTAACAATTTAATGAATGCAAAGCAGTGTCGATTTTACCTAATGGGTGAAAGAAGACTTTGTGGCTCCTATTAGGCAAAAAAACGCCCCAAATTTTTCTTTTACTGTTTAAGTTTGCAGGCACTTGTTCTAAATCAACTGGTTGGGGCAAAAACAGTTGTGAAGGATTCTGTTTTGCAAATAAAATTTGGCAAATTTCCATTTTAAAACATTCAATTAATATATTTCATAGTTTAAACGTTTTTTGTAGTTGATTTATTTTGAAAATCTGAGTACATTTTCTATTTTTTGTTATTTTTTTTCCTTACTTTGTTGGTGTTTTGTGGAAGAATTGTCATTTTCTTGTCATTTCTTCTGTTCTTATAAAGTAAATGTTAAAATAATAATAATAGAAAACTTAAAAGTTGATTTACACAATAACAAATAGACTCCAAATCACAGTGGATGTATTAGCACACTGTTTTCGTAAGTATCATCACACAGCAGGATCTCAGCTCACCTCCTGTTTTTTCGGAACATTTGGAAAGGATCCACCAGTTGGCTCCAGTTTCAATACTGCACACAGAAGATAGCCATCTGTTCTATTTTTTATTTTTCCACTAAGGTATCACTTTGCTGCTTCGCCCTAAAGTGTCCCCTGACCCACATTTTTGGCAGAAAAACATCACAGGATATTTTGACTTAGATTAAAAGTATTATCACAAACGTAGTGAAACGACTTTACAATCTGTTTCCAGCTGATTTGTATTTATTCTGTCAACAGCGGATTACATTTTAGCGATATGCAATGACAAGGCCTGGCCGGACCCTTCTGCAGCTTATCCACGCTTCCTCCTTCCCCGTCAAACCTCGCAGTAATCTTCTGCGATGGCTGACAGCGCAACAGGCTCTCTATCACCAGATGGGATGGATGTTTTAAAGGCCTACTGTGCTCTGCTATCAGCTGGAGAAAGGAAAAGCCTGAGTGGGAGATTCTCAATAAATCAGCAGAGAAACGTAAAGCCCATTGCAGCACACAGGAGCAAGGAGAGTGTCTGAGGAATAAGCTTTTCTGAGCAAACATCCAGCAGCCTTGTAAGAGATGTTGGAAAAGTTATCCGCTTCTATCAGTGCAAAAGTTTCTAATGCTATCACTCTGGAGTTCTGTACCAAAGCAGAGATTAAGTGGAGGTTGCCAATTGGAAGCTCCTCTCTGTCCCAGAGTGTTTAATCTTCCTTGACAGGAAAAAAAGTCTCAACCTTCTCCCACATGCAGCCCCACTACGTTATTGTGTCATTTCTCAGTTTAACATCACACCATGTGATGGGGATACGTGGAAAATAACAAGACAGACTGGTTCAAATCATCAGAGAAAAGTTCATCACAACACAAAGCTGTTTTTGGTGCACACACCACCCTAGAAGTCACAAGGCAGAAGTCATCTCCACGGTCCAGCTAAGAGCTAAACCGATTTCATTTTTAGGCAAGGTTGGTCAACCAGAAATTACCTGAGGTTTTTCTGTGGTAAAGTTGCTGATTAAGGATTTTAAAGTGTCAGTTTGCTCACCTCAGAGGATCTAAGGGGGGTCATTACTGCATTTAAATGATATGCTGACATTTATAACTGGATGCAATAAATCTCTGAGTAATGTCTTTAAGGTATCTGAGGGGGGATCCTTAAATGTACTAAAGGTGTTTTTTTAAGGTGTTCACTGTGAGGACTCTATGCTTTACTTTGGTTTTTCAGTTGTGCTGTTGGTTTTGGTTATGCAAGAAATACATATTCAACCAGGTCTTAGTACTTTATTCTTCTTATTTTTTTGGTTTGGGGCGCTTTTTTAATAAAAAGCGGATTGTTTGTTACATTGTGCGGCACGTTGTCACGATGACATTGTCGAGTCCTTTGGTCTCCTCAGGGTCCTGTCTGACTCGATAGACCTTGTTTTCCAAAGAACAAGGAATCAACTCAATCATTCGTCTACTTGGCTTTGCCTTTCTGTGTATTTTGGCAGGTAGTTGTCCGATAGATGATAAACATGATAGGTTGAAAACCTTTAAAGACATAAAGCAGAATTTCCATTGAGCATTTCAATAAACTCAACATGTCAAACACATATCAAAATGCTCTTATATTTAATTTGCATCAAATAACCAGCAACATATAGCAACAAAAGCAATGCCATTGAACACACGTTGCAAGCAAAACAAGGTCGAACTTTGACGAATCAGGGTTTCCAATTTCGTAATGACTGGTGAACTCAAACACAGCATAAAGCCTGACGACGTCTGCGTTTGTATTTCAAATTAAGTTAAACTGAGGCCCCTCGTTGACGTGTTGGTGATCCATAGTCACCATTGCAAGGATGCTATGCTAGCAATGAACCAAACTGTTTCCGTTTTGTGCCCAAATTGCCAGATTTGATATTTTGCACCAACCGTGGAAAAAGAGGAAGAAGCCCCTCCCTGCTTGTCCAGTTTAAACATCATGGGCTATACCTGCGTTCAAGAATGCGCTAAACGCACGTTCTTGAACGCACCTCAGATGACCGTTGTGTATGTAGCTTTAGAGACAATCAAAAGACATAAACTAATAAAAACTTTTAGGCTATGAGTCCAATAAAAATGTGTTCTTTCTGACACTATGTGGCCATTTAGAAACAAGCAGATGTGTCTTTATTCCCAACCTTCAGATTTTCAGATCCTCAGAGGCTGCAGGTGATTTTATTTTGCCAAGATTCACCTGACTTCAGTCAAAACACATGTAGTATTGATATCAACACCCAAGCAGTAATCCGCCATTCTCAGAAGAATTTAAACAAAAAACTGGTTGTGGTCCCCTGAAATGTGTTTCATGGAAAGTGAGCTCACACTGAGAAACACCTGCTGTAAGTTAAGAGATTTTATTTGAATATTTGCTCAATTTCCTATTAATAGTTTGCAGCAAACACATACTTCTGTAAATCTAAACCTGTTAGTGGCTGACATGAGAAACTAAGTTGAATTTCAATGAAATTCTGTAGTAAATTGTTTCACCTGCTTGATACATCGTTGTGCTTTGAATGGCATTTCCACTCTAAAGTATAAAAAGCATGATGCTGAACATAACTTTTACCAGGAATATCTGAGGCGTTGCATTCTGGGACTCTCAAGAACTGCATTTCCAACATGTTAGCTTAGAAGATGAAACTCCTATCGTCCCCCCGATGTTGAATATAGTTTCATAAATGAAATCAAATAGATTCATTAGCATAGGTGGCTCCAGCCTCCTGTGCTAATGACTCAGAAGGGAGAAAATAAAATTCCCCATCTTTCTGGATCTGTATTAACTGCACAATGGTAAACTGAGGGAGAAAAGATTTGATTCTGAAAGGATGTTTGTTTGAAGTTGAATGAAGACTCACTCGTCTGCCACTCATCTATAGATTTAAAGGAAAATCTTTGAAAGTCAGACATTTTGAAGCTTCGGGAACACATGAACTGCTGTGTAATGAAGTGCATGTGCTTTAAAAGTGTAATGTGCATCTCCACAGCCATGGTAAACAAAGATGCTCTCTTTGGACACCCATTTTACCAGGCTATCACTTGGAACATAAAGTAGCTTTCCAATATATATTTAGTCTCTCTCACAGGGGACGTTTTTAAAGGATTTGGCAGAAAACGGACAACGGCTCATTATAGCAGTCAGCTCACGAGCATGAGCCAAAGAAATTTTTAAAAGTACCGCAGTACATTTGTGGCAGCTTGATTCTGCCCTTAAGAAGATTAAATTCACCATAAGTTATCAGAACCATCATTGCATTTGTTTTGAAACAGATCAGTACCCCAACCACTAACCTAGCAGTCAAATGTCTCTTTATTTTTAAACTTTCATGGTCATTTTGGGTTTTAAAATGACCCCAATGCTCTCTAGGCTGAGGAAAATCAGCCAAACCAACATCTGAACCTTTTTTTTCACACCATGCATGTGATGCACACTCAAAAATGCGCTTAACAGGCGTTCTTGAAGGCGCTTTTAGCATATAGTGTTCACACTGGACCACTGCTGCTCGATACTAGCACATCTAGCTAAATTTGGAAGAGGCTTGGTGCAAAATGTCAAAGCGGTGCAAATCTTGTAAATCTTGCTCCAGGGTTTTTCTTTCACAGTTCTATTACAATATATAATGGTGTCATACTGGTGTCACACTTATTAGTTTATCCTTCATGATCAATTTTTAAATAGTTGGCACATCTGTGAATTGAAAAGGACGCCATCCACATGTCACTACCAAATCAGAGTCCCTGATGGGTCAGAGTTTAACTGCTTTAACTTTCAACGCACGTTTAATGTTTTGTATGTGGAGCCCGAAAACAGACTTAAAATCTTAAAATCAGCTAGACTTTTGAACGCCCAAAAGGCGCACATACACGCATTTACATAGACTTTTTATTGGAAGTGATCACTTGAATGCGCGTTGCCCGGTGTGAACATAGAGGTTGCCGTGGCAAATAATCCGCCTCCATCTAGCCCTATCCTCAGCATCCTCCCTGCTCACACCAACCACTCACACATCGTCCTTCACTACATTCATAATCCTCATCTGAGGTTTAGCTCCAACCTCAACAACCTTTTAGAGCAGGGGTGTCCAACTTCTTATTGTTTTTCTTTTTTTTTTTTAGAATTCCAGCCTTATCTGCTTTAGATTACCTGGATCAGGTGTGTTTAGCCAATAAAGAGCTTCAATGGCAGTTTGGTTGGAAAACATGTAGGACACCGGCCCTTGAGGCCTGGATTCTGACGCCCCTGTTTTAAAGTCACTGTCCACAACATGGCTGTTCTCCCATCTGACTATTTTTTTTCTTATTTCATACTTACAGACACTATTTTGTCACACATCACACCTGAAACCTTCCTCCACTCGTTTAAACCAGCTTCCAAACACCTCTCCACCTTTTTTTCCACCCTCTGTTGCTCTGGACTCACTAGTGCTTAAGTCGTCCACCTTCTTCATCTCTGCTCTCTGTTACCTCACCCTCCCACTTGATGACTTTAGTTATACACAGATGCTGTATCTTAATGCGGCTGACCTTCAATCCTCTCCTTTCCAGAGCAAACCTCCACATCAGTAGATGTTTCTCCACCTCCTCTTTGCTCCCTCTACAGATTCCAATCTAAATCAAGGTTCAATCATTTTTAAAAAAGCAGAAACTCTACACTTAACTAACTTGACCTGTGCAGTTATGCAACTTTCTTGTTGTTTTTCACATCTTAACAAACGTTTTAGAGCTGAATCACACAGCAAGTTGAGTTGCAACAGTCCAAAACCCAAATGAATTTCACAATTCTTCTGTCAAACTTCCTCTAAAAGACAACAGCTATCAAAAATTCCATCTTTGCTTTTTTTTTCAAACTTTTTTCAGCTTGTCCATGTAATCTGTAATCAGGTTCACATGCTGCCCCAAGGCGTAATGTCCACACAAATCTCCACGCAGATGACTCACATCACCGCGTGCTGAGTTCCATGTTGATGCTGCACCGTGACACGGAGAGGAGAAGGGAGACGCACCAACAAAACTCCACCCATCTAATTCTCTATCAAACCTCACTGGAGCACCAACGCTCTTATGCAACGCCACCCACTGAGGTCCCAGTGACACCTCCTTCACAAACTCGCACACATGCAACCCACACAGAAGAATTAACTTACAACATATTTGTTCTGTGTGGGGGAGAGGCGACATCACCAAGTCTGCCTGCATTGTGTCCACAGATCAAACACCACAGTGTAAACAAGGTGTGGGCTATTCAAAGATGGATATCAGGTCCATTTACTTCAGTCGTTAGAAGACAACCAGCTATTGTTGACATTTTGGGACGCAGGCTTTCCTAAAGAGTTAGACAGGGAACCTGACATAATGTTCATGACCCCACAGAAAGGCGCAAAATCACGAGTACGATAACTTAAAGCTTAGCAATTAGGACAAATAAACACACAGAAATCCACCCAACCTCTTTGTCTCAGCAGCTAAGCATGTGAGGAAGGAATGATGCATGAGCTGGACTTCCTGTGATGGATATTCGGATGACATGATGCCTTTTTTCATACAGTATGTTCTTAGTTCACTTTAGCTAAAACTATATTTTAAAAAAAATATAATTTTGAGATAATGCTTGATGGTTTTTGTGACATTTTTTTTGATAATACAGGACATAAATAAAGAAAATTAAGCTTAAATTGCATTTCTGAGTATTTCTTTACTCAAATCACTGTGAAGTTTAAAAAAAGATTGATTTTGTGACGTAGAAAATACACTGGGGCGGGCCACAAGCTCTCTGCTCTGGAGGAGGGGGGTGGGGGGTTTACTCTCCATTAATGGCCCGGCCCACAACTCAAACAAAAACCTTGCTAAATGAAGCTTAATGGGTGGATCTTTTTACTATTACACTATTTCTAACCCATTGCTTGTTTTTAATGGTTGGCTTTTTTCTTAGTAATTGATCATGGTTGTACATTACTTTAAAAATATTTCAATAACATATTTTAGGGTTTTCATCTGGTAAATTTCCCTTCATAGTTGTAAAACTTTTGCTTCCAAGTAAGTCATTATTTTTCTAGTGGGGAGAAAACTCTCTCCTTTCCTGGCAATGCAAACCAAAACAGAGCAGGATGGACAGAAGAATCTCTACCATTACTGCAAACTCTGGACCTATTAGTGTTTCTGTGTGGAATATTCTGGGCTGACAGGTGTGTGCCACATTCCCTAAGTCCTTGCATGAGCAAATGCGCCTGAGGATGCTGGTGGAGGTGGAACACTGACATTTTTAACGAATCTCTGTTTTTAAAATACAGTGGGGCAAAAAGGTATTTAGTCAGCCAACAATGTAAAAGTTCCCCCACTTAAAAAGATGAGAGAGGCCTGTAATTTTCAAAGGTATATCTCAACTGTGAGAGACAAAATGAAAAAAAAATCCAGAAAATCACATTGTTTTTTGTTTTTTAAGGATTTATTTGTTAATTATGGTAGAGAACCAGAAATCCTGTTTGTTTGTAGGGGACTAAGTACTTATTTTCCAGCATAATTCACAAATAAATTCTATAAGAATCAGAAATTCTCATTTTGTTCCTTATAGTTGAGGTAAACCTATAATGAAAATTACAAGCCTCTCTTTTTTGTTAAGTAGGAGAACTTGCGCAATTTGTGGCTGACGAAATACTTCTTTGTAATGTGTACATTTTCAGTGAACACTAGTTAGGATTTTAGAAAAGCCTAAAAAAACAAAGATTAAGGTTAAACAAATAAAATACATATTACATAGGCAGTCAAAGCATCTGTTTCACAGCTGTTTTTGACTTTAACCACAGCTGCAGGCAGTAAAAATACTTTTTGGATACGACTTGGAGATACTTTACCTGACGGGTGCAACCATTTGACAAAATTCTCCTCTGATGGCTAAATATGATCTGGCATGACTTTTCTGCAGCTCACTTTGATGTGTGTAATATGACAGCCAAAAGAAAAAACTCTGTGGAGGAAAATAGAATAGGTAAAAACCAAAACAAACAGGGGGATCAACTTTATTTACACAAACAAAAAATAGAACTCGCTTTTGCTAAGGGAATTTTTAAAATGTGTATCATTTACTTTAAAATGGACCCTTCAAATTTGCAAACTTCAAACGTGGCAGCAAGTCTGCATCTTGGCAGCAGAGCTCTTCAGACGTAGCTGCAAGACACACAAAACATTGAATATCGAAGCAAGACTTTTGAAGGATTGCTTTCGGCTTTACATCTACAATGTTTAACATTTCTGAGCATCCAGTGATGATTTCCCGTTTTCTTCACTCTATTAATACTCGTTTATTTAAAACTAAATCTATAAATGTAGATCAAAATATAAAAAAAAAAAAAAACAGTTGTCGTTGATAGAAACACTATGTACATTAAAATAGTTAAGAAAAAATGTACAATTTTATACAGAAAGTGCTTAAGAAAAGGTAATGCATATTTCATTGGGAACCCAGCCTTTTAAAACCTATTATTAATGCGCTTTTTAGTCAGTTAACTTTTTGTTTCTTTGTTTTTTTGACAATATTCTTTGTTCCACACATTAGAATCTTAAAGCAGTCAAAGTTATTTTAAGTCTTTCAGCTAATCTTTGCATATATTTTGTATTTTGCCCAATTTTTTCTTTTTAAAGCATATGCCCGAAATAAATTATCATCATCATCATCATCATCCTGGGACATCAGCATATATTTACTGTCTGCATGTACTCTAATGCAAAAGTGTAAGTCAAAAGGCAAAATAGGATAACAGATGAAAAAGCGAGACAGTGGATTATTTCATGGTTTCATTGTTAAAACTTCAACTTGAGAGTGACTCAATGGGGAAAGTAATAGTTGTGGTTCCTACTGTCACATGTATGAGTGAATGGTTTCTTTACCAAGTCATCTAGGGCTTCTGATTAATGCTACTTTTATTAAAGAATGCATATTTTTATTTTTTACTTGTTCTTTTCACTGTTTTAGTTGGTTAACTTTTAAATCTGTAAGAGCCACTTGTCATTCCTATGTGGTGCAGTAACAGCCTCTTTCCTTCTGCAGAAAGGCCTGCAAAGCTCAGACAGCGTGAGAAGTTTGCACTTTATTAAAAGCCCTTGTGCTATCCTAGGCACGTTAACATTGGGAGTTGGGTCATCTAGACCCCACAAGACAGTGTGCTGAACTTTTTTCTTCAATGATTTGTGATCTTCACTGGTTTCCATGGATTACATGAAATCCTCTTCACCTTTGTCATGGTAGGGAGAACACGTCAATGGTCATCTTTCTTTATTGGTTCTATCTTTTTTAGAGAATCCACGAGGTACTGTTAGTTCTAAAATGAATGGCCCCACCTCTTTATAATCATTGAAAGTCTTTCAACCGGTTTGTTGTGTTCCCATGGATGCTGGGACTGAAGTTCCAGACATTAAACATCTACCTGTTTCTTTTCAAAGACACATGTTAACAGCTGTAAATGAGTATTTTGACTATGAGGGGAAAAAAAGTGGCTTCAGTCATCATTTAACCTCTTGGCCACAATAGAAAAAGTTTTTTCAAAAGTAACTTTTTTTTTTTTTGAAAGTAGTTTGACGGCAGTGAGAGCAAACTTGCACATGAGCGTCCCAGACAGCCCTGTTAGTGAGATAGTTGAAATTCCTCAACATAAGTCCAGCAATGCTGTTCCAGCTGCTGACAGTTTTCTCCATGATGTTCAATTCAGCTTCTGTTATTCTAACCTTAACGGCCTTGCAGGAAAAAAAAAAAAAAGAAAAAGTTACCTGGAGGTTTATTACCTGCTGACACTTGTCGATAACCTCCTTTTAATGCTCAGCAGCAGCTAAATCCCTTTCATTTAGAGGTTTCTCTGCCCCTCTCGCACCCCAAAAGGTCGCCTGTCAGACACAGAAGCATCCATTTACAGCCTTGTTTCTGTGTTGGTGCAGGCGAACGGCACACAGGTGCCTTTTTCTCTGCATTTCTGTCCATTTTGCCTCAGGGGTCCGCATGAATCTGAGGTGTGTTTGCAAACACTTCCTTCATTATGCATTTGAGGGAGAGAGGGGGTTAAAAAAAAAGCTTCTATTAAGAACCTGGGCCTAGAACTGTGTTGGAAAAATATTCAACTCTTGCACAACCCAAATATGGAAACTAAGGGAACAAAGTGCAGGCCTCATGAGTTGAGACATGACTGGAGGCTGGCGAGTTCTCCCTGCTTTCTTTTTTTCTTTAGCTTGAGTAAATATTTTTCATTAAAGCTGTCCAAAGCAGACCCATATGCTGAGCAAATCTAACCCAACTCTTAAGTGGGCAAGGTTCAAAAGCCGGATTTTCAGACTTTTTGGTACTAAGTCAGAAAAAGCTTTTTGCTGAGGGACATTTTTGTTTGCATTTCCATTTTTACTCTTTGAAGTTTCCAAATCTGCAAGATTCTTTCAGTTTTCTGATATAGATTCTCTATAATCTCTTGATTTAAATCTATAGTAAAGATTTTTTTTTGTTTTTTTGCCTTCAGATTCCATAAACCGCATATTGTGGCACACGTTATGCTTATTTATTTATTTTTACATTTTTGGAGGAACGTACATCACAGAAATTCTGAAGAAAATTCAAAGAAAGAAGTTAATTCTAGTTGATAAAGGGATTGTTTCATTTTTGTTTTGGTTTTTCCTCCTAAGAGAATGTTACACAGCTGTGAAAATGTTACACAGCTGTGAAGGCTGAGTATATCTGGGTGGGGTTGAAAACTACAAGCGTGTGGCAACCGGTGCAGAACCCAGGTGTGCAAGTAAGTAACTGATAAGAAAAGTATGGAGGTTCTGATCCTTGGTTTTATACCTATATAAAGAACATCAGTTAAGAAGGATGTAGTTTTCTTTTTATTTTTTTGGTTTTCCTCTGCAGAAAGGAGCAGATGGAGGACAGGGCCGGGACAAACGAGAACGCCAGGGATGGATCATTTGGAAACTAGAAAAGATGTAAAGAATGGTTTGCTTAAGGCTGAATGGGAAATAAAGGTGGATAGGTTCTCTGGGGTGGGGCCTCAGCTTGCCTCTGCGGGGCTCAGATAAGGCGTGGTGAGCTAATAGTCAGAGAAAAGCTCGGTATCTTCCAGTTTATCGTTGCTCAATCAGCTTCCCGAAATAGATGTGAGGTTGGAGCGGGGCAGAGCCAATAACTGTTTTCTGCTGAGGAAGGTGACATTACCATACGGCCCGGTTGGCTGGCAGGGAGGCAAGCTGAGCTCCACCTGTTTTTATGACAGCCAAGGCGAGGTGGGGGTGAGCTCGGGCCACGTTTCAGTGGTCTTTTTAAAACCTCTTTTAATACAGTTTTTTTTTTTTTTTTTTGCTCCAACCTGATCCTTTCTTGTGTTTTCTCCTTTTTTTTAAGCCTTCAACTCACATGTTTAAGAAAATAGAGGTGAAATTATTGAAATGTGTTTTACTCTAGTAAATTCTTTTCAATTTGTGTCTCAAAACACTCATCTTGGTGTTTGTTTGAATAATAAAAATGAATGTAACTGCTTATAAATAAAGTTAAAGTGGGTTTGCTGACTGTTCCCTCCATTCTGGCAGAAGTGACACCTCCCTGGTGTCAACCTCCTGATAAGTCACAGCATGTGTGGAGTGACAGCCCGGAAAAAAATGGAGCAGTTGATATGGTGTGGGGGGGGTCTCCTTTCGCCCCCCCCTCATTCCCCACACAGGGAGTCCCACAAGTGATTTACAGCAAAACCGTCACCCACTGGAGGGGTATTTCAGGGTGACCCGTTCCCCACAGCCTTTCAGTGGCCTACGTGCGCACAAACACAGAGTCACGGAGAAGCATAAACAAACATCCTCCTCCCCACGCCGTCCCGCTATCGCCACACGCCATGAACTTTACCCAGTCATATCAAGCCCCAAGCGTCAGGGAACGGTGGGACAGACGAGCCGTGATGAGCCAGCTCTGGCGGGGCCCCGATGTGGCAGCAGGGGTCAGGGTGACAGCGACCCCACGTCCAAACGCCTCTCGTCAACAGCAGTGAGGCCAAACAAGCCTCAGCTTTTAGAGCAGTGGTCCCCAACCACCGGGCCGCGGCCCGGTACCGGTCCGCGGGACACTTGGCACCGGGCCGCGGAGTGGTACCGAGCCGCGGGAAATGTTGGCACCGGGACGCACAGAAAGAAAAAATAATTTCCGTTTTATTGTTTTTTTTTTTCGACAAAAACGTTTTATTTTGAAAAGTGACCGGATTCTCTCAGTTACATCCGTCACACTTAACGCACGTCAAAGTCGCGACACCAAACATCAGGTGATACACCCCACTAAAATGAAACCCAAACAACCAAAATGAGCAACAAAACAAAGTTCTTTAGAAAGTTGCTTTGACAAGGGGAAAATTATTATTATAATTGTTATTATTATTACTAAAGCGAAAATACCACCCCCGGTTCACGGTAAATGTGTCTTGCGTTGCACCTCAACCCCCCCCCCCCCCCCCCCTGACCGGTCCGCGGTGAACGTGTCTTGCGTTGTACCGGTCCACGGTGACAAAAAGGTTGGGGACCACTGTTTTAGAGGAATCATCAGATTATAGTCAAATATTTAAAAAAAAAATTGTTCAAAACTTTTAACAGCTGTCAGCACTTGTAGGTCACTGAACCAACTCACTTATGTTCATTATACCTATTTATTGCGTAATGTATATGTAACTAATCTGCTTTCTTTCCTTTTCTTTTAAGAAAAAAAAAATACAAAACTGCAGCCTCTTGGTTTCAGTCCAGCTACTTTATAGCTCTAAATGAAAAGTTGTGGATCAAATTCTGCCTTCCACATAAAAAAAAAAAAACAGTCCTTCCAGTTATTTGTTAACAGACCTCGTGGTCTGGGACACTAGGTGAAATGCAAGCGGTCAGCTTGGCCTTCTGCCACTCAGTGATCAACACCGTTATTTAACACTTGAACTGCCCTCATTCTGATCCAGCTGCATTGATAGCACTGGGATCATGTAGGCCGGCTCCTTGGAGGTTTATGTGCCCACCAGAACCTGCTACTGCGAGGCTCACCAACCTGTAAAACCAGGGGGGCCCGGCTCTAAGCTCAGGGGGCTCACACAGTAAACCAACTCCCACTAAGCAGAGAAATAATGTCCGTTTAATGGTTGCAACAGATTGGTAAGCACTCTTATGGAGTGTTAAGCTGCTGAGACCAGTAAATCTTCATCACAGGCACAGAAAATAAACTGTGCTGAGATATACTATTATCTGGTATTAGTTTTAATTCTTAAGGATCAGCTGTGATCTATAGCTTTTGTATTAATGAACCCCAGCATAGGGGAGAGGTGAATGGATGTTAGCCAAGAACACAATGTACGAATTTGATGATTAAAAAGGAATAACCAGATTTATGACTTTAGGGAAAGGAGCGGGAGTTTTGTCTGGACATGTTCAGCCCCAAAAGGAAAGGGCTTGGTCTTCACTTCCTCCCAAACCCCACCAAAATAAAGCGGGTCTTCTTTTTTTTTAAAACAAGCTTTTGGTTTTTAAACTAACTTAATAAAGTGTAAGACACTGACTCAATACTTTTGTTATACCGTTTGCTTTTATCAAGTATTGCACAATGTAGGTACAAAATTAATATACGATTACATTTTGTCCATTATATAGCAAAAATCTTTAAACTCTTAACAGAAAATACAACTCTTATGTTTTCAAAAAAAGCAAATATTCTTAAATCCCACCACTACGGAATATTCTGTACACAATCTTCAGGGTAGTCCATGTTTTTGTTTTGTTTTTTTATTTATTTTTTAAAACAGATGAATTCAGGATTTTTTTGTTTATTTTTTTAATAAAAAAAAGAAAAACATAAAGTTGCTGCAGCCATCACAGATCACTGGAGTAGTAAAAAGATATAAATGCAATACCATGTCGTAGAAACAATAGATACTCTGATATTTTACAAACTCTTGTACTAAATTAAATTATACAATTAGAAAAAGACCAGGAAATCCCACTTATTTCTGCCAATTTTTTGACAAAATTGGCGATGTCCAGTTATGTTTTAAATACTGAAAGAGGCCATGACTTGTGATGATGTCTCTCTTTTTTTCTTCTTTTTTTTTAATATATATATATTTTAAAACAGTTACATAAAAAAAAATATTTTGTGCTTGGTTGGCAAAAGAAATGACAACGATGCATTCGTAAGTTTAGGTAACCAAGCTTGGACATCTTGTACTACAAGCTTCATTGTTTAAAGAAAGAAAGAAAAAAAATAAAACATTATAACTCAAGGGGGCGTAGAAATTCTCCCTCGGGCTCATGCTCTGACTCGAAACTGAGATCTTACAGGTTTACAAGTCTTTTTTTATCTTTTACTTTGACATTCTGTTTTTTTGTTTACACTTTTTTAAGTTGTTTTTTTTTTGAAAATGTGCATCTGTTTTGCTTCCCCCATCACATTATCTCTGGTCATTTCTGCATGAAGTAGCTTAAGTAGTACTTTTACACGTACTAGTTGGCCATGACTGGCTGGAATTGCTGGTTAGAATACTGCATGTTGCTCAAGCTGAAATTCAAGCCATCCATGAGGGACTTGTCGTTAAGGCCACCGTAGGCCGCAAACATATCGAAGGCATTGCTGTACTGCAGCGGGCTGAGGCTGAGCGAGCTGTCTCCTGGGAACAGAGCACTCTGGCTACCCTGGCCCTGCAGGGGAGGGAACACGAACTCCTTGGCATTCGGGGACAAGGCGGAGGGCTTTGGGTGCTGCTGTGGGCCGAGACCCAGCCCGTACAGCGAGTGCATGGAGGTGGAGATGGCTTTCTGTTTGAGGAGACTGTTCACATTCAGGCCCAGGTTGGTGGGAGAGGTACGGGCCGCTTTGTTCCCAGCGTTGCTGCCGCCGTTGTTGTTGTTGTTGCTGCTGCTGCGTCCACTGCTCTTCATCTTTGTGGAGCCAAACTTGGTAGCTGCGAAAGTGGCTGTAGTGAAGGTTAAAGGCTGAGTGGAGCGGGGCATGAAGGTGGGGCTGACTGCCGCCGAGTGGCCAAAGGGGGGAGAAGGAGAGCTGGAGCCCGGAGAGGCACCGTTGGCAGGTTCACTGATGGGCATGAAGACCTGCGCTTCAGGGTTGAAACTGTTCTTGATCTCCTTGTCCAGGTCGAGCCCTCCATTGTTGGCTCCACTTTCGTTGCTGTCATCGACATACAATACTTTGATGGGCCCCTTCTCTCCAATCTGATAGGACACCTCATAGGGGTCAATCCACACGCTGAGGTCCTGGGGCAGGTTATTGCGAACATCCTCGATCTCTAGCCCGCTCTCTTTGGCTGCTTTCTCCACCACAGGGTCCACCTTCTCCCCCACGTGGATGCATCGGAATCCTGAGCCCTTGTATGGCTTGTCTGGGTACCAGTGTCCTTCATATTTCTGCTTCAGCTGCCTCTCAAGCTCCTCGCCGAAGATGTTGACCCGCCTCCTGGGCAGCTTATTGTACAGGTACGAGATGATGAAGTTGAGAGCTACTTGGATTTCAAGCTGCATAGCGGACTGCCGAAGTGTACCAGATGTGTGAAGATTAGCTTCTTCTGACCTTGAACGTGTCCACCGGGTCTGCTTTGTTTATCCGTGTTTGGCAACACAGACGTGCTCCAGGCAGGGTGGCAAAAGCAACCGGGACGTGGGTGAAACAGGTTGGAAAATCAAAAAGTGCTGGTTTTGTGATGCAGTGGTGTCCCTCCACAGGGTGTTTAGTATTTTTTTTTCCTGCAAAAAACAAAAACAAAAAAAGGGATAAATACTCGAGGAAATACAACTTATCCACCGAATAAGTATCTGAAATGAACACAAACGAGGACAAAATTTAATAAAGAAATCAAACTCTGTTTATGGCTGATCGGTATGCAGACATAGAGCACAGATCTATCTTTCACTAGAGCTAGGAATCTTCTTACATAAGAAGCTAGAGTGGCCCCATAAAGCAGAAGGGAGACAAAGTACGGCAAGGACCCTGCATTTATTTACAGTCAACGTAGCTAAGTTAACGCCTAGTCAGTAATACCTGCTGGAAGGCAACTTAGTGAGGAAGCGATCTGGATTTCAGATCTCCTAACCCTCTGTGTCACGGGACGGGTTCTAGCGCAGAGCTTCCCCACACTGAAAACAATGTCCAAATAAGACTTGGCAAACTGTGTCGACACCCATGTTTAGTTGTTTAAAGGAGGAGGGGGGGGTGGGGGTGGGGACATCCTTTCCTCTGGAGCACACGTTTGATGGAAAAAATGATGTGCAAACGTTCACGGACATCCACGGCACGCGACCTGATCTGATAAAAGCCTGCCAAAGACCTGTTGATAGAACTCAGAGACCAAAGACTAGAACATTCTAAACGGTCATTTTACTCTGAAGGGAACTATTTACAATGAGGAGGTGGAACCCATTTCTACTCGACTCACGACTAGCTTGAAGGAAACGATTTAGGAGCCATTTTCGATTATTAGAGCTCCTAAAAATAGAAAGAAATGAAAATATACGACTTTGGTGGTGACGTCAAAACCGTGTGACAACAAATGAAGATGGTCGTTTGATATCTTGCGCCGTCGTTGTACCAGCTGCTCTACCGCGGAGAAAAACTACCAAAATATGTCGCTTTGGGGGTTGAGAAAGATCGAAAATGGGGGATTAATTGCCCTTTTTCATGTAAATAAAACACCCGAACAGCTAACAGCGACCGTCTCTGCACGTACGGTACACCCCTCCCTAACTTCAGGACTGACGCAGCAAATCAGCTTAGAAAGTGTGAACACGGCTATAAAACGACAGCAAACATAAATGCAGACACTAATAGACAGGGGGAAAAAAGTCGGGCATACTTACTTTTCGTAAAAAATAAAGATTCTCAGTAGTTCTGAAGTACCGTTGGTTAGTGCAAATAGGAATAAAGTATAAATACTTTCTTTACATAGGATATATTATCAGTTTTACAAAAAATATTCCAGTAAATGTAGGTTTCGGAGGATTGGCGTTTACGGTTTGCTTCGGTTTCTGTTCTTAAGGTTATTTTGCGTGTTTAAAGTCCTCTTTCAGCAGGCTTGCAGAGCAGCTCCCTCCTACACGGGAGTTTCGCAACTTCGTCCCCTTCTTATGTTGCGTTGCCTTTATTTATAGATTTCCTCCGCCATGGGCACGAGGGAGGCGGTGATGCGGTTTCAGAGGTCAAAACAATACTGGCGAATTCTATTGGCCTATTCGAGAAGTCCCTCCCTCGGAACGCAGCGGGATTCAAGCGTTTATTGGCTCATCGGGCTGTCAATCAGGACATTTGATTCCAAGAAATGGGAGGGACTCTCACGCACAGGGTTTGCGTCAGAGATAACATAGGTCTTTACTGACAGCGAAAAGGGTATAAATAAACTGATAATGTGAAGGAAATAATGCAGTTTTGATACATTTTTTATCCTTACTTGAAACATCACACACCGTTACATATAATAGTATAAATATTATTCAGTGAGTTTTACATGGACAGTTTGTGTGTTTTTTTTAACAACATGAATTAAACTAACTTATTCCTTTTTCAATAACGGTAGCGTTCCTGAAAGTTCTTTTTTTTATTTTATTTTTTTTATTTTGGCTTGAAAAGCAGCAGGACTGGGGATGAATACAGGTTTAAAGCCTGAAAGGAGATTCCCTGCAGCGGAACAATACAGCTGGCAGCAGTGTGGGTGGTGCTGTGTGCTATCTAGAAAACACAAGCGCTGATTGGTCGAAAACGGGGCAGGAGTCCTACTGGTGTATCCGTATCCAAGGTGCTGAGGTAGGCAGCGCACGTCATCGTTCTGGTAAACGCACACTGTCGCCCAGTTTAAAGTGCACTAACACATCAAACTATGCTAATGACACCAACTCTGTGCTCGGGGGCTGCAGTAATGCATCACACGTCACCGTGGAAGTGTTTTTATTGTTTATGGTGAGGGGCTAATATTGTAGACGAAACAGTCGAGCAGTTAAAAGGGAGGAATGCTACTTTCATAGACAGCTTCGTAATGGAAAACAGCAGTCTGTCTTGTATGGAAGGGACAGAGTGGACTTTGACTTGAGTGGAGTCATGTGCTTGTTGTGTGAGTGTGTGCAAAGGCCTTCTTTGTATGGATCAAACACAAAAGACACACCATATCTTAACATTGGACCCTTAGATATTCACTCTGCAAGTGAATTTGTATGATTAATTAAAAGTATATATAATTGAGTCTGAGTTCTTTAACTACTCACAATTTAGTGCACTATGGTGAACTTCTACAGCTGTGTCCGAATTCCCTTCCTACTCCCAAACTATTAAAGAAACAATATTGTGCGGGCCTATCTAGTTCTGTGGAGTGTAAGAGCCGTTTGGACTCTGTACTCACTACTTATTTTTTTAACTGCAAACATGACCTCACAGATTTCACAAAGTAAAAATCTAACAAACAGGAATATTTTACAAAGACTATTTATGAATCCACTGTGTTCTGATGATGAAAATGTGGAGGGTTTTAAAAAGACATATCTTTTTTGACAAAAAATTGTTCAAACGCAATACATTGGGGTCTACACTCACCAATGAGTATTGATAAATTCTGACAGCACTACAAAATGGCAGACTTTATAGTGCACTGTAGTGAGTAGTGAAAGAATTTCAACACAATCTACAATTTCAAAATCTAGTGCCCCAAGTATCTGTGAAAAAGCCAGTGTGCATCATTGACTGTATGAGGAAACTGGACTGAGGGATCTCTCCATCCTCGGGCTCCAAATACCCACTGGTCCCAATAAGCCGAAGCTATTACTCAATCATTATATCAGTCAGAATAACCTTTCTTAACCAATCTCGCTATTTTTATTTATTTTCTTTATTGCATGTTATTCACACTATAAATTGGTCAGTATGATGCCCTCAATAAAACTAGGTGGTCTCGCATCGAATGTTCAAAACATTTGATTGACAGAATCTCCCAAGTCCGCTTTTAGTGGTTGGGGTGTGGACTTCAGGCATGCTCACTCCTGATTGGTGAGAGTGGTTGCCAAAGAAACGTCAACTCAGTTCAACTCGAACCAATTCCTGCTAACTGCTGTCATCTGGTTCCAACATGTCAACGTCCACATCGCAAAAAAATGACGACTCAATTGACCTCGTTTTCTATGAGTGACTGCAAACTTGCTCAGTCCAGTTCTCTTATACAGTCAATAGTGTGCATCAATGCTCACTGGATTGGCAAATATAGACCATGATGCATTGCATTTGAACAATTTTTCATGTGAAAAAATGTATTTTAGTCAAATTTTTATAAACCATGCAAGTTTTTATCTTCAGAACAGTGGGTTCATAAATATTCTTCGTAAAATGTTCATCCTTTTTAGATTTTTACTTCATGAAATCAGTGACATCATATTACAAAAATAGTGAGAATGGTGTCCCTATTGCTTTTAAAATCCAGGGCACTACATAGTTTTTTAGTTGTTAGGGGGGAATTCAGACATCGCCTTTGTGTTGTTTTCTGTTTCTGGACAGAAACACTGCACTTCCTTCCTACTCATTTTGTGAAACTCAAGCTGTCTTAAACCTCTTAATAAACAGCGTCACCTGACAGAGCAAGGTCGGCAGCCATAATGAGGCATGCTAAGACTGCTATATTGTCTTAGGGTGTAATCCTCTAATCATTAAAGCCTAATGCATCCACTACACTACAGCCTCTGTCACTTCTGCTTATGAAGAAGTGTAACACCTAAATATCTCTAATCTCCCTCCCCTTTAGTCTGTTTCCAGTGTTGCAAGCGTGGGCAGAGACAGAAACAAGGTAAAAAGACATTTACTGAATGTTTGAGTTCATTTGAGGATCTTTTTAAACTGTTAACACCTTAAAGAGGATATGAAATCATGCTATGCAGACATCACATCCTTTAAAAACATCTTTAAAAACCATCACCTTTGTTATCTCACCCAGAAGTCAAAGAAAAAATGAATTATTTTCTCTATCAACAACTGGTCTTAGATTTATGTTTTTATTATGCCACATTACCTTTTTTTTCCTCCACACTTTTTAAGAAATATGTTAAAATATTTGCAAAAACGTTTGTTTTGCTCTGAGCTGTCAAGCTGAAACCCCGTCTCAAAGCAATCAAATGATTATTTGCTCTGGATGTGCTGGATTTATACACAATTACGTGCTAGATGAAAACAAACATATGGCACCTAAACAGACAAGATCCCTCTTCCATTATGTACAACACTGACATGTCTGCCTTGCCTCCTTCCTTTCCCTTTCTGTCCCCCTGCCTGGTTGCCCTCCCCTCTCGAGCTCAGACGGAAAGCCTTTGACGTCACTGGTTGTTATTACTTAACACAGCTCTGCAGAGCGCCCTGGGCTCCTCGTAATAGACAGATGCTTTGCTTTCCCCTTTGAAGAGCAAATGAGGTGGTGGGCGAGACAAGCAACCGAGGAGTCAAATGGAGACGAAGACTGCGGGTTAAAATGGGGGGGCCGGGCTGGATTCTTTTTTTTTTCTCCATTTCATGGAGCCAAAACTCAACTGAGATGAATCTCAGTGTCTACATTTTCCCACAGAGCAACAATAGAACCAACCTCCCTGCGGGGATTTTAGTACAGAAAAATATTAGTCTTTAAAGAATTGATTAAATATGACATTGATTCAATTTATCTTTAATGTAAAACATGCATTCTAGTGACATTTTTTGTTGAAAAAAAACCAAACAGGAAAAATAAATCCTTGGTAGTGAACTAAGCTGCACTGTGAGGCTACGTGCACATCTTCACCAGCAACGTGCATTCAAGGGACCACTTGCAATGAAAATTCTATGCAAATGCAAGTAAATTCTTGTTTCAGGCTTCCACAACTCTCGCGTTCAAGTGCCACTATGCAAGTTTTTGAAGGCTGGTCGGGACCTCTACTTACAAAGTAGGCACTCATTAATCACATACTGGGAGCTCAACCAGCGGAACCTTTGACTGCAAATTCGCTCATTCATAAAAACGCATACCTTTGACCAATCGCAGACTCGGATATGGTAGTGACTTGTGGGCAGTGTCCTTTTCAAAACACAGATGTGCTAACCGTTGTAAACATGATCACGGAGGAGATATTAATAGTTGCGGGTTTTGCCTGCCCGCAATTATGTAACACCAAGTCTTTCGTATATCGGAATAGAGCTGTGAAAGAAAAAGCCTGGAGTAAGATTTTCCAGGTTTGCACCGCTTTGACATTTTGCGCAAAGCTTCTTAGATAAATGCGCTAGTATCAGGTAGTGACAGTCCAGTTTGAACACCATATGCTAAAAGCCCGTTGAAGAATGCCCGTTTAGTGTGTTCTTGAATGTGCATCACCCGGTGTATACGTAGTAGAACACCTACAGTATGTCCTTTTGGATCTGTGACAGTCCACCTCTAGCCAACAGGTACAATATTTTAATCTCAGGTTCAGCCTCTTCACTTTGCAAAAAGAATACTGAAGCTCAACAAGAGGAACGAAAAGAAGGAATGAAAGGAGCTACAGAAATCAGAGCTCATGATTGCTCAGCATTAGTTTGAATGCATAGGAAAACATCTTCTTATTTCATAGCTTGAACTCCAGCAAAAGTCACGCCCTTCGTGTGGCATCTCTTTGCAAATCACAAACATCTAGGATGTTGGCAAAAGATGACACAATTTCATTTTCTCTTAGCTTTCGACCAGCTTGTCAGCTGGGGCTGCCTATTAGACATCATGCACCAGTGACCAGCGGTGAGTCATGCAGCATGCATACACATGGAGGATTTACAGGGCGCGGTGTATGTAAATGCAGAGGTTGTGTTAGTAGTTGTCACGACAGAAGCATAAATACTTTTTTTTTCTTTCCTGTGCATAAGCCATCCAGGCTGTTACATAATTCATCTGATGGAAGGCTAGTAGTGCAACATCAATAAATCTATTTGCCATCAGGAGGGGAGAGCAATGCAGTGCTCAAATGCACAAAGCTGCTGAATGTGAAGCAGCCCATTTCTAATCTGTGCTCTCTTTTTAAACAAAGGAAATTCATTTAAGCTGAGGATGTTGAGTCGGATCACATTTGTGCTACCTGAAAACATTTGCTGATTTATAGACTCTCATAAAGGCCTTGGTCATATCAATTTTTTTTTTTTGTTGCATGAAAAATAAATTGGAACATCTCTAACTCATTGTCACATTTTGCAACCATTATAATGTCTTTTTTGGCCTGTAAATCACTGGTAAAACTCCAACTGGGTCCTTTTGACTTTATTACCTCATGTTTGTACCTGATGTGGCCTTATAATTAAAACAGCAACATAAGAAAGGAAAGAAATCCAATGCAAACCTTTATGGATATTGACATAAGTGCACCTCCCTTTAATGGCTCCGTGCACATTAACTGACTCGAATGATAGAGCTACACCCTGCAGTGCCTGAAGGACAAAGAGAGTCAATTCAGTTATGAGACACGAAAAAGCTACTGGACAGATAAGAGAAAGATGTGGAGGTATTTGTGATTCATCTGAGGCACTGACAGGCAACATCAGTTCTGATTTCGGTTAGTGCCTGACATCACCTTGATTACCTTGTTTTATTTATGATCCTTTTTTTTTTTGGATCCTCCATCCTTCACGGCTTTTGAATGTAAAGTCTTCCGATGAGTTGACTCTTGTTTAAAAGAAGTCTGACTTCTGGCTGGGCTGTCTCCCAGATGCTCTTGTACACGTTGAATGTGAGTCCCAAACAGCAGGACTGAATGTGCCCAGACGGCAGCATGAATAACAATAAGAGCAAAGATCCATGGCGGCGTGTTACATAAAATATCCTATAGTGTTGCACTTGGTAGAGGAGATCTATTTTTCGACAAGCCCACGGGCGTAGAAACCCTGATACACACAACTCTGGAGAAGGAGCTGTATGGTAGGAATTCACATAAAAGTCCTGTTTCTGCTGATGGAGTTAGAAAGTGTGCTCGGATGCCTCGGGAAAGGGTGATTCGAGCTGCTCCCTTTGTTTTTATAGTCCTCTCACCCCCACAAAGTCATTTTCTGGTGTCTGCTTATGGTCAAGGTTCAGTCCAAAAAAACCCCAAAAGAGCAGAAGGAGAGGATGTAATAGAAATGCAAGCAGAAGACAGGGCTCTTGGATTTTTTGGTCCACAACCTCTACTGGATGGTATGTTTTTGACCAACTTTCCCACCAAAATAATCCAAATGTAGCTTTTTCTTCACGTGAAAGCAACAGAAGGTGTAAATAAATCTCTTGTGCTTCCACTTGTTTGCCTCTTTTGCCCTCCTGCGGGGTTCAGGATGTGAGAAAAAAAATTGTTGAGAACCTCCTGGTGACGTTCTATTTACATGAGATTTCTTTTTCCTGTGAAAAAGCTCTATGAAGAAAAACTTTTAAAATCCTCTCATTATGAGTTTAGACTTTATGTTTGGGAAACAGAGTCCAAAGAACTACTCAACACACAGAGAAAAGTTGAATCTGAGAACTTTCCTTACACTTTTGCCCCCACTTTTTGTGGGTTTCCATGAACTTCGCCTGTACTATTTTGCATCTTCTACCCATATGCGTCCATGACAACCAGCAAATGTTGCCAAGGGAATTTTCTGGTGATGCATCAGAGCAAACGTTCATTGACTTGTGGAGCTTCTCATGATTGGGCCACTTTTGAAGCATTTTGTGAAAATAGCATCATCACAAGAGCAGCTAGTGGAGGGGATGAGCTGATGAATACAAATAGATTGGAGGATACGAAGGACTGGGCTCTACAGTTACCAGAAAAAAAGTTAAAAGGCAAAGAATATCAATAAAAAAGGAGCTAGGAGGAAAAAAAACAGGTAATTGAACTTGTACAGTAGCAGACAGAAAAACTGATTTCCTGTTTAAACAAACTCAAGTCATCAAAATGAGGACCACCTCCAGACAAGCAGAGAGAGCGTGATTAAAAACACTTCAGGAGGGTTTTGGACTGCAGTCCGATGCTCTTCTCATAATTCTGATTAGACCTGTCCATGGGCAGACGCAGCAGGCCATTAGGATTCACAGAGAGGAATTAAAAGTACACAGCAGGAGCCGTCTGCAGAGACGTGTGCCTGATAGATGAAAGGAGAGATGGAGCCAGAAAACAGAGAAGGAGGATGAAGGGGGAAAAAGAGAGAGAGGGGGGGGGGTAATAATTCCACGGTTGTATTGACCAGAGGGAGAATGTGGAAAATACTTCCTTGAATCTATATGTCGGTACTCAGAAACCTTCTAAGAGATGGACACAATTTCATGCATCTCTGAGCAGGCCGGAGTCCATATCTGAATGCATAATTACCATCACCTATAGAGCAGGAGCAGAGCACGCCTGTATCACTCATTTGTGCGCAGAATCAATAGATGAAGTGGCAATTACGGAAATCTCAAATTGGCATTCAAATCTTTCCACAGCAGATCATTATTTAAAACCCCACTCCTATCATCTTTCAATCTATTTTCAAAGTGTTCCCAGTGGTCTTTTAGTGATGATAATGCTGATTTTAGCCAAAATCTGAAAATACAGTTTTGTTTTATCTAGGACGTTTTGCTGTCAAACTAAAGGAATCAACAGTATAGAATAGAGTTTTATTCACATGACAACAGATGGAGCAGCACCAAAAGGAAGCAGAGCATTTCCCTCATTATCTTAAAACAAGGTTTCCAATTTATTTAAAAAAAAACTCATCATACCAGTCTGCAACCCATTTTAAGATCCATAGCTAATTCTACTGATCATGTTACATTGCAGAGAAAAACCACGATTTGTCAATTCCTGAGCATTCCTTATATAATAAAGGTTGCTGCTGTGTCTTCCTCAACTAGTTAAAAAAAGTGGTGAACTTCAGGGAGTTTTTTTCCAAGCCTCTTGGTTATGTAAATATTATGCAAATGAATTAAGTGGTTATGTAAGAAGCTTTTTCTCCAGGAAAACTGATTTGGGATTGCCTGAAACCAAACTCTCATACTTGAACAAACTGCCTTTAACTGTGATTTTATATAGCCTTTTTCTGTTTTTATATTTTTTAAAATAAATTTTAAAGACACAAATTCTTCTAAATGTTTTTTAGGTCACAAGTTTTATTCAAAAACAGGAAAAAAAGTTTAAACTATGGTTTATTTTTGTGGGGATTTCAATTGTACACCTTCTTTTTTTAGCCATCTTTAGAAGCTTTCCCCTCCCCCATTTTTAAGTGAAAGATATGGTAAAATATGATTTTAAGATGCGTTTATCGTTTGGTGTTTAGAAGAAAAAGTATATTCTTAATAATCTCAAATGTAAAACTTGAAGGTGGTCAGGGTCTTTTTTACTCCTTTTTTATTTGACATTTTGACATATCTTTTCAGAATTCAGACAAATGGCAATCGACTGCCTTTTGTTTAACGGTCAAAGAACACGACTTCCCTTGACAATCTGGCTCAAAACAGTATTGTTTGTTTTAAAGATTTTATGAGAATTATAACCTTCGCTCAATGTTCTCTGAGGTCAGCAACATATAATCATCCGTTAAGTGGAAAGCAGACAAAATGCACAATTTTAATGATAGTTTGCGTTCATTTCAAAGAACTCCATAGTCTTGGCGCAGCACCGTGTCTGACTATGTATGCTTCTGAGAGCCTGAGTCATATCAGATCTCCAGCTGCATTATCAATGAGTAACATACGCACAGATATGTGCTAACTCTGACAGCTGAGCAGGACTCTCTGCAGCCGTTGGTTGTACCTGTTTTTGAAACAGATATGGCATCATGGAGTGAGTGATGCATACTTAAAATCAGAACAGGATATCGACCTTTCCCTTTATTTAGCCTCTGTCGCAAATGTGGGCAAATATCAGATGACAGAGTGGTACATGCAAACTAGTTGAAAAGGAAAACTAACAAGAGTTGTGTCATTGGTTTGGATTTCTGTATGATTTTCACAAAAAAAATTACAATTGCTTATAACATTAAATGTACCCTTACATATAAAGTGATAAAATGACTTCTAAAAGATGCCCCAAAACACTAACTACCTTTTTTAATTGAGATTGTGTGCCCATAAAAGTGCTGACCCTGTCGATAAGACATCAAAGCATCGACCCCTGGCTCACCACTCACACACAAATCTTTGTATTTGACATAATGGTGCCATGGATGATGTCTTTGGACAACTGCTGAGTTCACTGGAGAAAGTGGGAGGGACTCCGAGGACATGTGAGTAAGGTTGTGACTTCTCAGACATTTAAAGGAAGTTGTTTGAAGTTGATTAGACCCATGAAAACCCATGGTGACATCAGCGTAACAGAAAAATGGTCTGCTTGGTTTGTGGTAAAATATACTATTTTATTTTTAAGAAAACATGGGTCAAAGTTAAGGAACTCTGCAGAATACTTTAGTATGTTTTAGGGTAAATAAATGGCCATAGTTTTGTTTTTTTATGGTTCAAAAAGCATCATACAGCAGCAAACACAACAGGTTTTTTGACAGATGTCTTCGACGTTTAAAACTAGGATTTCAACTACAGCTTTTTTGGGAAAAAATATAGCTTTTTGATTCATTCTTTTATATCTTGAAAACAATAAAGTGCATAAACTATTTCAAAGAAAGCTCTACCTGTTAAAAAAAGTCATTTTTCAGTTTCATCAGACTTCAATGAAGTGTAGGCCTCTTTGAGAACATCACTTTCACCCAATCAGTCAGTTTGTTATGCAACGCTGTGATTTCCCATTTTTCTTTTGGCACATCTGTCTTTCATAACTTGTGCTGAGAATTTTCTATTATAAAGGGACATAGCTTTCAGATTTTCTAACCCAAGACCTCAATGTCAGCTTCTTTTTTTATGTTCCTCCTGTAACACCTTCCTGGTTTTTTATTGAACTTGCTCCAAATTTTGGTTGTGCTTTACATTATTTTTTAATATTTCCACTGACAAACTACTTTTTCAAAATGTTTTTAGAAATACTTTTGTTGTTGGGTTTTTTTCCTTTCACTGGTAATCTAGCCTGCTTACATTTCTGGGTAAACAACCCCCTAATCACATCAGTGATGACAGGGTTCTTTGAACGGTCTTATGCCTTTTCCCCTCTCTTCATCCATCAAAATAATGACCCAATTTAAAGCAGCTAAGCTGATTGAAACCTACAATTCACCTTCACAGTGTGTTGACGTAACACACTGTGTTACGGTCGAAGCAGCCACCCACCACAGAGGCAGCAGAGAAAAGAAAAATTAACAGAAAAGATAAATAAAAAACAAACACATTTTTCTGGTCTACAAAGCACCATTTTTGCCACTTAAGCTTCATAAAAAGCGCCTCCCTTGATCATCTCTGGACCAGTTCTTGGCTTCCCCTACATGCAGACAAAACTCGCATTGATGCACAAGGCTCTGATGATGTCACGGTCACCATGGAAACTATTCTCACGGTCCCTCCTCCCTCTTCACTTTCACCTTTCTTCTGCATCCTTTAATTCACGCCACTCCATCTGTCTGTCATTTGCGTACGTGCTCATGCAAACACACAGGTTGTATTAAATGATGTGACTAATGTTGCCAGGACAACTGCAGGGTGACACTGTTTCCTTAAAGGAGAAAAACAGAGGCTGTTTTGTGTTTGTTTTTTTTTGCAATAAAGATAGCACAATGTGTTAATATTTGGTTCTCTCGTCCTCCTCATCACTCTGTGGACAAACAGCTCACAAAGGCACTCACACAGTCTATTTGAAAGCATTAAGGAGGTCCTTTTTAAAAACAGAAATGAATGGTTATTAGAGAAAAGCTGGACAATAAAGACAGTGGGTGTTTCGGATGCAAGTGAATGCATATTTATGACAGAGTGGGGGATATTGTCCTCTAATGTCGGATGGTGGGTGAGTAATACATGGAAATAATGACAGAAAGAGAGATGGGAAGGGACAGCTATAAATATACAATACAATCTCACATGTATTGCTTTTCTTAGTATTTTAACATCAGGAAGTCATTTATAACCAATGTAATTATTACCCATATTTTCCTACCCTTTTTGGGAATTTGCAACAGTTTGTTACTGCCACAGACAGCAAAAAATGATGTAAAATGTGAGCTGAAGTCCACAGGAGGCTCTACATCTGTAGTTGTTTGAATTATTTATTATCCTGAAAGTTTGCTTTGTTTCTTTGTGGGACTCATCCAGACAATTTTATTCTGAAACTTACACTTTTTAAAACACAACACAACTATCCACACAAAAGTAAATGTACATTCATGGATGTATAAATACTGGCAAAATAGATGCTAATGCCAATAAAAATGTATAACTCAAGAGATTTTTCACAAACTCCATAAGATTTTGTCAAAAAAAATAATTTCCTGATTCTTTTTTAACAGCAGCACAGATAAAGAGTAAAAACCAAAACATATTCTCTCACTTTATTAGATCTTTTCATCATGTTGTTTTTTCTATAATAATTGTTTGCATCTGCAGAAGAGGAAAAATTGTAGAATTAATACATGAAGGGTTTTGTTTTGTAGAAATCACTGAGAACTTACCAAATGTCACATTTGTTCATACTTAAATCGGCTAGGCAAACTAGATGTTCAAACTAAAAATAATGTTGATCAGAAGATTATGATTGCTTAATTCTGATATTTGCACTTGCTTGAAATTATGACCTTTCAGGTTTGTTGTGAGACAATTTTCAATTCAATTCAATTTATTTGTACAGCCCAAATTCACAACAACACTTGTCTCCATGGGCTTCATATTGGTAATTCTAAAGTGAACATGCAGTCAAAAGGATCATAGATGCATAGAATTCAGTAGGAGAGTACTAAACTTTAACTAAATAGACTAAGCTAAACTGGGCATCCCTGCCCTTAGACCCCCCTTCGCGGTAAGGAAAAACTCCTAAAAAAAAAGGAATCCAGAAAAAAACGAAGAAACCTCAGGGGTGCCCACATGAAGGAGGGATTCTCCCCCAGGACGGACAGGTGATGTACCAGAACATATAGAGAAGAATGAACTTATCTAACTCTACAACTACATATTTAAATAGTCCAGCAGCTTAATCCAGATGAAGTTGGGAGACGGCTGGGGGCGCGAGACGAACCGGAGGCAGGATCCACAGCCAGGTGTAGATGTAGGTGCAGTGGTAGAGGCAAGCCAGAGACGAGGCACACGGTCAGATACAGGAGCACAGACGAACCAGAGGTGAGGACCACAGCCAAGTGCAGGTGCATGGTCGAGCCAACTGGAATCTGGAAGAACTCCCACTCCCCTTCGAGGGACAGTACATGAATCCATGATACAACCCATCTATTTTCCAAGATAGTGCTTGGCACTGTGCCACCATGCAGCCCCACTTTTATGTTGTCTTATCTTTCGGTACGGTACATCCCGTCGGGTCACCACAGCAAATCAGCTTTCCCTGATTTATACAGATGAAAATTTCACGGCAGATGCCCTTCCTGATACCAAATTTTATCCAGGCTGGGGACCGGCACAGGGAGACCCAGATCTGGGGTCCCTTGTGGCTACATAGTTAGGCAGTCACATGAACGGTCTTGCCCAAAGACCCACACAGGATGAAACTCATTGCGTCCCCTTGGAATCGAACCCTTAATTTTTTGCAGGCCGGTCCAACGATCCAGCCCCTTTTTAATAAGAAACATCAAATGTGTTTTAATTTCTAAAAAAGGTATTTACCTTCACAGAAGTCACTGTAAGATTGGGTTTGACAGCAGGTGTGCGTGATTCAGAGGTAGAGCGGCTGACTTCTGATCAAAAGATCGCAGGTTTGGTTCCTGCCCTGCCCGGCCAGTGTGTGGGACCATCCTTGGGCGAGGCACTAAACCCCTTGTTGCTCCAGAAAGCATATGTAAGTATACTGCATTTTCAGAAAGTCTTGAAAAAGGTAAAAATAAATGATTTAAAATTTATATATTTTAACCAATCATTCATTTAGGTTATTGTTCCAGTTGGCTCATCCGTGCTCCTGTACCTGACCGTCTACCTCGTCTCTGGTTCGCCTCATTACCGCTCCTACACCTGGCTGTGGATCCTGCCTCTGGCTCGTCTCTGCTCTGTACCTGGCCGTGTACCTCGTCTCTGCTCCTGCTCCTACACCTGGTTGTGGATCCTGTTTCCAGCTCGACTCGCGCCCCCGACTGCCCCCCCAACTCCGCCTGGATAAAGCTCGTGTGCTGGACTTTAAATATGTAGTTGTAGAGCTAGATAAGTTAGTTCTTCTCTATGAGTTCTGGTAAATCACCTGTCCGTCCTGGGGGAGGATCCCTCCTTCATGTGGGCACCCCTGAGGATTCTTTGTTTTTTCCGGAACCTGTTTTTTTAGGAGTTTTTCCTTACCGCGTAGGGGGGTCAAAGGGCAGGGATGCCAGTTTAGCTTAGTCAGTTTGATAGTTCAATTTAGTGTTTTCCTATTGAATTCTATGTATTCATGATCCTTTTAATTTTATGTTTTTACTTCTTCAATTACCTATACGAAGCCCATGGAGACGACTGCTGTTGTGAATTTGGGCTAAACAAATAAAATTGAATTGAATTGAATTGTGTGCGCAGAGTGTGAATAATTTAGCTTTTTCCACAAAGCCCAGTAATCAACTAGCAGCAACTGTAACAATCAATTGTGAAAGGCCATTGTGCACTAAATGGGCTCCATCTACATCAGGTCATTGGGGTGATTTATAGCTGTGCAGCTACCGGTGCATGCCATTTTTTCCTTTGCTAATCCTTCTCAGACCGGTTGGCAAGAATTCCTTCTGCTGACATAAAACTTATGCAAGATAATATGTTTATTTATAGCACGCACTAAAAGAGGAAACACCCACTATCTTCACAATTCTTGTATGAAGTTCACTGCAACAAATATGTATAGCATGTGTAACACAGGTTGTTAGGCAACTACCGTACTACTGTCTGCAACAGTTATTAAAATCTATTGTAAAATACTACAGGTTTCTGCCAAATGAGGTTTGGAAGGTAAGTATTTCTTTATATCACATTTTGTTTTTCCTTTTGTTCTTTGGCAACTTTTGTTTTTTGTGTGTTTGTATTAATTAAAGAGCAGGTCATTGTGACAGCAGAGCGGTCTTTCGGAGGTCAGGTCTCAGTGGCCGAGCTCAAATCCTGCTCATGTGTTACGCAACAGGCGTGTACACTGAAAACGCTGCCCTAGTTAATAGTGCTGGGCCACAACCATCTGTGTTTGCACAGCAGGAACAATATGGGCCCTGGCACAGCGATTACATAAGTAAACAATAGCAAGTACGGTAAAGCAAAAGGCTCAAAGGAAGTAAAACTCACAAAAGTGTGTTATATTCATTCAAAAAGATCAAAATTTGTGTCCATTTCACAAATCTAACTCTTGCAAATCTGCTTTATTTCATTTATGTTTGCAGCGAAACGTGTGCTCTGCTGCAGTTTTAAAGGCAGTTTATCACACTCCGTGTACAAAGTCTTTCCACATGGCAAAGCTGACATCAGAACTCTGTTTGTGCAAGCATTTATGACACACATCTAATAAAAAGGAGCTTGCAAGCCTTATCTAGGAGCACAACATTGCAAAACTGTTATAGCAGATAGAAAAGACTGTTATACGGGTTTTCACATTCAAAAGAATCAGTCAAAATTATCCCCACAGGTATAAATCTTCCTCAAATAGGAAGGCAGATTGTTGTCAAAGAAAAGTAACAATGGCTTCCTGCTGGGATTTTTGAATAACACTCAACGTTGCGCAAACATGAACAGAAAAAAAGACTCCAAGGACACAGAGGCAGTAAATGTAGAAGACAAAAACTTGTCTCCCATGAAGATGAATTTACTCTTGAAAGCATAATTAAAAAAATTGTGGTCAGACATAAATCATAAGTTTCTCCATCATGTTTGGATTGAGCAACAGGACCCACCAACACATATAGCGCTGAAAACCATCCATTTCCCGGACCAATATTGACATTACGCATCCCCTGCAGAGCTCAGCCATGCATGCTTCAGTTCAGACCCTTAACCAGCCTCTAATCAGACTCTGTCAAATGCCAGACCGAATGCCAGGACTCCCCAACTGCTCCTCCTCTTACCACACTGTTCAATGAACCCCTTGTTCTCAGCCAGAGCCCATGTTTTATGGAAGCTGCACCTCAAAAGTCAACGTTTGAGCAAAAATCATAGTCAAACGGCTGAATTCAATGATAGTCGTAAAAGTTGGGACCAAATGAAGGGATGATGATGTGGTGGATGGCTTCTTGTCAATAATTAGCATGTGTACAAAAGCTGCAGAGCATAAGCAGCAGCCAGCAGGGACGGGAGGAGAGGGCGCACAAGTGGAAAAATCATTATCTGAGCTCTGGGGGCCGTTTCAGGCCAGCTAAGAAAACTGAAAAGTCGACGCATGAGAGGAAGCAGGACACTGACAGGGTCATCTGCTGATTTTTGTTTTTCAGCCAGACATTTTCTTTGGTAGTTATAGATTATTCAATAAGCAGTTGAAACTCCAGATGCAACCGTGATGTAAAGTAAATAAGTTTCCAACCTCTTTTACCTTGGGAGTCTGTCTAGGACAACAACAACAACAACAGGGAGAGAAAAAAAAAAAGAAAAATCCAGCATGTGAGGGGAGAAATTGCTTCAGTATCTGTGATGCTGATGATGCCAGATACCTCTGTGCCGCCGGGAATAACGCTGCTTCTATTCCTGCATATCTACCTCATGAGCACAACTGCAACATCCTGCCATCACCCTGTGCGTTTGCATTTTCTGCCATCTGATTTATGCGCTGACCCACAAACAACAACAAAACCTGCCTTAAGATGCGTAATTTCCAAAATTCTTTGAACACAGATTTAGCACATATACTGATCCTTCACCACCAAGAGATTAAGCATCTCATTTCTCAGTGAAAAAAAGGATTACTGGGGTCCTCTGGCACTGAAAGGCAGATGCTGGAAGATGATGTGCATCTAATGACACGGCCTCTTCAAGGACAATGGAGGACCAAGGGATGTGGCTGACTTCCAAGTTGCCCACACGTAGAAAAAGAGCAGATTCAATCAATACAAAATGAAGCTTGGGGCTAAAAATACGCTGAAATGAACAGCTGCAAAGAGAAGTGTGAGCTGTGGAAATTAGAGGAGGGACAACAATAAAGGTAGCATTTAATGAGCGAGTGCTCCAATCTCACATTTCTGGTAAACCGAGGCTCAGTTTACACCCTGACATTATGGTGCAATGCAACAGCCTTTTGTTACACTAAATTGGACTATTAAACCTGATGTTGGGAATTTGAAATCAGTAAATTATACTTGAGAAGACTGGGATGTTAGAATTCTGTATTTATCAATAAAAACAAGAAAGAAAGAAAAATAGTATGAATGCATCCTTCTATGCAAAATCTGTCCATTTATTTGGACAAATGTAGAGAACTCAACTTATCTTACTAACACGATCATTTGTACATATATTAGAAAAGCTTTGATTGTTTAATTTAACAGGATTTGTTCATTTTAAATCTAAAACGTGTTCATGAGGTCATTTTGATGTTTTGGATTTGTTTACAAAATTTGCACAGCTTGTTTTTTTTCTGTTGGGTGGAAAATTGATAGAGACTTGGCTTTTTGTAGTGTTAAGTTTATTATAAAGAACAGGAAGACTGTTCAGACAAGTGAACAAAGGGGTTTGAGTCCCCTCAAATGAGTAATAAATAAATAATTACTGTAGGGGGTGATTACATTTTTCAAAATTAAAGCCTTCCATAAAAACAAAAAATGCCTGCTTCTAGTGATAAAAATGATCAGGGAGCTAGAATAAAGAAAAATTCTCTCTGACTTAAGTTTGCTGTGGCTTTGTGTTGTTGGTGTCTAAGGCTGAATCAATGGAAAGGCCACAACTATGCACTCAAATATACAATTTAAACTCACCATTTAACCTAAAAACATGCAGAAAAACCCACTTTTGTATAAATTAAGGCAAATATTTAGGGATTTTTTGTCTTTAAGGAATGGCAACAGTCACATCCCAGTTGTTTCTACTTGATTTTTTTCCCCCCAAAGTCATAAATGTATTAACAGAAATTAAAAATGCTGCGACTAATCTCAACGGAGTCGTTTTTGTCAGAGCAGCATGGTGAAAATGCACAGCAGCACTTCTGGGGTTACAAATCAGGTCCTTTATGACATGTTCTCTTGAGATTATATTAACAACCAACAAAGCAAAATTCTTTTTTTTCCTTTCACAGTCCATTTCTGCAAGTTTGTACTAAACTTCACAAAGTCAGCCTGTTTTCCATGCCCACTGTTATTCCAGCTCTTTAATTCCTTTGTCCCTGCAGTGAATTGTATTCAGCCCCCTCCGGTCATCCAATGCTGCAGCCTCGAGTCGAGGGAACTGAGTGTTCCTATCTCTCTTTTTATTATGATGCTTCCAGATTACATAGATTATTTACTGAGTATGGTTGCAGGGAGATGCAAGGCATTAAGAGTCCAAAGTATGCTCATTAATCTGTTTAATCTGTCCCAAAAATTCAATTTTGCCATGTAAATTTGACAATAACTGGTTCTATGCATATTGCATACTTTCTATTTCCCTTTATCACAAAAAGAAAACAAATTCAAACAACTGACCCACATAAAAGTTTGATTATACAGTTTATAAAATCACACAATTGAGGTTCATGAAAGCAAAAATCCAATCTATTATGAAAGCTCAAAGAGCATTCAAGTTCTGAATCATTAAAGATCATTGCCAAAGACATATCGTACACTGGTGAAGGACGCACTTTTATTCTGGCGAACACCTTACTGAGTGCAAGTTGTTGACCTTGTTACTGCAACACCACAACAGTATTTTTCCAGCAGACTTGCACGCTCATTGCCTAAACAGAGAACAAGGATCTGGGGCGGCTGTGGCCTGGGAGGTGAAACAGCCAATCAGATATTTGGTGGCGTCCTTGGGCAAGACACTTAACCCCATGTTGGCCACTGATGCACTCAATGGTGTGTGGGTGTAACCATCAAAAGACCTTGCAGACTAGTGACCAATGTCACAAGCACACGGTGAGAAAGTAAACAGTTTTTGAGCTACGAGGTTGAAGACAAAATAGAAGTTTTTATTCTTTTAAATCATTTTACTTGTTAACAACATGCAGCATCATTTCCTAGTGAGCTTAAGGTGAAAAACTGACCAAAACATTTAGGCAAAAACAACACAAACTGATAAACTGAACATGCAGGTCAAACAACATTTTCAAAACTACAGCTGAATGCAGAAGAGAAGCGAAGCGCCATGACAAAAAAAGACTAAACAAAATAGCACAGACATAGCGTTTGGCAAGTATTTGTGTGGGCTCTGATTACACTAACACCACAGTGTCCTGAGAGGAAGAATGTTTGCAGCCCAAATAAGCTGCTCTGCTGGCACAGAATGAAGAGTTCACAGTCCCGTTCTTCCTGGAGGTTATTTCATTTATTGCCTCTGCTCGGGCAGATCCCTCCTTACATCACAGTCACCCTGTCTGCAAGGACACAATAACCATTAAATAACCCATTATAGGAGGATTCTGCAGTGGCAGCAGGTACAGTCCTATGCAATAGTATTAGCATTTTCAACAAGATGCAGCACTAAAGTCAGTACTATATCATTTTTTTAGTATGTGTACTCCGATCCATTTCATATTTGCAAGGATTTGAAACCTTGTTTTCAGGCATTTGAAATATTTGACCAGGTATTAAGTTGTTTTAACCTATTTTTGCTCTTTCCAAGCCTTTCTCACAATCAGCACAGTCGAGAATTTCTGTCTCAGTAGGAGCTAAGACCTAGAAATAAGGAAATTATTATTAAAATGAGTCAAATTCATTTTGTTCCACACCCTTAAAAAAACATTTTCATTTTCATTTTAATTTTGAGATTGTTATTTTAAAGTTTAATAAAAGTTAGATTGGCATTCATTGTCATTATTTTCGAAGCAAAAATTTAGATTTATGTTCTAAATTCTAGTTATAGATTTTATGAGGATTTGTGAAGTTGGGCCAACTTGTACTTGTAAGATCATATTCCCATTTGGTTGCCATTTTGTTCTAAAATCAGTAATTTCCACTCACCAATCAAAATAAACTACAAACAGGTACATAAAAACTAAAAAATACAAAACACTTGGTTAGAACTAGCAAAAAAAGATGAATCATTAGGCTGTATAACATTCAATTTGAGGTTATTCTATGTAACCTTTAGCTTTTTTGGCTTATTTTTCCCATTCCAAATGCTTGAGGGGAACTTCTTGTTTCTAGATTTTGATATCTTGTAAAGAAAAAACTATTTTCTGCATGTGCAGATACGTTTAGGGGCTTAAAGAGCTTTGCTATGAGTGTGTTTGGTCACATCGTCATGTAAAAACTATGCATTACAATTAATCCACAAGAGGAAATGAAATGTTGAAGCAACTGATTTTCCAGTGTTCTTTAGAGAATCATTGCAGGTTTCACAGCCGTAGGAAGGAAGGACCTGGAAGGACCATAACAGTAATAAATGCATGAATCCATTAACGTAAACAATAGTCCTTCAGAAGGGTCAGCAATTCAGAGGTGGCAGTTGAGTCTGTAAGTTACCACTCAGGATGGATCTCTGTTGGATGTAATAACACAGTGGCTCACAAATCCTTTGGTCTCTGAATGGCAAAGAGAAGTTTGTGTGGCAAATAAAAAAAAGGATAAGCAGGTTATAGGAAAAACAGCTGAGTCACTATTGTTCTCAAGAAATTCTTACATAAAATCGATAAAGCCGGGTAGTGGAGGCATCAAATGGTAGACTGCAGCTGGAGAGCTCCTCCTGACTCAGGTGAAGTATGATGAGTGGTTTCAGATCTGAGCTGTGTTTTTTTTTTTGTCATTACAAAGCATTTTTTGTTTCAATGGGACAATTTTGTTGACAACAAAACAAAAGAAAGTCAGGTTTTCATTGCATTGCAGTTTTCTCAACCATTATGTCAAATTATCATTTGATATAAATTAAAACTAAAGTTACTCTATTTTGGTATTTTCAAAGTTAAGCCTGAAGAAAAATTACACCTATTTTGTTTGGAAGTTTGACATTTTCTTTTTCCTACTGTCTGTCGATACGTCCTTTACCAATGCAGTTAACCTCTTATATCCTTGATAGTGACTAAACAAATGAAAAGTAGGCAAACTAAAAACACCAGGTGGTACAAGCAGCAGTGGATATACTTAACAGAGAGACACACATGCATCATGTTTCACTGCCCAAAATAAGCACAACAAGCAGCTGTGCTATAGATGGATGACGAGTATTTCATTGCACTGCAAAATACCAGTATTCATAAACTTGATTAGGCATACTGGATATCTTCTACTTGATTGATAAAATTGAAAAATGTAGGATATTTTAAGTCAAGCACCAAATATACTAAAATTCACATCACGTTACCTTCGGGCCTCACCACCACAGCGAGCAGTTTGATTGTGGCATGCGGCCCAAAGATGGACACAGGATGTGTGATGTCATGCATTGGGTTTTTTGTAGACTCGTTAGAAGGCTATATTTAAAGATCTGCGGTTGGCCGACATTGACATCACTAAAATCTCATAGTGGCCCTACTACAGTTGTTTGGACACACACAACGGTAGTAAGGCTGTTTTAGAGGCAATAGTTCTGTGGTCACCTGTTAATTTTAAAGTTACATCTCAGTTTGTGTGTTATTTTAACATTAAAAAAAAGTTCAGCTTCCAGGGATCTCAAATATGTATACAGAACATGTTGTGTATTTTGATCATTATTGTAAAGATGGGTCGTTTTACATTAGATTGAATGGATGCTGCCTTGTTTGCCCACAGCAAAGCATTTGCTCTTAAGCAGAGTGCCTTTGACCCAAAAGGACATTTTGTTTAGTTGCTCTGATCGCTCTTGTGCTGCTACTTCGGCATGAAGCACTTTGGCAGCTTGCAGAGGTCTTCCACAGTAGAGATACCTTTTCTCTAAAATGATACGACAATGCTTAAAGTCCAAAGCTTAAAGGACAGATGAGCTAGAACAAATGATTACTATTCCCTAATCCCGGAAAGACAATATAGTGAGGGACTATCTAGTATCCTGGATTTTAATGCAATTTTAATGCATATTGTAGCTTACGTGGTCACTACTTTTTTTTAACAGCAAACATGACACCACCCATTTGTCAAAGTAAAAACCTTATTAATATAAACATTTTAGTAAGACTATTTATGATCCACTGTTTTCTGAAATTGAAAACCATAAAAAATAAGTTCAAATAAATGCTTTTTCCAATGACAATTCAATAAAATGCAATGCATTTTGGTCTATATTCATCAATCTAGTGAGCATTGATAGAAACTGGTTTTTCACAGAGTCTTCTGGGAAATTTCCAGGGCACTGGATTTTAAAATCACGCAGCTCTACATGGTAAATGCCCAATATAGTTTACTATACAGTGAGGAAATTTGGAAACAATTAAAAACATGACAAGAAAGGGCTCAAAAGCAAGGTGAAATGTAAACAGACAGGTGGTGCAAGTCACCAATATTTTCTTCACCAATATTTTGGATCCTAAGTCACCAAGGTGGTGACTTAGCCGTGATGTGTTTCAGAGCTGACAGAAGGAGTAAACACCACCACAAACTGTACAGACATGCGTTAACTGTTCAAGGCCAGAATGGGTTATGGAGTACTTTGAGTGCCGCCAGGAATCAGAAACAATCAATCCCCTGTCATGTTGGATCCACATTACCAATAGATTCCACCAGGGCTGGAGTCTCTGTATCTTAATGGTAACCAGCTACCCTCACCTGCCTAACTAACCTGACTCCATTCCTTTTGTTTTGAAACTAGCCTCAAGGAAGAGGAGCCACACACCTAGAAAGCTCTCAATAAATACTATTTTCATTAAAAGAAAAAAAACATAAATAAGTTTAAAATAAGGAACTATAAATCTTTGATTTTCTGTCTTAATCTGCATTTCACAGCCAGAATGTGTCGCTGTCACAGTGACTCCCTTCATAAATGACTGAACGGAGAAGTGTTGGACAACACAGAAGGGCTGTGTTGACCTTTCCACTGTTAACACATTCTGTGTAGAGTGCGGGCTTCACTGAGGTAAAGAAGACTACGTTTTGAAGGGGCACCGTTTTTCAACAGCTACTTTTTGCTACTCAAAATTTTAAAATCCACTTTGATCATAGTGGTCTTTTAATTATAATTATGGCCTTTTCAGGCAGAATTTTAAAAATGGTTTCATTTCTGCAGAGTGACAGTGGATCCGGTCTAAGGGCAGGGATACTAGTTTAGTTTAGTCAGTTTGTTAGTTCAATTTAGTATTTTCCTATTGAATTCTATGTATTCATGATCCTTTTGATTTTATGTTTTACTTTTTCAATTACTGATACGAAGCCCATCAAGACGACTGTTGTTGTGAATTTGGGCTATACAAATAAAACTGAATTGAATTGAATCAGTAATTCGCCCTTGAGTTGTGGGTGGAACCACTGACAAAGAGTGAGTCTGCCCCCATTTCCCAGTATCCCTTTGTTTACATGCTCTCCAGCTAGCCTACAGCCCATCACAAGCCCAAGCTAACAATAGCAGTGCAACAAAAATGAGGTGCAATATTGTAGCTATATAGCCGAACAGCTTTGAGCCAGATGCCAGCTTGGACGAGAAAACAAAGACGTACAGTACACTGTTCTATTTGTATGCAAGTGGGTGCATCAGAATGGAGCAGAGCGGGGAGCTTGAGACATGCCAAATGTAGTTTGTATGTAACAAGCTTTTTCAAATTGCAGGTTTTTATCTGATTCCTCACGTTTTGAATAAAGAAATACTCTAAAACTTATTTTCATTGTAAATGTCCTCCATCATGAGAAAAATGCTAAAAAGAACATGGTAAAAATACAAAGACCATCATTTTCATCAGAGTAGATCTCTGACTTTCTCCAAAAATGACCAGCTACATTAATTTGTGTAGCAGCCTCACCTTTGTGCTCCTTTCTGGGTCTCTTTTGCTTTTGTATCACTCACTCACAATGTTAAGTTTGTTGCTCAGTGAAAGCAAATCTCAGCAATGTTTATTCGCAAGAAAGAAGCACATCTTTCGGACAAATGGTGTTTCCGAAAAGAAAAAAAAAGGTCTGTGTTGGTGAAATGTGATTGCATTACTTCCTCTGAGAATGGTAGAAAATAAAAACTGCAATTGCAAAATAGCAAAAGTCGAGATTGTCCTTTTTTGGGGCCTTTTTTTTTTAGTGTGAGCTCAGCAATTTCCATTATTGCATGGCTTGGTAATGTCAGCGCTGTCAGGCCTGCTAGTGATTTACAGTTTCAGCATTAAGAGAGGTGTCAACAGAAAAAAACAAATGGTCCACAGTTTAATATGCTGCCGTGCGCAACATACAAATGAAGTTTTCCTGCATGCACTAAAACCTTTGTAAAGTGAGAGTATCTCTCAAAGAGTGAGCTTTCTGGAAAAGGTCAACCTTATAATTGAAACCCTGAAGCAGTGATAAGATGATACCAAAGGGTACTTCAAGTTGCCATGACTCCTGATAAGGATTTTGAAGGATGACACAGCAAAATTGTGATGGGGGAAAGTATAAGATGAATATTTTTGGATTTTGCCACCTTTATTTTGGGCTTCAACGTCTCAATATTGAGATTTTGAGATATTTCTGTGTCCTTTTTTAGCACCACTTTCTTCAGTAATACCAAAGGTTGAGGAATGATAATGTTTTTCTCTCCCTTTCTGTCTGTCAGGCGAGTTCTTAAACTTGCATTGTGGAGCCTCCTGGACAAGAAAACTGCTTGTGCAAACAGCCTCTCCCCACCTCCCCTGTCTCCTTCCCTCCTGACAGTCTCTGCCCTTCATTTTGTGCTATGTGGTTTCTTTTTACTCCCACTTTGCTATGTCAACTCCACCAAATGCAAAACATACTCTGGGGTTTGTTTGAAGCTCTCAACGTCTAATTCAACAACTCCAACAATCAAACTAGAAAGCATGTGTTGGCTAATTCATGCAGCATCCACTTTTTCAAAAAAGAAGTGATCCCTGCCAAAATAAGTTAAAATGTGTTGCGGCAAGACCATACAAAGTTCTTCATAGGGTGGAGATTGCTCTGTCACTCACCACACCACCACCACGGGCTCCTGCTGGATAGCTCTTGCTCTGTTGCTGGGTAGAAGAAAATATCCACCCCTCTGTTTGATTGGTTGATGCAATCTTTAAAGCCCCACCTCTTGGAAGTGTCCTCTGTGACCACAGCCATCTGTCACAAACAGACAGTGGAGAGCACTGCTACCAACTGTTCCAAGGCCAGGTATGTTTTAATGTGTTGGCTGCTAAAGTTGGAGAACACATGGTTAGGTAATCTGATCCAACTTCTGCTGACATATAACCCTCAATGAAACGAGGGTTTACGATAAGTTAATGCCAATTTATTGGACTATCTGAATGTCTGCTGGCTTCCCTATTGAATCTGTCTGTTAGCGTAAATGCAAACACCAATGGTATGAGTCTGGATTCCACCGGGTTAAGCATTTTTCATGGATATCACGACCCAACACGCACACCCATTTCTGACACAACTAATTGGAATGCAGTCATTATCAGAGGCATCAGTTAAAGCACAGTTTGACAGCTCAAAATGTCATCGCTGCACATTTTATGTTTGGTAATTTGACGGGGTGGAACCGTCAAATTATAATCTGCACATGGTTGCTTGAGCCAGGGTTTGCTCAGGTGTGACCCTGTTTAATGTCATCCTCCCTGAAGCTCCATCCATTTATCCCTTTTTCCAGGAATCCTTCTCTTCCCTCTCCATCACATAACCAGTAAACGTGGCTAATCAATTTACCCCTAAATGCTATGTCTTTTATCTTCTGTATCTAAAAAGATGAGCAGCCGGTTTGTTTCTTAGAGGACTGTGTGAGCTGGATGTTGTTCCTATCTTCCTTTCCTCTTCCAAACAGGTCAATGTTGACTCATACGATCAATAATCCTATTACATCACACATAAACTAATGCGTCTCTTTCTTTCACCTTCCATGTGATCTTCCTCATTTCACTCATGATTTGATTTAAAAAACATTTCAAAACAAAAAGTTTTTGATATCATTTCCCCAGAAGCATTTATCCTAACACTGTTATCTACATATTAGGCTGTGTTGATGCCAGTTCAGGTGAGCTCTGATCATAAACATGGATTCATAGTGACAGACTGTAATTTGGTTGATCTTGTTGGGGTAACAATTTAAAGACAAACAACCATCCATTTTCTTAACCCGTCATACCCCTTTCGGGGTCGCCAGACCTTGTCCCAGCTACTGTTGGGTACACGGTGTACCCTGCCAGGGTGTACCGTACACCCTGGACAGATCGCCAGTACATCTCAGGGTACACAATCACTTTCACACGCACACTTTTAGAGTAATAAATAACCTATGAAGCATTATTTTTTGGACTGTGGAAGCTGGAGTGCCTGGAGAAAACCCACGCATGCACAGGGAAAACATGCAAACTCCAAACAAAAAAGTCCCAGCCGGGATTCAGAACCACACCTTCTCACTACGAGGCAAGTGTCCTAACCACTGCACCACCGCGCAACCAAGAGAAGGAACCAGTGAATGACATTTTAAAGGAATTTAAATTTAAAAGAAATTGCTAGTACTTTCAGTTCTGATTCAATCATTTTGTGCTTTTTAGGAAAAGAAAATTACAGACAAAAAGTATGTATAATAAAATGTCTCTTACTGTGCAGCATTTCCACAAATACTGTGTCTTTAAACCAATGATTTGAAAACCTAGCTCAATGACTCATCAGCCAAACACACAGAAAAAGGGTTTAGAAGAAAAATAAAAGTCACCGAGCAGCTAATTGTAAATGATTTATTCAGTGAAGTTGCTAAAAATATTTTTGAAATGTTGATTATTAATGAACTCCAGCTCAGACTTGCAGGTCTCTTTGATTAATAGAATCTGCTTTGAAGGGCCTATACCATGCTATTCTTCAGCAATTTATAATATACAAAATCCATATGTATGATAAAACATTACATATATTTTATATATATAGGTACACAAAAGAACAATTTTTGAATGAAACATGAGTTATTTTCGCCGCTTTTTGTTAGGTTGACATTTATTGATGTCAACCTAGAGCCTCAGCTGTGTGTCTGCGTTTCACCTACGAAAACAAAAAACATCTGAACTTTTGCAAAGATGGATGTGAATATTGTTTACATAAAATGAAAGAGATTTTGCAGATCCCTGTCAGCTCTGTGGGAAAAGTGTGTGTGTGTGTGCGTTAGCCTGGGGGCAGAGCTGGCAGCTCAGACTCTTCCTGGAAGGGGCTGTTCTTACTTGTCGATGTTAGCTTGTGAAAAGCCGCTCGTTTTCGTGGGTTGGGAGGGACTGATTCTTTGGCTTTTAGAGGAATACTCAGAAATGTGTGAACAGATTAAAACACAGCTTTGGTGTTTCTTTTTGTGAGGAATGAACATTGTGATACACTTAAAAGCTCAAAAAAAAAACGATTTTGCACGGTATAGGCTCTTTAATAAACATGCTAACATTTGTTTTTATGTACATTGGGCAGGCTTTACCAACCTCAAAATTAGTTTAAATGAACAAGAATTGTAATAATGATCTCTTTCAAACTGATTAGTCCCAGTGCTTCCTGCATCACACTACCAGAAAAATGTATAGTTTTTAACCCCTTTTTTTACTTTGGTGTTTTTTTTTTTGTTGGTATGTTTTGGCTACTGTTAATTCTTACAAACCAAAATTAACTACAACAAAAATGTGTCAAATTAACTTAAAAAACACAGAAGAAAATTGTTCTTGGAATCTCCAGGGTTAAAGACCAAAATATATTTAATAATTTTCAAAATCTATCGTTCAAGTTTATAAAAGCTCTAATTGAGCATTATTAGGGTTGAGCCTTTGTGATTGGCAGTTGGGTGGAGACTTCAGATAGTCTCATCCAAACATTAATTTTTTAGCACATGGTTGGATTCTGCAGAGTAAAGGGTACATTTTTTTCACATTGGAAGAATTTGTAGGGTGGCAAATGACAGGATTTAAAATATGCATTTCAAAAATGTTGTATTATTGACGAGTTTTTAATAATGAGTCTTCCAAAAACATAATAATTTCCTTGTGTCATAGCAAGGAAACAGCACAGATTTGGCTAAGGCCAGTGTGCTGACAGACACAATATATTAAATCCCATTTAAGGGATTTATTGAAAATATTACATTTTTAAGGAAGCCTAAGGACGCTTGTCTTGATGGTGTCTTAATCTTTAATAATGATGCTAAAATTGACTCCAAAATTGGGGGGCAAGCAGGTGTGGGGGGTCTTTTTCCCCTTGCCCTCCCTGTAAGAAAGTTAAGCTGGTGCAATTAAATGATTACGTGTACCAGCTAAACTCCCCACCATAACTAGTCTATTTGAAAACTACAGCTGGAGTTCTTTTTGGGTAGACTGCTGAAAGATTTTTCTTTTCTACAGATTATTACCAGCCTCAAGACCTAAACAGCAAGATGACCTCCCCCACCTCTCACACATTATCTTGGATAAACACTTTTTCCAGCAAATAAGAAGTGAACTCATCCCATTAAGCAGTGTGCTCTCCAATGATTGAACCAACTGCAACCTGCAAATGTTGACAGATTTAGCTTGTGTGTGTATTTGCTCGCTCCAGCTATCAGTTTGGCTATTTGACGTCCGTCCAGAGATTATATTGCAAACAAAAAAACAGGGACTGGAGCAGAGAGATGAGCAGGAAGACGATATGGACAGTGGAATATTTTGGATCTAACGCTGGAGTGTTCCATGTAACCTGATGCGGTCGTCTGAGCAAAACTGCAGAGATAGAAAGCTGTAAAACCTCAGATGACATGTGGATAAAGACGCCTTTCCGAATTAACTATGGCTTTACTTTCATGTTTTATTCATAATGGTGTATGTTGTTGGTTAATTGGGAGAGACATGAAAGAGTTATGTGGCTAACTTAATCATCTCACTATGAAAACCCTTTCTTTAATGAATTTCTCGCTGCGACAGCCAGAGAATGAGGCATTCGAGCAAAATGATTTTTTTCTCACTTGTCCTCAGAAAGCAAGGTCAGGACTCCAAAAATATGACACGATTTTTTAAAAACACTACCACAAGCATAGCTGTGGTGTTATCGCAGGTCAGTAAAGGCTGCGCGGAGGTACCGTGACTACAGGAGCACCCTCCATCCCTTCATCCCACATTCCCTCTATCAATTGACCACCTGGTGTTAGGCAACACACTCCCCCTCCATCTGCTCCCGTTCGCAAGCAAAAGAGACTCCGAGGGACAGATGGATAGATGAAGGGAATGGAAAAATAGGAGGAAAGGTAAACAGCCTGGTCAGCAGTCAAAGCAGCTGAGAATTGTTTATCAGTATTAGATTAACTGAAGGCCTTAGCACTGCAAAATAGCTCACATTAAAAAAAAATCAGCAATTATTCACTGTTGCTTTGCACCCCAAGAAGGGCATATCAATTCAGAGTGGTTGTGTATTTATGCACAAATCAGACTGACCTGAACACATTTTCAACAATGTCATTGTGGATCTCTGCTGACCCGCAAACATGACAAATGTCAAAGGAACATGTTGAAACATGCAGAGACAGCTGCATTTTTGAACGACTGCAGCTCCTCCTATTGATTTCTGAAAACGCATTTCAAATCCAACTGCAGTCTGCTTTATTTTTTTCTAACACACACTTTCAGAGCATTTTCAGTAGAAAACAGAGAGATCTTGACCTTGAGGGTGTTTTTACAAACGAATTCAAACATTTAAAAAGCAGTTTAGGCTTGTAAATTGACTGTAAAGAAAATTAAAAAAACAAGCTTAGTGTGTTTCTCTTTTGGAACTTAGTCTTTATGCAAACTGACAGTAGTATCAATGTCCTTCTGTTATGGTGTTGCAAAGAAATATGAAAAAAAGAAAATCTTTAGCTAAACCATCAGTAAATCATGCAGAGAACACAAAGCAGCAGAGAAAAGTGCACTCACTTGCAATAAGTGTTGATGTCATTGTAGGAATTTGTGGCTAAAGAAGTAACTTTTTCTGAGTTTCTAGTGTAGAACATAAATGTACAGCAGGGGAGAAGCTACAGGGGGGAAGTGGGGCAGCTGTCCCCCCAGCAAAAAGCTTTGCTTCTCAATTTTTGAGTGAACATTACTATCAATATTGACAAAGATTAAGAAATCATCAATACAAGCTATTTAAGCATTGTAAAGATGACAAAAGCAATATTATATAAATGAAATCTTGAGTCCCTCAAATCATTTGCTACGCTCCTGTATTGTGTATGCCGGCCCATACATGTAGACCGTCAGCACCCCGGTCTTAGCCAAAAGGTTTCCACGTTATGACGAGAGGAAATTCTTATTTTTAGAAAACTCATGTTGTAAGAAAACAAATCCAAGTGTCACAGATCCTGACTATGACGGTTAAATTGGATCCGAAAAATTCTGAGTTTGGCCCAGTCAGTATGTTTGAGCGGTTTGCTGCACAACACTTTGAGCTGAGAAGAGCAACAGTTCTCATTTGCCCCTCTTCCAAAGTCTTCTGTCCCCTTCCCACCCACCCCCCATTTAAGGTCTTCTAGCTCCACCACTGGCTGTACTGCATTTTTGTTTAGTACATTGTTTCTGGAGCACAACAGAAACTTGTAAAAGGCAAAATAACTGTGCTGTCTCCAGAGGGGGACCAGTGGACATATTTTACACTCTGCTCTGTGTGCACTTTAACTGCAATTCATATTAGTACCATAAAACACACACTGAGGGCACTTTTGGACAAGGGTAACATAAATCTCACTGATGAACATGAACTCTGCTCAGCCATAAACACTCCATTTCTGTGTCCTATTTTCTCTTTATGGTTCCTGAAGACCAAAAAACGTCACAGTGTTTAATAAATTGTGGGTTTTGTTTAAGAAAAGTAGAGTTTGGTGCTTGTGTCACGCAAAAAATCGGCCAACACTGTGACCTTCAAGCTACCAAGGCACACCAAGTCTGATTCCCCTCTGGGGCTGTCATAAAACAAACGCCAGTGACACCTCAGGGTTTAAGATGGAAGGCCCGAAGTTATGACATGCTGTAAAAAAAAAAAATTGAATGAACTAAGTATGACTGTACATCAAGAAGGTGTAATATATTCATGTTTCTCACATTGCTCAAAATATACAGGTTTTCCTGTGAATCTCCAGTTCCCCTAGTTTTATGTAACATCCTCGTCTTATGCTGTTTAAGGTCAGTTTGGATATGATTTCCTCTATTGCTATCGTGAAGAAGTCCGTCAAACTATAATTGAGTTTAATCAAGTGTGCAAAGTCAGAATACACAACTCCAGCTCTTTAGCTTTGAAGAAGAGTGTCCTTTATTATCATCACAGTGCCCCTTTTTGCTTACTGAAAGGTCTACTCACAGTCCTGCAATGACAATAAGGAAGCCTTTGCAGAAAATATTTAAATACTTCTCTCTCCTTTAACATTTTCTCACAATTAGCATTTCTCTGTGCAATTCACATCTTGAAATGACTTAAAAGTGCCACTCTGATCATCTTTTGATCCATTTTTAAAGCGTTCCCAGTGGACTTCAAACTATGACTATGCGTTTTTTTTTTTTTTTGCCAAAATACAAAAACCTGTTGTTTTCTAGGACATAGTTTCTGCAGAGTGGCAATAGCTCGTTAGATATTCACCTTTTTTTTTTTTTTTGCGAGAGCAACCCTGCACCCACATCCCATCGCCCATCTATTTATACATTCTCCCTTTAGCTTACAGCCCCTCACACCCCCGACCTAACATTACTAGTGCAACAAAAATGCCAAGCAATGTTGGAGCTATCCAGCCGTACAGCTCTGAGCCAGATGCTAGCTCAGGCGACGAAAACAAAGAAGTTCATGGATCTATTTGTCTGCAAGTGAATGAATTAAAATGGAGTAGAGTAGAGAACTTGTGGGTTGCCAATTGCCACATCTGCGTCATTGCTACAATCTTTTTCAAACAGCATTTTTTTGTCTGCTCACAATGATTTGAATAAAAAAAAGACTCATAAATGCAATTCAGAGCTTAATTTTCTTCTCACAGGTCCTCCATCATGAGAAACACCAAAAACACAATTGTTGGTGTGAGTCTTTAACCTTAGAGCGATTTCTTACACAAATAGGATTTCTTAACCAAATGTAGACACAACCTGTGATGAAATTTTTAGACATATGTGTTGTATTTTGAAACTAGATGTAATCCTGTAAACTCTGTAAGGGCATGAACCTTAGAACCCAGGGGGGGTCAAAATGAAGGTGGTATCAGAAGTTAAGAAATCCTTCTTTGATAAATTGGAAGAGATTGAGGGAAAGTTTATATTTGCTAGGCTTCAACAGCCCCTTACAAAGAGCTAAAGTAAATGTCATTTTAAAAAACAAAAACATTATTGGATCCACATAGAAGAGTGTGTTTGTGGTAAAGCTATGGAATTTAAAAAACCAAACCAGTTGAAAAGGGGTGGAATAGTTAAGGGAGCAGGACAGAAAAAGAGTAAGAGGTGCGGTTTTTAAAACTCCAGGGAAAACCATAAATACTTTAGTGTTGTGCTTGTAACCCGGCAACAGCTAAGCTGACATCACCTGTGGTGTTGGCAGGTAACACAGGTGAGTACTTTACAGATACTTCGAGTGGAAGTTCAAAGTCTCCAATGAGTTTGAAGTGACCAAGAAAAAACAAGTCGCAGTCTTAAATTGAAGAGTTTTGACACATTTCTACGCAGCTTATTCAGCTCCATTACTGTACCACAATGCACTGCAGCTCAGGTCAGCAGGAACAAAGCTGACAAACACCCTAAACTTATGGTGTTCTTGGAAGTCTCAACTGATGGGTTTTTACATTTTTTTTACCTAAAGAACTTTGAAAACTTTGGTTATTCAGTCAAATATACGCACACTGACAGAGATAGATTTACTTACTTACTCTAGTTTTCATAGCAACATAATAACATAATGCAGAGAAATGCAAGAGTGCATTCGGAAAATTATATCCGAAATGTCGAAATTGTGGGAAGAACAACACAACACACACCTGCAGACTGTCTGCAGGCAAAAAAATGAGCAAACACAGCAGCAGCAGCAAAGGGAAGTGCTTCTTATTGTGATTAATCATCTGTATTTCTCAAAGACTGGGCACGACTTTGCAGCTGTCATTGTTTAGGGATTAAAGGCATTTTATAAATTAGTTTATTACAAAAATAGAAAATGTGAACCTCCAATAAGCCCTGATAAACACACAGCAGGTAAAACTGGTTTCCTACTAGCCCCCCAAAAATATTGCTTTTGCTTTTTTTACACCTGACTAAATTGAAACGTTCCCTTCAGATTATGAGCTTTAAAATTTTTACAAAATGGCAAGAATAAATGCATGTTTTATGACACACTCAAATAAGACGGAAAGGGCAATGGTTTCTAAAAAGAAATGACAACAAATAAGCAAAGAAAAAATGGAAAGAAGGCTCAAAAAAGAAGAAAACGGTTGGTGTGGGTAGGTGTCAAAAGACCGGAGGAGTAGGAAATACATTAATTATAAATAAATATGATACAGCCTTCCAAGAGAAAGCCAATATTCCCTCTGCTGTCAATATTTCTCAAGTGAATTACAATACTGATTTTAAAGTGTAAAACCTCCAACTGTATGCACTTCTTTTTTATTCTTAGAAAAATAAATATAGCAGGTGCTCTTTAAAAACAGGAAACTTCCAGAGCTGATATTGAAACGAATGCCTGTCATTTGAGGTTCTTCTTTCAGGGTAATGATTTTATTGCATAGACTAATCATATTTAGTAGGAGTTCATTAGCAGAAATGATTCACTTTCAATTCTTCATTAGATTAAGGCTTTAAAAAAGCTGAGTTAGTGCGAATTCACCAAACTCGGGCTGAGAATTTATCAAAAAATAAAATTAAAATTACCATAGTTTCCACATTACAAGGTGCACATGAAAGCCTCAATTTTCTTTCAAAAAACAACAGTGCACCTTATAATCCGGAATCTTTTTTCTATGGGTTAGTTCTGGTTGTGCTTACTGACGTTAAAGTGATAATTATAGGGATACACAGCGCTTGGTCAAAATGTCCATCTGTTTTTTCATGTAAGGTTCACACCGGCTGCCTTTGGCACATTCAACAACGCGCTATACGCCGTTTCATAAACGCACATTCAGCTGGTGGTGTTCCCTTACCAGACAAGTAGGGAGCAGCAGGGAGAGGTGTCTTCTTTTGTTTTTTTACCGTTTACTAGTTCATGTCCACCAACTACAATTGGTAAAGGCTTGGTGCACAAAGTCAAAGCGGTGCAAATCGCCGAAATCCTTCTCCAGGCTTTTTCTTTGACAGTTCTGTTTCGATAAGACTTAGTGTCATATAACGCCGGCCAGGCAGAAAAAGAGGAATTATTCATTTCTCCTTTGTGATCATTTTTACAATGGGTTGCAATTTGTGTTTTGAAAAGGACACCACTTACCCACCACTACCAAATCTGAGTCCGTCATGGTCACAGTTCAGCTTTGCCGTGTTTCAGCAAGAAGTTCAACCGGTTGAACTTCGAGCACTCAATAAAAGAACACCCGTTCTGTATGTAGAGCCCACAACCAGTTTTAAAAACCTGAATGCAAGCCTCCTCAACACAGAAGCCCTCAATTCAGGATAACGTGCGTTTACAGAGACTTTGCTAAAAAGCTAACACTTGTGTCTCAAGAATAGGCAGACGGCTGGATCCAATTGCAGGTTTATAAGCTCAGCTAAAAGTCCACAAAGCTAAATCAGAGTCAGGTAGGCAGGGGTCAATAGCAGGCATGGGAGCATCAGAGAAGAGACAAGGTAGTCAGGATCCAGGCGAGAGTCGGGGAAGACGTCAGGCAAACAGAGTCAGAAACAGGGTCAGGAAAAAAATCAGATACAACACTCAATACTGAAGGCAGATTGGAGCAAACAGTACACCACACTGAGCTTCACTCAATGCAGTGTTTAAGTAGACTGTGAGTGATTTGCAAATGAGAGTCAGGTGTGATGCATCCAGGAGCTGTGCGCTGGGGTTGCTGGGAGATTTAGTGAATCCCCCATACTCTGGAGACAGTTCCCGCCGGTGACCAGAGGGGGAGACAGAGCTCTGACTTCTGACAACTTCTAACATGACTAACCTTCAGCGTGTTATAAATAAAAATTCTAGAACTACTGTGAATGCAGTTAATAACGTTTGACTGTCTGACAGACTCATATCTCACTCTTTTGTCTCGTTTAATGCACCTTATATATGACAGATTCAAAACTAGACCATTCCTTAACGATGTGTTGTATAATCCGGTGAGCCCTGTAGTGCGGAAAATACAGCATATATTTCTACAAAAATCACAAAAAGTCAAAATAAATATGAGCCGCAAAACAGTAGTAACACTCTTTTAATTATAAAATTCAAATTGAAATTGAGGTGAAAAACAAAAACAGCAATTATCAAACAAAAAAAGAAACCTCAATTAGTGCAAAATTCTAAAAATTACAATATTAATAAAGCAGAATGCTTGCACATGTGTAATATTTAATAATATTTTAGTCAATATTTCCTCTAAAATTCTAAACTTTTAAGGAAATCTGTGAGTTTTCGACTGTTGTAAATACAGTCTAAAAGGGGAAGTAGCCCTTTCGTACTCTACACAGTTACCTTGTGCTCATACTAAAATAACCTCTGAAGCTCTTTTCTTGTATAAGCTTGAGCTAGCTTTAGTAGCAGAAGCCTTTAGATGACCTCAATCTCATCCCACTGTGGGTCATGAGCCCAGCACCACAGAGGCTGTCACACATACAGTAGCAACAGTTTAGCATGTACTTTGCTTTCCAGCTAGCTGTTTCCCATGGCCCTTTGTGATTAGCCCTGCTATTCATATCCTAGTCCAGCTCCCTGCTTCTTCAGCAAAGATGCAAGTGGTCACATACTCTGGACCTCAAATCAGCTTAGAATACTTGTTGAAGGAAAGCTTGTGGACAAGTACATTTTCATTACCTGTGAAGCCAGGCTGTGCCATGTGCGGCATGCAGTTATGTATATTGCAGTTTATAGATTGAGACTCATTCTGACATGATTTTCTGTTTTTTCCCTGTTCACAAATGTTGTAATTTAGGTGTAATAATGACATTACATCCATCTTGTAGTACATAGTATCAGAGGTTGATTATAATAGTGCTGTATTTTACCCAGTAGACACACAGATGCACTGCCTCAAGTGTAGTTAGTGTTATGGGTGTCATGTGGCAGTCATAGCACAGATACAAAGTGGCACAAAATATTTGTACAAAATCTTTCAGGCACTACAGCTTCCACCCACACTCCAAAACCATGCATCATAGGTCAATTGGTGAGTGTGTGTGTGTGTGTGTGTGGTTGTGTTGCTCCACGATGGACTGGCAAACAATCCAGGGTCTACACCGTCTCCAATCAACCGTGGCTTGGAGGCTCTAGACACCGAAGGGATAAAGCGGGTTTGGAAAAAGCATGGATGAATGGGTATTTGTCCATGAAGGAAGTTTGAATGCGACAAACCGCTGCAAAGGTCGGTTCCTGTAAATGTTTTTGTGTCCTGTGGGATGTAGGAGGGGCAAGAAACAGCACTTGCTGCTTGTTGTGATGAGTTGAGACCAAACATGTTTCATCTCAGTCTCAAAAATGAAAGAAACTATCAACAATACACACAGTTGTAATGTTTTATGTTACCAAATATTGTGATTAAATCATCAGGTCTTGTAGTCCTGCTGAAAATATCAGTTCTGGTTTAATGTAGATTAACAAAATATCCAAAAGACTGTTCATACATGATAGTCGATGTATTTAGAGCTCTTTTGTAGTGTTCATAGGGTTTCATGCATGCCAGAGTGCTGCTCATTCATGCTTTACTTTTCACATTTATAGAGTAAGTCATAAGGCGATGGAATTGTTGGTCTCTTGACTATCTGCGCCCGAATAATTATCACTCTGAGACAAAAAGCAATGGCATTTAAACCACCTGCTCATGAATTAAGATGAGTGCATTAGCTTGACTCACAAATGATTGCAGACAACCTGGACCTGAATGATCGTTCTGCTGCTAATAATAATAATGTCATTTTTGAAGTCTATGATAAAAAGAAAGAAGGAAAGAAAAAGCAGTAATTGCACAATGTTGGAGATCTAAAGACTAAATCAGTAACCACCTGTTGAACACATGAGCATCAATGATGGGGGGAATAGATTTCCCTGCAGCTTCAGCAAAGCACAAATCATAAAAATTCTTGCTTCCTCTTTTAAATAATTAAAAAGTCACTTCTCTGTTTGAATACGTGTAAAACCAAGTCTTTCTAAACAAAATGTGCAAGAGAAGCGAAGATGACCCATGAAAAAAGGAAGTAAGCAGAGTTCCAGTTATTTAAAGCAAAAGAGTATAATGAAAAGAGATATTTAAACCATTCATCAGAGAATAGCATCCCTTTTCATGGTCCTTTTTCAAATATAATTAGATCTCTTACTTTCTAAGGTGCTGTGTGCTTTAGCTGACAACAAGGATCCAAAGGATTAAACATGCTAATCAGTTAACTCCTGTGGGGGTACAAAGTCCATCAGGGAGGAAGAAAGATTTAAAATGCGGGCTGAGAAAACAGTAGACATTAACCCAGCTCGCATGGTTTGCTACTCAAAACTCATTTAATACATTTTATAATTTGTATAATCTTTTTTAAATTGTGATAGTGCATATGACCACACATTAACATAGTTATTTAAAAATGTAAAAAATATTCTGAATTTGTTCTTGTGCTTTGACACAGAAAGCCTCTAATATCAGCAGTTTCTAACAACCTACCATGTAATTTTGATGTGTTTGTTGGCCAGCATTGTGACAGAGCACAGACTGTCACTGTGTAAGTGTCTAATAAAGTGGATTTTCTTTTTGACAGTGTTAGAGGGTGCACACACCATTCAGCTGTAAAGTTATCCATTGCAATTCACTTTGTTCGGTGTTTGTAGTCAATTCATTTTGCTTGTTCTGAGTGTTGGTTTGTTTACTTCTTGGTTTCTTGGGAGCACTTCATGGTAGGGTTGGGCGAATCCATCTGAGTATCGACAGTATCAATACCAAGGTAGTATTGCTATTTAATGATGAGATCGATTCTTTTGACTTTTGTCGCATTTTTATTAGTCAAAAGGCTCTGTCCTAATATTTATTTAGTGAACAAAAAGTTGTATGTTTCCAAAAAATTCTCTATGTTCAAACATTTCAAGAAAAAAGTATTGGTATACTCACTCGATACCCAAATCCCCAGTATTGCCCACCCCTACTTCATGGATCAACCAGTGGACCTACCCATTGATTTGGTTTACTTTGACAGACTATTTTGGTTAAAAATTGTTGTCCATCGGTGGATGTTTTTTGTTTTTGGTTATCTTGTTACAGGTAAAATTCAAAGAAATGTTTTGTTTCTTTTAGATAAATTGTTTAGCTTTGAATTTGATTAGTGATTGGGTTGATTTGGTCAAGGGGTGGAGCCAACCACCTATAAAAGGACCTCTTTTTCTAGATGGATCTTTGGATCTTTGTTGTATGATTAATGTAGGCTCCATGTTACACTGTTCCCAGTTAATTTGTTTTTGACATGTTGCTTGAAGAAGAGATAAAATAAGAGAACCATGGCTTTTTGTGTCTAAATATGCTTTTTTTGTCACAGGACAAAAAAAAATAGTTTCTTGTGCATTTTGTGTTATTTTCCCTTAGTTTTTAAGATTCACTTCAATGAAAATCATCTTTTCTGTGTTTTCATATATTTTTTATATATATGTTTTTTTATACATTCTATAAAAAAAATGCTCAAAATTGTAATTTCTGACAATTTCTTTATTCAAATAGTTGGGAATACGGAGCAGACGAAATAACCGCTGTTGGAAAATGCGACTCAGTGCAACAATTGGTGGGCCACAAGTTCCCTACTCCACTCCATTCTGATGCATCCCACTTGCAGACAAATAGATACGTGAACGTCTTTGGTTTCCGTGTTTGAGCTGGCGTCTGGCTCAAAACTGTATGGCTGGAAGGCTCCAATATTGCTTGCCACTTTTGTTGCACTAGTAATTTTAGGTTGGGTTTGTGAGAGGCTGTAAGGTGTAGCAGGAGAGGATTTAAACACAAGGATGATGGGAAATGCCAACAGTCCCGCCCACAACAAATTTTTAATGAACTTCTGCTGCTCTGCAGAAACTATGTCCTAGAAAACGACACAGTGTTTTTTATTTTGGCTAAAAAAAAACATCATGATCATTCTTAAAAGACCACTGGGGCCACTTTCACAATAAATGAAAATATGTTTGGAGTGGGTTTTTAAAAACTAAGGCATGAAGCCTACACGTGTATGAAACTAGGAATGTATATTCTGTGATCTTACCTCAGCAATAATGTGGTTTTACTCATGCAGTAAAACGTTGAAAAGCTTGCTTTGCTGTTGGGTATAATGATTTTGCAAATTGAGAAATTAGTTAGGAAAATTAAACGGAGCTGCCTAATGTATAGCTGGGATAACAGAAATGTTTTGTCCTTATACCAAGCACATTTCCACAAACCCAGCCTAATAAGGCTTGCTGTTGTGAAAGGATAAGCACTCTGACATTACTTTCTTATGGTAACTGCCAAGCAATAGACCAAAGCGCACACCAACACGCACCGAGTCCTGCTTGGGTAAAAGACCCCACCCCTTTTCCAGTTGAGTGTTTGATATCAGGATTAACCCTTGTGCTATCCTATGGGGTCCAGATGATCCGATCCTTACATTGACATGTTATTCTTATCATGACAAAAGTTGATAAAGGTGAAGAGGATTTAATGTAATCCATGGACACCAGTGAAGATCATAAATCATTGAAGAAAAAAGGTTCAGTGCAATGTCTTGTGGGGTCTAGATGACCCAACTCCCAATGTTAAAGTGCCTAGGATAGCACAAGGGTTAATATACAATCAACCAAGGTGACTTTAAGAGGGAAAAAAGCAAGTTTCTGATACAGTACATGTAGGATGAAGACCATGAATGAAACACATTCCTAAAGAAATTGCAGAACGGCCTTCAGAGTTCTCCAGCACAAACGTTTTTTACAAAAAGTAGCATTTTTGTGCTTAAACAATGTCTCCTTCATAGTGAGGACTGTACAACACTCAAGGAATGAGCCAGCATCAAACATCTACAGGGACAGGTGGAGGAGAAAACACTGAGATGCCAATGTGGTAAATCAAAATCTCATGTGAAGGACATCTCCCCCAATAGAAAATATGTAAATATTGTATCAGAGTAATAAAAATAGGAATTGTCAGCCTGGGAACACCTCAGATTTTATAGCTGTGAGCACAAAACACAGAAATATGACTCACCCAGTCATTTGAAGGGAGATATCTGTCAGGAAGAATTATAGCTCCTCTTTTTCCCTGCTTTCATGTTTTCCTTTCTTAATTAAAGCTTTTTTTCTTTTTCAAGCAACATAAGACATTGTGTGGTCTTATCTGCTTCTAAAACTAGACAACCTCAGAAAAGGATATATTGATCCATGTTGTTTTATTTTACTGAAACTCTGGCAGATAAGGTAAATCCCATGCTCACCAAATCTATTTGAATCGGCAAGAACAAGATTTGTTTGGTTTCTATGATTTTCACCTTTTTAAAAGAACATATTTGTTGTTCAGTCCTTTAATTAATCCAGTGTAAGATTATAGATGTTTGTGTTTTGATGATTTTTGAGTCTGGACTTTGATAAGACCATTGCAACACTTTTGTGTGCCTGACCCAGTTCAGTTTGCACGGCACAGTTTGAAACAAACTTTAGCAGTCAGACCGTTTACCTCCCAAATGACACAAAAAATTCTGCCAGACTGTCAGGTTATGCTTAAAATAAATAGGCACATGGTTACCATGGTTACCATTGCTTTGAAAGTTGATGAGATAAAACTTTTTTTGCGTTTTTTGTGTGTGTGAACATTGTTTATTTTTCCTTCTATATGGAAATGTTTTACGTGACAAAGCTTTTTCTTTCAATGAGATGCAAATAAAAAAATCTGCTTCATTTTTGCACACAGCTGGTTCCTCCAACCAACAACTAGTTAACAGTTGTTAACTATCCAGTCTTTTGCATGGCTCTTTGACTGTGAAGAAAAATGCTAATAATGTAAATAAATAATAGGCTAGTTAAATTATATAATTTATTTTTAGATTTTGAAACTGAGATGATCTTACATGGTAAAAATGTTCTGTCTTCTTTTTTTTAACCACTGCTGACATACTAAATCAAGAGGCGTGGAGCACTTTACCATTCCTCCAAAATGCACACGTATAAGATAACCTAGCACAATGATGTTTTAACGTTTGATCTATTATCTAATTTTAATCTTACAGGTGCTGTTCAGAGACTAAGTTCTTTAAATATATTTGCAAGTAAATCTGCTGCAACAGGAGGATCTTATTTGAAACCAGATGTGTTTTATTTTGAAACAAACTTGTTTACTGATGTCAAAAATAGTGTAATAAAAATCTAACACTGTCATAATTCAATTGTTGTAAATATCTAAAAGCTATATGGTCTCAAAAACATAAATAAAGCATATTTCGGGACTTTGCAGCTCTTTTAGGGTTAAAAATTACAACGAATTGTTGAATATATTCTAGATTTACAAATAAAATGCTCTTGTTTGTCCTTTAATAGTTATCTATTCATTTCTCCCAGTCCTGTTAATTGCACCCCTTATGCTCTGAGTGCCAAGGCACTAAATGTCTCAGAAAAAAGCCGGTCTTGCTTTCCTGCTATAGCTGAGATGAATTAGCTGCACACCTCAAGCTCTCATGAAAGAGACTGATGTTCCTCTGAGGCCCAGAGGTCAGACGGCCCTGCTCGGCTGCTGCAGCTCCACCCTGGCACACGCTGTAAATTTCGTTCATCTCTGCGCTGATGGACTGCACATCTTGTCTCGTGTCCAGTAAAAGCCATGGAAGCATTGTTTCTCACATTATATCTCAGATGAATGAGTGAGGCTGAGCCGGCCAAAGAGGAAGACAGAGAGCAGGGATTAATCAAACGTAGCACGTATGACATGTGGGTTCACCTTCCTGAAGGGAAGGTTTATAAATTCAAATTTCAGCTAAAGGTTTATCTTAAAAGTATTACTATGAAGATTGTACCTGGATACTTTAACTTAAAGGAGTTACATACATAGTTAACTTAATTAGATGTGAAAAAGTTTTTATTGCTTAAAATTTTTGGTTAAAAAAAGTTACCAAACAACTCAAAAGTATATAAATGTTAAAGCAGGCAACATATAAACAAGAAGAACAAAAATATATTTTAAACACATTCAAGGAAAATAATGAAAACAGTCAGGATGTGAGAAATGTATGTGGCGGTTTCAGTTATAACAAGTTAAAACAAGACTTTTCACACAAGAGGAGAAACTGCCAAGAGCACAATCTTTACGGCAAATGTTCTCAAAACACTTTGATGTCAGCATAATATTCACAGTATGTCAAAAGCAAACAAAAAACACAAAAGTTTGTAATACAAGAGCTTATTTCCTCCTTTTTGTGCCTGTTTTTTAATGAAAACAGTCAAAAAAGATCTGTTAGACCTCTCAAATAAGCTTTAATTAGCACCGTTTACAATATACTGTCACCAAACTATATATTTACTAAATAGTATTGTCACTGTTGTTAAGAAGAGAATGCCAAAAGCCCTGTAAAATCATACCAAAGTCCTAATCTCTTGTGATAATATGTGTTTTCCATTCATGTGGTAAAATGGAACAAAGGTGCCCTCTTGGGGGAGTTAAGAAAGATTAGGGGGAAAAATGGTGTAAGTTCTGGGAACAGCTTGTTCTCATGAGGCAAACACACATGAAGGCATAAACATGCATGTGATGGTGTCAGTGCATGCTCATGCCCACACACACATGTACAAACACACAAACTTTACATTCATGTCAAAGTTTCTCCCTGCCGCATGTGATGTTGCTAAACTCACATTGAGTGTCTGCTGCTCCCCCCACCCCGGACACGCGGATTTCCCTTGACACTCCATGTTTCGAGTGCTGGATGAAGGTTGTCATGGGAACACGTCTTGGACAGTTTTCTTAGCTCACAGCAAACACACAAAAGCTCACACAGGAGGAGGAAAAAAGAAAGGCAATTTATGAAGGGAAAGGGGACAGCCTCCTTTTCACATGCGGTGGTGGACTCTTGAATAGATTCTGTGGATGAGAAGCAACATGTTATTCTGCTGATAACGTCCACCGCCTGCTGGAACACTTGACAGATTCATGTGTCAGATATATTTCACTGACAAAGTTCCAATCTAAGGGGTTGTTTCACAATATGAATGGAGAAAAAAATATATAAAACACTACCCTGATTTAGAAAACATGCATTTCCCCCTGATTCCCACCCTGTCAGTTTTTGGCTAAAAAAAACAAAGCCCATCCCAAGGATGTGGGATTCACTAGTAGTTAATACATCATCGATTTCTTTTCTATCTATGGGCACCTCATTACTGATTCTTGAGATCCATCACTGTATTTTGCTTCCAGCTGCTTTACCACGATCATCTACAGCTTATGGCCAAGAAAAGATGCGTTCAGTCAAAGTCTCATTAGCTGTCATGCACTTAGGTGTGTAAAACTTGCTCTCCGCATTTGACCTATCTCCTAGGGGAGCGGTGAGTCGGAGACCCAACTCTGCTTGGGAAGCATTTGGTGGTTTAACCCCCCCAATCCAACCCCTTAATGCATTTGTTTTGGTTTGACTCAGCCTGGATTTTTAACTCATCCAGTCTCAGGGTGGACAGTCTACCACAAGGCCACTGAGTTGATTTTTGCTCATTTGAAAAGGGGAAATTCTCTGCTGATCAGTTGCAACTAGAATAGGGCTGACTGAAAGATACGAAAGCTGGTACATGATGAGGATCAGGACATGGCAGCCAGACACAGGCTGCTGTCAAGCTTTGATTTTCATCTGTGGAGGACAGTGGGTAATCCCAAACCTGCCACTTTAAAAAGAAATTAAGCATGATGGCAAAATAATAGCTTCTTTCTTGCTTGCTTTTTCACACATACACACCACACTGTGAGTGCCAACTTCATTCACATATAGAACAGCCAGATTTAAGGGTAGTGGGGTTTGTGGACTTCAGAGCAGGAGATGTGTGAGGTTCTTAGTGAAAATGGTTATTGAAAAAGTTGATCACATCATCACTAAGCAGCTGGAAGGCTAATATGTCTTCAAGACAACATGGTTATATTTAAATATTTTAATTTTTGAGTCATGAGCAGTTTGAGCTCACATATGGTGCAAAAATGTGCCTCAATCTTCCACAGAAACTCTTTCCAGACCTGGAAGGATGTCTCTTTTCTATTAGAAATTAAGGCTGAGCTATATAAATTAATATAGAAAGTAAATGTCCAAACAGGGATGAAGTGCATCCTTTCTTATGGATCTCTGGACCTGCAGCCTGACAATGAAGATAATAATATGAGGAGACCATTGACTGTATATATGAACTGAACTGAGTGACCCCTCCCTTTTGCACTCCAAAAAGGAAGTGCCCGCTGGCTCCAAGAAGCCCAAATTAGACTTCTATCTAAGACTCAGCCCGACTCGGACCAATCACTGGTTACTGACGTTGTTTGGCTCCTAATGGCGGTGTCTGCATCGCGAAAAAGTGGCGACTGAATCAACTTTATTGGAGCCAGAAATAAGTCATTTTGGCTGAATCCAAATTGCTCTCCCTATCCCCACATTAATCTGTCCAAGCGAAGAGTCATGGAAAAAAGTTTGCCCTCAAATTTGGACGTTACGACTTCATTATTTGCCGGGCAATTCAGATTCAGCCTTAATATGACTGTTGTCACACTTACCTTGTTCAGTTCTCATATGCAGTCAATGGTGGAGACATAGTGTTCACTGTATACATAGATTGTATATAGAATTGGACTGAATGACCCCTCCTCCCTCGCATTCCAAGCGCTCCAAGAAGCCAAAACCCTGTAGACTTCTATTGAGAAATAAACAGCTATTACTCAGTCATTCTATTTGTCAGAATAATCATTCTTACTCTGATAGCTCTTTCTTAACATCTTCTTGATAATCCACATTTTTTTCCATTATATTTTTTCTTTATCACAATTTATTCATGTTATAAACTGACCAATCAGATACCTCAGTAAAAAGAAAAACTACTGGCCCCCACTTTGAACATTTGATTGGCAGATGCTCCCAAGTCGTTTTCAGTGGACGGGGTGTGGACTTCGAACAAGCCTACTTATGGTTGGCAACAGTAGTTGCCATAGAAACATTGACTCAGAGCGACTCGGACTGATCACTGTCAACTGGCCCCAAATGGCGACAACAACATCACGGAAAAATGGCAACTGAATTGACTTCATTTCGCTGGAGCCGGAAGTAAGGCATTTTCTATGGGTGATGTCACAGCCACTCTGTCAAGTCCTATATACAGACAATGTTTGTGAACCACTAATATAAAGTCTTTCTGTGCTCCAGGTTAGGATATTTTTGCTGCAAAAAGTGACCGTTTTTGGACAAAAAGGAGGGGGTAATTGCATCTAGACTCTTTGTTTCATGTTAGAGGTTGACTTTGGCCTTTTATGTTCTTAAGGATCATAAATTAGCATTTCTATAAAATGTATTGACTTCATTTAACCAGTGAAGCATAGACCCTGTTTTTATTAGTTTGGCACGTTGGTGTTATTTGAATGATTGCATTCGTTTTTCTTTGAGAACAGCTCTACAATAAAAAAAAAAAAGTAATGCATTCAATAAAGTAGAGGTTTATCTCAATAATGTCTACATTTTGTTAAAAAACATTATTTTTGTTAAAGCAAAAGCTTGTCAACTTTATTTTTGAACAGGGAATAAATGCATTTTCTTCTATTTTTATGTCCAAAAGGATTTAATATAAACTTTATATCAAACACTCTCACAGCTACTAATAAATAATGCAAATAGAGACGGATCCCAAGGAATTTCACCAGCCTCCTTGTTTACTCGAGTGTGTGTTCATAAAATGAATAAAAACTAGAAAGGCTTTCAGAAGAAATCAACATTCCCCTGAAGCATAAAGCCCCTCTTAAGGGAGACAACCACTGCCAGCATCCATGAATCATAATAGTCTAAGCAAAAAGAAAATAGAAAAAAAGAGTGACTCATAAATACAATCATCCATTTGCTGCTTAAAATGTAAAAGACAACAGTAGGAAAGAGTGAAAAACGACTTTCTGTCTACGTCACTGCTGAGAGAGAAACCAGACCCTTTGAGCTGAGTGGGATTAATAAAGGAGTGGGTGGGTAATATTATACACGGCTGCCTGTTTTCTTCTGGACAGACTCAGATACACACACTTGGTACAGTCCATGAAAATCTGCCCCTACGCTCTGCAGATTCCTATTTATTAGACATGCGGCAAATTTATTTGCAGTGTGCACCGTAAACACAGTAAATGATCGACAAAAGGATGCTCTCAATAATTCATAGGGCAAAGGCATTGCAGGTGACCAGAAATGCATTTCTGACTGCAGCCTCCTCCACTTCTGCTGTTGTGGGACTCCACCAACGTAAATAATCTGTTTTGTACTTTTCCTTCAGATTGGAAAAGACAGATTAGGATCCGACGCAGACTCAGGATCACCTCTGGCTGTCCCTGTTTCATGCTTCACTTCAGTATCCCATTTGCTATAAATAGGCTTAAACACAAACCCCACAGGCAAGCGTGTACCATCTCACTCCTTCGTGTTTTTTTTAAAACATTTTTTTACCTGAAATTCTTTCACAATGTGCGCAGAGTGATGCAAGAGCCCTGGGATGTTTTGCTGCATGGAATGTGAAAATGCTTAGGCCAGTCCATCAAAGGAAAATACTGCGCACTTAAACGGGAGGCCAAGGACGCTCTCACCGTGACCATGTGAGGATATTAAATCACAGCAGAACATGATGTGCTCCTCTGCAAACGGGCCACACAAACCCATCTGTGACGTAAATGCACAAGCCAACTCTGCTTTCATTTGGAAAACAGGTTGAAAAAAAATTACATTTAAAAGAGAAATGAATCATGACTTAGCTAAACACATCCACAGAGCTCTCCTCAACACATGTGATTTTCATTCCAATGTTGTTAAGCAGGCTTCCTGCCTTTCCTCTTTCTGCTGGCATCCTCCCACTCCACTCCGGTGTTTTTCCAGTCTCTTAGCTTTTCTCATCTCCTTATTCTAACTGCATCCTCGCACAGCTTAGCCTGATGCATTTCAACGTCACATTACAAGCCAGGCCAAAAGCAGGAACACATTATGGATGTGATACAGAACCAATAAAAGGAAACTCAAACTTAAATCCTCGATTTGGACCTACAAGAGAGACTGTTTAGGAAGCACGGAGGGACACATGCAACACAGAAGGATCCTCAGGAACACAAGAATAAAGCTTAGCAATTGCAAATGCACAACAGAGTGATAATTGAAACACACAAGTGACTACATCAGGTCTGTGTCTGAGAGCAGCTCTGACATGACAGTCTCTGGCTCGCCTGTCTGGGCTTCCACGCACTCTGCGACGTCAGGGAAGTCTTTTGTTTGTGCGTGCTTCACCACTGTCAGCTCATGCGTGGCTGAAGAAGAGGAGGAGAGGGGATCAGAGGAGGAAGTGAGGTGGGCTTAAGCTGTGATGTCATGAGAGTGAGTTACGTGTGCATCCAACACAAGCCCCTGCAGCCTCCTCCTGGTTGAAAGGAAGATGGCATGACCTCACAGCTTGTTGTTGATAAAATGCATATCTGCAAAAGCTGCTTTAGCAGTAACCATAGTGGAGGAAACTTCCCAAATAACACATTAGACCTTGATAAGGGCAACTAGTTATGCTTAACCCTATTGTCTGCCTTCTGAACAAATTTGGAGGGCTCCTTAAAAAGGCTGATATCATTTGATTTTTGAGTTTTATTATTTTGCGCAAATAAAAGAAAAAAAGCAGAGAGAAAAAAAAATAAATACCGGTACAGTGCATGGAGAGGCAAAAAACAAACAAATGTAGGACTTATTTCAGGCTTCCACCCAATGCACTTGCACCAAGATTATAAAGGAACTTAGATAGTTATTGAGAATTTCATCACAAAGTTCATCACAATAAATTATCAAGCTTTAAATGAACCAGGTGCATGTGAATTACACTTTACAGCGCAGAGATTAAATGTTTTTTTTTAGGAATTTTGACATAAAAACCTTTATGTCACAAGGCCAACATGCTTCTTTTGTTTTTCCTCTTTTGATACAAGATGTTCTTTACCACTAAAGTACATTTGAAAGACCTCCTCAGCGGGTTGAAAATGGAAAAAGTAAACCCACAGCGCCATCTGGGGTCGGCGTGGGCACTAAAAAGAAGCAACATAAAAGGAGTGGGATCATATACATTTGCTTCTTTCCACTTCCTTTCAAGCAACAAATTAAATTCAATTTTATAATAATTACATATTTAATCAATCTAATATGACTTATATGCATAACTATGAGTCATTACACTGTCAAGAAGATGGCATCATCTTCTATCATCTGTTTATTTTTATACATTTTTAAATCAATGTATGACCAATATCTGAAATGGGTTTGAGGCTTCTGTATTTTGTCTTTTTTTTTGTCATATTAGTCCACTATTTATTATGCTTTTTATAAACCAATAAATCAAATCAATTATACATTTTATTAAAGTATTATAAAAGTTGTTATATTTTGTTATTAAAATTTTATTTAATTTAGTAAAAATGTGTCTGCTTTTTCAAACTGTTGTGCAAACATGAGGGAAAAAATTCAGAAAGCTTTTCCAGGACACATTTAACATTAATGAGACACAAGAATGTGTTGATCTCCATGAAACCGTGTTTATTTGATTGTTAAAAAATAAGGCTATGATCATGTTTTAGCAAACATTGACTATGAAGAATCACTGTCACTGTCTCCAGAGAAGCTGAGTACAAAGGCTTCATCCGATCAGTCTCTGGGAGTTTTTAAAGATGTAGCACAGAAAACACACATACAGCACACACGCACACACACACACACACAACTGCCTTACTTGGAAAATCAGAAACACATGTTTTCAAATGCACACACACTTCATCCAATCCTGTCGAATTAGTGGCAAAAAACAGATTTAGCAGACAACAGAGATGTGATCCCTTAAAAAAATAAACATGCATAGTTTCATAAATGATTTTTTTTTTTCAAGAAAACCATCAAGTTTCCAACATCATTTCATGAACTTCTTTTATTTTACTATTAACAATAATGTAAACTCATCTGACTATTTTGTTCAGAATAGCCTCCTATGATATTTAATTGAGTAGAAAGTTACATTCTGAGCGCAGAAGGGCTCCATAACAATGAAAATAAATACTGGAATGGCAAACAGATCATAGAAATGGACTTTAGACCAAACATGGCCCAATTTCTTTGTATAAAAACAAATAAAAAGATATTTCTAGTAATGACATTATGCGATTAGGTTACAGTGAGTAATCATACTGCTTATTACTGAAGGAAATGTCTCAGAAAAGAAAAATACATGAAAAAAATGAAGCAGCCAGGAGAGAGACTCTTCCATGCTTTGCTATGTCCACTACAAAGGAAATTCATTTGAATGATTTCCCTTTCTTCAAGCATATTTCCAACAATGCCCTGAAAATGTACACGTCATCTGCAAACGCACAACTCCTAACAGTTATGTGGTGACTCGTCTTCCTCCATCCTTTGGTTACTTTGACCTTCTTTTCTAAAATGAAATGTACATGCGTTCCCTTCACACCATTAGGACACAGCAGTGTAGTTTACAAGCGTTTGTTCCTTCACATTTCTAACGACTAACGTCTTAAAGTGCCAACTAGCTGAAGCGAACAGGAAGCACTGAGCTGGTGAGACTGGCAGCATCGATTCACAAAGGTTCTGCTTTTACACGGCTGAGGAGGAGAAGGGGGGCGCATCTAAAACATGAAAACCCGCAACAACAACAAAAAACACTGCGTGTGACTCAGTGCAAACCTGGCATTCTGGGTAATTTTCACCAGCTTTTCTATCAGACAAAATAAATATGCGCTTTATCCAGTATGACAAATATTTGACAAATACTTCTCTTTCCATTTTCAAATCAAAACGTTTTTTTGTTCCAAATGTTTCTCCTTTTCAGCATGTGATCCTACAGAAGGAACGTCCGGACGGATTTGACAGAAACATCAGAGCTGGTGTTAAAAATAAAAGGTACAAAATCATGGACTAAAAATAATTACAGGTTTTTTTACAAAGCTGTTTACTTGGGCATAAGGAACAACTAGTTAAATAAAAGTCAGAGCTTTGAGGAGGGCATGCGGGGTTAGTCACCCCCCCCTGTTGGCACTGCCGTCTGGTTCTTCAGTCATGAGAGGTGGTGACCTGCCAAACGATCAGGTGGCTCTGCTCCGCCTTGGTGGGCGCCAACTGTTGGCTGCCCGTCGACTCGGACAAACCGTCCAACTCACCGCCTTCATCGCCTGAGAACAACAAAGCTCTTGGTGAAGACACTCCAATTCAACCTTTTTTGTTGTTGTTTTTCTTACATAAAAATCTAAAACATTTTTAGCAAATGGTTTAAGGACAGCCTCTCCAAAAAAGCAAAAATGCACCCACCAATTCTGAAGTCTATGTAGCCTTCTCCTCCACTCATGACCAGGTACGTTTTGGGTTCAGAAGATGTTATTTCTGAGGATTCTGACGCAGGGTCATCGGAGCCTGAATCTGCACAGCCTGGAGGTGGCATTGCCTGACCTGTGACAAAAGGAATAGAAGGAAACCTAGAACGAAAAAGTCCCAACATACTTTTGGACATCTTTAAACACGTTTTGTCTGAGGTCTCCTATTGTTGTGCTGTATTTACAGCTATTTCCCACAAGTCTAGTTTTGGATAAATGATTGTGCAAACTCGTTTTTTTCACAAAAATATACAAAACAATAAGGGTTTTCTGAGATTATTAGCTTTGAATGTGAATTTAAACAAGACAAAATAAAGCAACATCGTAGGTCAGGGTTTAATGAACTTATAGACGAAATACATTTTTGGCATAAACTGTCCTTTTTTCCTGCAGCGCCTCTGCGCTTGTCTTCTCACCTGGGACGGTCACAAAAAACTTGACGGCCTCTCGGTGTCCATGGAAACACAGCTGGGCGTGGGCCATGGAGCAGTACGGCACAAAGCCGCCTGGAGCGGCGCAGTCCGAGCTCTCGTCCCCGTAGACCCGCACAGCGGCGCCGGGCCGGTTTGGCACTATTCCTGTCGTCTTGTTAGCTGACAAGAAACAAAAACAAAACATTTAAACCTTTGACTCTCCACCAAAAATCTGACAACAGTGGTAAAAAATAAAATATTATAAAAGCTTCTAACATGTAAAACCTGGTATCTAGTTTTATGGTAAAAAATCAGACCGATGGGAGTCTGAGACATCCTGACATTAAGTGATGGCAGTAACCATGGCAACCTATCTATCTTTTATTCAACAAGCTCCGTCTGAGATGTTTTTATTCTTGCACTGTGCTTTAATAAAACCTAAGGCTGGAAAAATAAATGAAAAGATACAAAGAGGCTGAGAGGGAGGGAAAAGACAGCAAGTCTCACCAGAGCAGCATCTGCAACAACATTTTAAAATGGCATCTTTATCTTTGAAGAGTGTTTGTGAGTGTGCCATACCTTCAGACAGAGGAATGGAGATGATGACTCCATTTCCCGTTCCCACCCACAAACGGCTACAGGACATGACGAGAGCCGTGATCCTTACAAATGAAAAGCCCAGTTTACCAGTACCTGAGGACAAGACGCAGAGGACAGCTTGCATTCATAGATACTCAGGACAAAATACTAAACTTCAACGAGTAAAGCAGCCTTTCTTTCCCCTCAGGTGTTGGGGTAAAAATCAGAACTTCTACCCAGCATTTTGCTGACGTAGGGCTCGATGTCCACGTCTTGTAGGTGCTGGTAGGTGTGAGCGTGAAATAGACGTAAAGTTGAATCCAGGCGGATGGACACCCAGATCCCGTCTCCAACCCAAGCCAGCTGTCGCACTTGGCTTTCTTTGCGGGGATGAGCATCGAAAGACTTCTGCTCAGGGAAAAGAAAACAAAAAACTTCCGGTTTGTGTCCGTGTTACTTTCAAAAACGTATTTGCATGACAGATTGTGATGAAACATACCTCTATCGTCATAGCTTTGGGCTGAATGACATAGATCTTGTTTCTGTAGCCGCACCACACCTTGTCGTGCACCACCGTCATGCAGCGGATTGAGTGGTGTGGCCGACCCAGATCCAGCAGGTGGTAGTTGGTCAGATCCCACTGATCATCTGGTTGGAGAAAAGCATACAGAAGATGAAGATGTTGCATGAAATTTACCCAATAATTCTAGCAATAACAACTCAGAAATGATATAATGAACTGAAAATAAGGGCACATCTGGCAAATGTACTTTTATGCTTGAAAGGTAGCAGACCTACCAATGCCTCTGTGGAAAATTGCCAAAGTCCCATCAGCCAAGGCTACCAGAACCCTTCCTTTAACATGCCTGTAACAAGCAAAGAGGACAGTGTTTTCATCATCATAATATGAAAGAAGTTTCAGTGCAGTAATGCAGAATCGACTGTTTACTCACACAATGCTGAGGATGGAATCTTTCAGCTTGATGGCGTGGAGACACTTCCTCCATCGAGTCACAGATGAGTGCACGTAAAGGCTTAAAACATAGAGGTGATGTCATTGTTAGAATGTCAGCTGCTATTGCTGAAACTTCCAAAGCTAATCTTATGAACAAAGGAAATGTGTTAAATGTGCCCATCACATTTTCTAAGCTGAGAGCTCCCTCTAGTGGCTGCTGACTTGCTTACCATCCATTCTGAGCTCCCAGCCACATGGTGGGAAGCGCGCTGCTCATCCTCAGCGTTTCAGCCTCGGACGAGTCCAAATCTTCGGACTGGGACATCAAACCGCCCTCCCCAGAGCCCCTGAAATTCAGGGGAGTCCATCAGATCTCATCAAGTGTCCTCAAGTGTAAATGAGTGAGTTCTTGAGACCGCTCCCACCTCTGGGTTTCATCTGCAAAGCACTCAGTGGGTCCCACCCCCAGAGGGTCAGTGAAAACGTGTTCAGTGTAGATTCCTGCCTGGTTTGGATCTGTCCCTTGGTCCTCCTCTCCATCTTCCCCCACACCAGCGTTTGCCTCTGTGGCCTCTGTGGCCTCTTCTGCTGTGGGAATACCATCCTTTGCAGGACTGGTCTCTCTGGAGAGCTGAACTGTAAATGACAAAAGTCGAGGTTACTCAGGACCAGGAAAAGAAAGTTGGGCTTAGATTAGATCATTTAAAAAACAGAAATTACCCGACTCTGATGTGGCGCCGTACTCTGTGGGCTGCTCACTGGCACCCGAGCTGGCTGTCTGCGGGACAGCGGTGACGCCCTCTACCGCCCCGGTTCCGTCACTTCCCGTTGAGCCAACGCTAGCCAAACTCCCAGCTAATGACACAGAGTCACTTTGGAAAAACTCTGGGTCTTGGGGAACTGACTCGCCTGCTGGATAATCTGTTTCTAACACGCCTAAAAAGGCACAAAACTCAGTTAAAACCCCCCCAAAAAACAAAGACACAAATTCAGGACGATCAGTAAACCTACCCGGAACGCTAGCGATGCACACAACATGTGTGTTACAAGCATAGAAGCTGTCCAGCAGGTCTGAGGGTTGGGTGGCATCCAGCACCAACACCTTGGTGGAGGAGTGGGTGCTCATGCATACCCACACCCTATTGGAGACCTCCTCCATATCCTTCTCTTCCTTCTCTTGGTCCTTAAAGGAACCACAGCAAACAGATTCGTCAACAACATCCGGACATCCTCAACCTTTTGGTTTCAACAGCTTTACCTTGCTGTCCTGCTCCAGCTGGTCCAGGCTGCTCTGAGAGCCTTTTATTTGCTTACTCTCTGGAAGGAACGTCCTCCCCCCTGACATGTTCACCCCTGCTGCACACCACAGCTGAAGAGCAGATTACAAAGATCTACTTTTTAGCCATAATATGTGTCACAAAGCACCACAATTTCATGCTTTTGTTCGTTTATTTATGCACCTTCATGGAAGCGTCTTTCTGATCCAGAGGTCGTAGGTAAACGGGGACGGGTAAGTTCATCTTGTTTTCCAGCTGACCACCGTTTGCCACCTGAGTTAGCAAACAGGAAAGTTTCAGCAAATGTGGGTGTCTGGAGGATGGAAAACTGGGAAGTGGGATTCCACCTTGTGTTTGCCAGGAAGGCTCCAGCCGTGTACGGTGACGCGCCCGTCCTCCTTCTGCATGTGGGCCTTGACCTGCTGGTACTGGGCTTTCTTTTGCTCCTTACGTGAGGGGGAGCTGCACTGCTCTGCCCTGTGGGAGCAGGGGACATAAGCCGATCAGAGGGACTCAGGCGAAAGCTCGAATCTTCCGTTTGTTAGCTCACTCACCCTTCATTGACGAAATCAAAAATCTTCGACTTCTCCGTGGGGAACTGGGAGAAGGTGCTGCTCCTCTTCACCAAGCTGCCCGGCGAGTTGTACTTCATGTTCGACTGGAAGTCGACTTTCTTCATGGTGGGGGCGCTGGAGGAGGAGCTAAACAGTCGGCTGAAGCTGCAGGTGACGTGACAGAAAAGCCAAGAGGGAACCAGCCGAGAGGAGGGCGGGGAAAAAGCAAGGCAGGGAGTCAACCAGACAACCACCAACATGTACACACCAACGAGCATGCTGGAAACAGAACGATAACTCTGGACCTTTTTGATCACACGTACACCCATTCACAAGCCACAGTTTGCTCATAGTTCACATGTGAAATACAGGGATCCCTCATTTATCGCAGGGGTGACATTCTAAAAATAACCTGTGAAGAACAATTACAGATAGTTGAAGTCCTAAATACACACTTTACGTTGGGCGGCCGTGGCGCACACTGAACCCCACCTTGCCTCTGGTGGCAGGCAGGCGCCTGTGTTTGGCAGCAGAGCGGCCACCATTGTGTGCATGGGTGAATGGGTCTGTGACTGTAAAAGCGCTTTGTCCTTGTAGGTTGAAAAGCGCTATACAAGTATTTACCATTTATACACGAATCTCAGACAAACACAAACATTTTCACTTTACTCTTTCAAAGTTCAAACCGTCAGAATCCAGTTTTATAGAATGAAAACACAGATCTGATCGCGATCAACGATTTATGTAGATTTGGCAAACTGGACGCTTTCTGTACAGGAAACACGGCCCAGAGATTGACGGACAAGATCAACAGCCAATCAGGACGCAGAATACAGTGCGCTGTTCAAAGAAAGACGGTGAAAGGTCAACCATGATTAAGCAAGGGACCGCTGTATAGATAAATGTAGTTCTACATAGTGATGCCATGTTTCAGTGAAATTTCCTTATAAAAACTTTAAATGAAAACAAATTCAGTTTATTCTGTTAATAATTGAATGTTTCTTGTGTTTTTAATTTTTAAAATGTGTCCTACAAACATGTTATAGTCAAACTTGTACATAATCCATTAACTAATTTCCCTCAACTAATCCAGATCAAATAACATGAAAATATTGAAAATAAGCTTAAAGAAAACAGATGTAAGAAAATGCATCTAGTGTTTAAAATGCAGCTGTTTGCTGTAGAAAGAAAGAAGCAGGTAAAACCTTTCTTGACGTGCGTCTAAAGCAGACAGAATAAGAGAAACACCAGCAGGCAGCAGACACAGAAGTCCAGGAGGAGAAGTATTAGAAGTTAGTGATGGACAAGTGATGCATTCCAGAAAAATGAGGGTATTAGTTTAGACACATCTGTAAGTTGGATTTTTTTAGGACATAGGGGCAATGATGGGTCAGTGAAGGACCAGAGGGCTTTGGAAAAGATCAAGTTTTTGCACCCCCAGTAAGGCTTAAAAAAGACCTTCTGAACACCTGAGGTCAACTGTGGGGGTGACTTGGGGAGGTTTTAGGCCAAACACGGGAATTTGAAAGAACTCACAACTGCCAGATGCTTGATTTCTTCTTTTCTGTCAGAGCCGGATTTTCCCTCGAAGCCCTTGAGAGAAAATAAAGATTACAATAATAGATGAGTGAAAACTGAACTATTTTACCCACTTCTTCTAAATATTTGCATCTTTTCTACCTGATCATCTCTGTCCACCGCACAGCCTCCTGCAGCTCCATCAGTCGCTCCTTGTACTGGTTCCTCTCCATCAACACTCTCGCCATCTCCACTCTGGTGAAGCGCTTCCTCTGAGCTGTGGGTACGTCGCCCTGTGGCAGCACACAATTCCAGCCACACATGCAAATGTTTGTTGTTTAAGGGATAGAAACCTATTAAAGACCCACTCGGATCAAAGTGGGGTTTTTTTTTACATGTTCTTGAGGCAATTTTCTGATGGTGGAAGACATAAATCCAGAAATGTATGCTTAAAATTGCATTTCCGGATCTTTTTTAATTCAAATTGTTGTCAATCAGGAGCAGACAAGGAAATGCAGTTTGAAAAAGATTGTAGTTGTGACATAGAAAATAGACTGAATTGACCGCAATGATGGAGAATCAACTCGTATTTCACCAACTGATAGGAGGGAAAAAATTGGGTTTCGGTAGCAAATTCCTTTTGAAATTGTTACAATCAGAGTGAACAGCCTGTATCTTTACTGTTATGTTTAATTTGTTGCTGTGGGAGTTAAATCAACCACTTTCTTTGCTCGCATTTCATTATTGTCCTCGTCTGAGCTGGCATCTGGTTCAAAACTACACGGCTGGATGGCTTCCATATTGTTTTGTTGGTTGTGAGAGGCTGTAAGGTAACAGGAGATGGCGTAAACAGAGAGCTCTCAGCAACGGGGAGGGGAACTGGGGCGGGGTTGCCCCATGCCAACAGTCCCACCCACAAACCAGAGGCAAATTTGTAATTAATTCTTGCTGCTTTAGAGAAACTGTGTCCTAGAAACTGTGACACAAGTTTTTTTTTTTTATTTGGCTAAAACCAGCATTAAGTAGATCAAAAGATGATCGGAAGGAGACTTTAAATACTGCAGACATGATTGTGGAAAAAAAAGAAGGCTTACATCCTCTTCATCTTTGCTTTTTTGCTTCACATCCTCCATTTCCAGCCGTACTCTGAAAAATTATTGATAACATGAGCAGAACGAAAACACTATATTTGTTGCTGTGCATTGCCTCTTACTTTTTGAGTTCCTCTTCCATCTCTTTGTTCCTCTCTTCCAACTTGATCTTGGCCTGCAGCACGGACTCCAGCTCCCCCTGCAGCATCTCCTTCTCACAGGTCAGCTCATCCACCTTCAGTATCAGGTCTTTGTTCACCACGTTTAAGGCATTCCTGCAGGGAACACGTGTCGTTCATGTGCTACATTTGCGGCCAAGGCTCAAAGGGACAATGGATCTAGGAGTCGACTCACTTTGTCTCCAGCAGCTGTGAATTCTCTTGAATGAGATTCTCAACCTCCCGGCCCATTCCTGATGGGAGGCGGCAGGAGAAACGTCATAAAACAATGACAAGAAACTGCAGCTGTTACTACTGTATGGAGTTAGATTTGTTGCAGAAGTATTGCCCGTCCGTAAAAAGGTTTCGTACTTGTAATAAGAGATGTAGGTGTCTGAAAAAATGTATTGTATCTGTAGAAATTAAATTGTCTATCTGTTAAAAGACTTTGTACTTGTGGAAAAAAATTGTCCATCTGTGCAAAAGTTTTGTAATAAGAAATTTTTGTGTCTGTAAAACGGTTTTGTGACTGTGGAAAAATTGTAGTCGGTAAAAAGTCTTTTGTACATCTGAAAGATGTTTCCTAACTGCAGAAAAAAAAAAAAATTCCGTAGAAATGTGAAAAACGAAAGGCAAAATGGTGGAAAATTTCATCAGAATTTCCTGAAACTAATAATGATAAACACATTTTTTGATACGATATTACTATACTTTGGGTATCTTTCACCCTTTCCTTTCGTCTCCTTCGTGTAGAATGAAGAATTGCTTTTTATTTTATTTTATTTTTTTACGCTGGCATGGATATCATGCGTCTGATTGGCTGGTCTAAGCAGTGCACCGATTGGGTGACACTGAAAGACTACTGATTGGTTGATTTATTGAGAAGCAAAAGAATTGTACTTACAACCATTGTTTTGTTACTGTAATGCACATGTTCATCACAAACTAAGAATTATGAAATACAGACGCACAAATTTCTTATTGCAAGTGCGATACTGTTTCAGGGACTGACAATATACTGACAATACAAATCTAGCTTCATACTACAGACTACATGCTAAGAACAACGTCTAAACAGAACGACTTCATGACGTGTAGTACCATCTAATGAGATGATTCTTTCTACAGACTAAGGACAGCAAATCCACATCACATGACTGATAGGAGGAGAATGGAGGGAGCAGGTGGAGTCTTACCAATCAAACTAAGGTCTGACAAAACCATGCAATCCGAGTCAGGCGGACAGAGCAAGGAGGAGGGAAGAGAGAGAAAGAGAAATGCAGATATAGTTTGAGACTGTGGAATGATCCAAATGACAAAAAGAGAGAACTGTTTAGCATTTGGCTCCACGAGGCCAACAGAGGAGCTGCTGCCAAAACCTCTAAGGGTGGTAACATTCACTGCAGGAGAAGGGGCAACAACAGGAGAAAAAAAATAAAAAAAAACACGTGTGCAAGGAAACTAAGCAGCAGCACCACACCTCATCATCATCTCTATTCAAGAAAGAAAAATAAAGCTGTGCATCACTCTCAAAAGTAAAGGTGATTGTGACTGGAGGTGAATTATGGGTAAAAAGACAAAAAGGGAGAAAATGTTCAACTGAGGAAATGTCTGAGGTCATACACACCAGAGTACTCCACTGGGATTATGGGTAAAAGCCAGGGGGTGAGACACGAGGGAGAGAGAAAGGTGGTGTTACCATGGAGGGATGGCTAACAGTGAAAGTTACAGCAGAGTCAGGGAATGAACCGTGGACCCCCCCCAACGCTTTAGCTGTCAAGAACAAGTCTGTTTCTGCTACGCAAAGATAAAACTATGAGCTTTAATGCAACGAAGCGCCTCACAGCTTCAAGAACAATAGAAGAACATTAAAAGAAATGAGATAAGCTGTATTAGTGCGAACTGAAATATTACCAACAAATATATAAAGATGTTACACTATTTTGGATTTCCTTTTTCCATGTCTGATACGACAATTAAAAAAGTATATGTTATATTATCATAATGTTTTGTTTTGCTTAAAGGTCAGAATTTTCTGAACATTTGGTGAGTTTTGTCTTAATCCTGTTCAACTCGGCTCAGACAGCTTAAGCCGTCCACGTGCTTTTCCCATTATCCTGCTGGAATTTGTTCATTCCTCCTGTTTATGGCCTTTTGAAGCTAAAACACGCTTTTTTAAATAATTCTGCTCCCCCACATTCAATATGGCTGATTTCAGAGCTAAGATATTGGTCCAGATGAAACGATAGCTAAGCCACCATCTCTGTCAGGGGTCCATACTGCTGCCAAAATACTCAATTCGATTTCAAGTCATGATTCTACACTTTAAATCTATTTACAAGACAACTTAATAAATGATTAGTTTAGATTTCTATTCATCACCAATATTCCGAAAGCAGTTTCATAAAATTAGGGACATGGATGAAATGAAATCTAACTGAAAGCAGTTGTTTCCCATGAAAAGAAAGTTTAAAATAGCTTTAAAGGGAATTTGATTAATAAGTTTCAAAGTACGTAAATTAATGAATCTTTTTTTAAAGCCAGCCTTATTGTCTGGAGAAACTGATTAATTTATTTTTTAGCCAAAACCTAATTTTATTGTTTGTTTTATACATTTTATTTTATTAGTTTTATTGTCATTTTTAAGGTTAAATTCATGCCCAGAATGCATCCCCAAGCTTTAAATAAGAAGTTGAAGGATCATAACCAACCATCTATAGACAGTTTTAAAAAATGATCGGGACAAATGTTCCCTGTATGACATCACTTTTTACGTTGGCCCTGGATCCAAGTGATTTTCCAACATAAATGACAAACAAACAGTAAAATTGTTTAAGTTTACATTTAAATTTAAATGACGGTTGAGTTTTACGATGTCAGAATCCAGACTAGTCTTGTTACTAGTTAAACATTGACTCTTTTCTTTTGGTGCTTATCAACATAAAAGGAAAAACGAACACAAAAAAAATGACTAATTTCAGGGGAAAACAGGTGAGAAAAGAACAAAAAAAAATGCAAAACAAATATGAAAAAAAGGAAATGAGAAAGTCATTAAAGCCAGAACAAAACTGGATATTTTTTATGTGTTGCTGAAATTGTATCTTTTATCCAAAAAGTTGTCTTTGCTATTGACAGTGTTTTATTTCAAGGCTTCAGGAGAAACATTTTCAACCGGAAAACGTCAGGAATAACAATTCTCAATGTTTTTCTAGAGGCTGAATGAATGATTCGATGCTCACCTAGTAGATCAGCTCCTTCATCCACATCTCCTATGAGGTCAGTGCCTGCAGATGAGAGCTCCTCAAACAGAGAGTTTGTGTTGCGGTCAAATGCCATGTTCTCTATGCCTTTAGTGGGAGTGCTGTCATTTAAAAAAAAAAAAAAAAGAGAGATTTTACAAGACAAAGATTTGCTGATTGGAGCAATTTTAACAGACTCGTTTTTACTACCTGCAGGGTTTGTATCCGATGAGATCCAAGTCCAGCTCAGGCGTGGACTCGATGATGTCCTGAACGTCTGAGCTGTCCTCGTTTTCAGGCAAGCCTGAGCAAACGAGAGAACACAGCAAGTTCTAGAATTTGACATCAATTCAGACAAATAATTATTAATATTATTGTGCTTTTTTTTTCCACCCACCCACGGAAGTGGATCTGGTCCCTGTAACAGCCTGCACCTCTGCGCTCTTTTTACTCCCGTCTTCCCTTTTCACGTCTGACTGGCTGGACGCCGAAGCTGCTAACTTGGAGCCACTAAAGTCCAACAACTCGTCCTGAAATGATCATTATTGAGAGGTTAGATGGAAAACATACTGGAAAAAAATAAAATGAAATACAAAAGCAGACTGTGTAACGGACACCAATGAAAAAAGGTCAACATTAAACACCAAAGAAAGTTTATGATCCAACATATTTATCATAAACCTTCATACTCACGGCCACTTGAAATCTGCTATTTAATCTTTAAACGAAGGGTTTCCTTTTTTACTTACGAGCAACACAAACTTACAAAAATAAAAGCTGCATTTAAATGATGGCTTTAATTCTGAAGGAAGAAAACAACACAGACGTGGCGCAAAAACACAACCACATACAACAGAGAGCGGAACAACTAACAACACAAGTGATGTCTAACTACACAAAGAAGACTACAAATAGCTAAAAACCAACTAAGACTGGAACTAATGAGGCACAATACAGCTGCAAACAGATCAGTGACTCTATTAGTAACACAAAATCTTGATGAATGAAGCAGAACACAATGCAGAGCAAACTATAAGACTCCAGTTTTTTTGTTAAAAACAAAAAATAAAAAAAGGACCAGATGCAACCAAGCTGTTATTGACCTAAACACATCAATATGTAACCAGCTCCATATGTTCAGTTTGGACTCCAATCGATCCTGGTCGTGTTTTCAAACAGAGCTTGGCTGCATGTGGCACGGCTCAGCATGGGGGGGTGAGTCTGTGAAGCGATGCAGAAATGACTGAAGCATCACGAAAGGACGATGCAGCAAACACAAAGTGCGGGGGCCACGGCGAGCGCAGGAGCGCCGGCACTGACACTCATCCAACTACCTTGCAGTCGTCTGCCAGTGAATTCCCCCAGGGAGGGTCCTGCGCACCCTTACCCTCCCTTTCCTTAGGGGGGTCGTCAAAGTCCAACTGCTTGGGGCGGGGGGGAGAGTAGGAATGAAGCTCATATGTGCAAAAGCAGAAATGCAAACTGTCACAGGCGAGCATGTCTGTGAAATGACGGGAAAGATGCTTGTGTGTCTGAGTTTGTGTAAAGGATGTGGATTAAGCTAATGCTGCGTTCACACTGAATGCGATTCGCACGTCAAATTTGAATCGGCCGCCTCTCCAAAACGGTATTCGTAGCTTGATGCCCCAGACGCGTGTGGGAGGAGCTACCGCCACATGTTTTGAGCCTAATCGCTCCATGGAACGCTATCCGTGAATATCTCATTCACACTGCATGGAAGAGACAGATGATGTTTAGAGGTCAGGTTTATTCATTATAGAGAGCTCTACAAAAGCGCCGGTAATCTCTGTGACCAAGTTTGAAGGCTTGCTGTCCCGCATCAACCCAAAAGAGCAAAAATCAAAACAAGAATAAATTTAGGGGGCCTTTTTAATTATTGTTTAGATGAAAATAAGAAAAATATCACAAAGTTCAGGAAGCCCAAGCAGGCTGCCTACCCAAAGCCGCAGCAGCTCTCTGTCTGGCCGCCAGCTCGGTGGCCGGCGTGGCGAGCACGGTCGCTCCAGCCCCGTGGGCCCGGCGGCATACCTTCCAGAGTTTATCCCGCCGTCGCTCAATAGTAGCCAGGACAGGTTCCGGCAAACCCGTCACCCCGAAAGGGATCCAGCGGGTGAAGAAAATGGATGGATGAAAGTTGAGGGGGAGAACTGTCGGATCCATTCGCCGAGTGCATTCTACCCGCTGATCGAGTCGCTGTAAACGTCACGCTCAGAACCTCTGATCCCAACTGTTCCGTTGACTTAACTTTGAGACTGACCGCCTCTGCCACGCGAATGTGTTTGGTGTGAACGCAGCATACAGCAGCTGCTGCGTCATGATTCAAAAGAACTTTTCAAACAGAATTTTTGTGCTAAAATTAACATTTGCCAATCAAACCAACAGTCTGTTTCATGATTATTGACCTGACGAGCAGCTGGGAGCATCGACTGTCCCAAGTTCAGCAAGTTTAGACAAAAACACACATGGAGCTTCAAATAAAAATGTGCTTTTTTTGCAAGTGGGAGAAATGTTTAGATTTTCTCTACAGACAAAGGGGATTAATTTTTTATCCCACGATTGAAACATCTTAACCACCAATCTGATTTTGCCGAAAATATTCATATGTCAAGTTGCTTTTTCAAATGGTTATGAAGAAACATTTTATTAGATAGATAGAAAATGAAACTTAAATTGATCAGAAAAGCTTTTTCCTCAAAGAAAGTACAATAAAAAGCTAAATTGATGAATTTGAAATTAATATTTCATTTTCAATGTATGAATTGAATTTTTGTATTTGTAAACCAAGTCCTTAATATTTCTTTTTTTTTTTTTTTTGCTTGGCATTTATCATACTTCCTAAAACTTGTACTCAGTTTTTTTAGGCTGAATTTCAAAATAAAACAAAAGCACTGGTTTGAAAGGCTATGAGTAATCAGATGGGTTTCACAGAATCGTGGATGACAATGTTTACATAAGATCAAGTCTGGCATGAGGCAACATGCAGATAATTTAAGCGTTTCACAGAAATATGACATCTCCGGTAAACTCTGCATAGCAAAGTCGCTGGCCCCGACAATGCCGCTCTGTTGCCGTAGTTACATAACACCCGATCTGACTGCAGCGAGCATTTTTCTCTTAGTGACTGGCCTCAAGCCACACAGTGGCATCACTCCCATCATGCACTGCGCTTGCAGAGCTCATGTCCCAGTTTTAGTAAAAGGCGACATGAAACAGCTGACACCCTGGATCTATATTTGAATCGTACTGGAATAGAACAAAATAAAAGCGTTGCGTTTTTAGGCATGAATTCAAATGTTAAGAGGTTTTTTTTTAATCTTGACATAAAAAGTACTTTGCAGCCCAACATCAACATATAAAGTGCAGCAGGTCTGAATATTCAGTTGATGCATTGAATTTGCCTCCTGTGCCTGCCAGACAGAGGAAGTCTGCATATTCATTAGGACCTTAAGATGAGAGTGAGGACAGAGGTGTCCTTGTCCGCTGAAAAACCCAAACCACATCAAAGGGATTTTTTTAAACACGGATTCAATCCAAAATCTCTCCTGTCATTCAGGTGTGCAGAAAAACTGGAAACCACTCAGAAACCAGGATCATCAGGGAATCTCATCAGTTCACTTCCACTACAGATTATGCGTGTAATTCGGCAAATTTGAGGACTGCACCAGGAAAATCTTTCCTCATCACTGAAGGAAACACTAAGACCGTTCAATTTACCAAAAAAATGTATTTTTGATAGAATGAAGGTCCAGATATAAAGGAAAGACTGACAGTTTAAGAGCCAAAGCTTTAAAAACTGGAGATTGAGGCATCAGAAGATCAAAAACCCCCAAAAGAGAAGCGAGTGGTGGTCTTTACTTTTCACTGTGCTGCAGTCGTGACCTTTGTTTACAGATGCCCACATGAGCTTTGGGGTTAAAAGCATGCGTATGCAGCGCCAGACAGAAACTGCCCCTCTGATGTCTGAAATGATAGCGGGTGTGTCACCCGCACACACCCACCTTTAGGCTGGTGTTGGACCGAGGCTGCGATGAGTCTGTGAGCCTCCAGCCCTCCGTGGCTGAAGTTTCTGCTCTGTTCTGGAGGTCCGGGATAATCAGCGACGTCCGACCAGATGAGGGAAAAATCCCCAAAGAAAGAGGACGCTCCCTCCTAGTGGATTAAAACAAAAAAGTTTCTCATTTTGTTCCATAATAGAAGTTTTCAAACCACCTTTTTTTTAAGGAAGAATCAAACTGGTGATCCTACCTGACCCGGCCGACAGCGCTGGACTCTGAAGTCTCACTGACCTGCTGCATTTTGATCCTCTCAACGTGCTCCATGTAATTATGAATCATCTGTAGAGGGCATGTTAATGAAGTCCATAAACAACCACATCCGACAAGTTGAGTCCGGGGTTCGGCCTCTCCTCCTCCTTACCTCTGAGTGTCTCTGATGCAGGGTGTTGAAGTCCTTCTTGAGCTCCAGCTCTCGTTCTTCTAACCTGCTGACTGGAACACATGGCAGCAACATTTGAAGCTTTGCAGTGGTAACCACACGCAAACACAGCGGCACAAAAATCAGGAGCTGAATCTTGTTTCTAATCCTGCTGTGGCGGGTTTCTGCGTCGGGAGTGACAGAAAACTTCTAATCCTCTGTTAGCATATCAGGTTCAGGTGAAGCCATGCTGGAAGCTGCTGCATATGGGATACACGACGCAAAGCCTGGATGGCATCAATTACTACAGCTTCATGTGTCACCAGAAAAACCTCCGCTCTTAATTTTGTTTTTATTTTATTTTTTTATGTGTTTTTTAGGCTAAAGACTTTTTTTTATTTTTTTTAATGAATGACAAAATGAGCTCGTCACAAAAACGCATTTAATGTTTTGTACCAAATATCCTTTTATAAATAAATAATAACAGTGTATGGTAATTGGAAAGTTGTAATAAAAATTACTTCTACAAGTTTAACACAATTTAATATTGCCTTAAATAAATATTGATCTGAAAATGTACACTAATTTCTCAGGACCTACATATATTTCTGGCTAGTGTTTTAACATCATGCGGCCTAATGTAAATGCAGCATATATGTAGAAATGTATCTCTAAATTATTATACAACTAAAATCTCCACACTTGATAAATTGAATAGGGAAAAAAATCCTCTAAAAATAACAAACACATGTGAAAAATGATTTAAGGATCTTTTTTATTAAAGGGCTTATATTATGCAAAATCTACTTTTTGAGCTTTTAAGTGTATTATAATGTTCATGCCTCACTATAAACAACCCCAGAGCGGTATTTTGACGTATTCCTCTAAAAACCTTTGAGCACCAGCCCCTCCCAACCCACGCAGACGAGTGGGTCCTCACATTGTGACGTAAATAAGTAAGAACATCGCCTTCCAGGAAGAGTCTGCGCTGCTGGCTCCGCCCCCTGTCTTACACACACACGGAGATAGCAGAGATCGGCAGAACTCTTTCCTTTGATATGATCAATATGCGCATCCATGTTAGCAAAAGTTCATGTGTTTGTTTTCATGGGCGAAACGCAGAAACGCTGCTGAGGCCGGCTCTAGGTTGACGACATGAAATGAAAACTAGCTCAACTATTAGCTCTGGGGCCTTTAAAAAGCTCTAGAGGTGAAAATCGCATTTCTGAACATTTCTTTATTCAAATTGTTGTAAATCAAGACCAGACAAAAAAAGCAGCTTAAAAAAAATGTATTTGTTACAAAGAAAATATGCCTGGCGGGCTTAAAGCACCCTGCTTCCCTCCATTCTAATGCATCCACTTGTAGGCGACTGGATCCATGTATGTCTTAATTTTGCCCTCTGAGCTGGTATCAGGCCTAAAGCTGTAATTTTAGGTTGGGGTTTCAAGGGGCTGTAAATTAACAGGAGGTGGATGATGGGAAGTACTGGCAGGCTTACTCTGGCCCAAACTCAGAGGGGAATTTCTAATGAACTACAGTCACTCTGCAGAAACTATGTCTTAGAAAACAACACTGTTTTCTGTTGGTTTTTTTGGGTTAAAAAAGACAATCATAATTAAAAGACCACTGGAAAGGATTTTAAAACAGTTCAAAAGATGATCAAAGTGGAAGTTCAATATCCTATTAAATTTACTAGCGAAAAGCATGAAAACACATCAAATTTCAGTTTTTCTTTGAAGGTTTTTAAGAATATTCTATGTCTATCTAACAGGAGTATACAAACAGCATACTGGGACAAAATAGGCTCCCTGTGACTTTTTTTTTTTTTTACTTTTAGTTGGAAAACTTAAATTTGTTGACTAAGGTTGGTTTGAAAACCAAATGGAGCCAGATCAGTTCTGTCTGTTCCTAATCATTTCAAAATAAATCAGCATTGTGTTATTTTAGATCCTTTAACCCTTTCACACCCAACCTATCACTTCATCTTTTTAATAGTTTCTCTTCCTTTTTTGTCTGAACTGAAACCAAATCCCTTTATACTGAGAAAAAAAAAACACCTGCAATCAAATCTAAAACCCCCAAAACCAAAAATACGGCGTGATGAGTCGCAGAAAACCAGACAGCTGATAAAAAGTCTCCACTGCTAAAAGCTGATCTATTATAAACTTTTACCAACTGAGTCCTTATCAGACACAGTGTACAGATCAGCTGATTCCACATCCTCTGGTGAATGAATGATGGAATGCGTGATTCAATATCCTCTGGGACTGCCAATCACTTTTTCCCAGTCGCTGCCTGGAGTCAAGCTGTTCCTGTGAAGTTCTCTGGTCAAAAATGTAACACAACTGTGAGAATTAATGACCGCAACATATCAAACAGATTACCGTTTTATGCTCCAGAATAAAACCAACACTGAGCTATTTTAGTTTCAGTGTTCGGCTGAAGGTTAGGACTTAAGGGAAAATGCATCCTCCTCACAAATATCTATGTGAGTGACTCATTTTAACCAGCCCTGTTGTTTTGTTGGCTGTGTTGCTACCCTTGTCAGGATGTAAATCCGCTCTTCTTCAACAAGTCAGAGCATATAAAAAAAAAAACATTTTGCCTCAGCAGCTTAATCCACTGATGAAATGGGTGTTATTGCAGCAGGCGGGCTGCTAATAGAATCCGATAATCCCATTAGCATTAGCACCAACATGACGTGGAAAAAGGGAAAAGCAGAAATGTATGTGGAGAGCTGCAGTGTGTGGAGTTCCCACTCACTCTGGTCTGAGTAGTTCTTGATCTTCAGCTCCAGCTGCCTGGAGTGAGACTCCATTCTGTCCACGTGGTTCTGCAGGTCCTTCTTCTCCTGCTCGTGAGTGTCTTCAAACTCCATGAACTTCTGCTCGCACAAAACGCCAAAATCCAACTAGTTAGCAGCTGCAAACCATCAGATGAACCACTATTCCACAGGCTAAAGACTTTTATTTTGGAATCAAACTTTGAAATATTTTTATACTTGGATAATCCTTTTCACATATGTTGCATAGCGATCCTGTCGTTGTTATTCATGCTAAATGCTTTGTCTTCTTCCGTACAGCAGCTTCTTGAATCATGGAATTCTATTAGATCTAAGCAAGTGCAAACAAAAATACTAATAACTTGACATTTTCGGTTGGTTTTTCGTCTGTAAATGTAAATAAGCTTAGGTCAGTTGGTCAAAAAAGTATTTTTGGACTTTAAAATGCATCTCTGCAGCTGAATTAAACTCTACTTCCTTCCTCTTACATTTTTCTTCCCTGCCTTCACATCCTGTCCAGCCGAGTAAGCCAAGGCCATAATGTGGTCACTCATCCTCCTCTGGGCACATGTTTTGTGCGCTTTGTTGTGTGTCTTTGATCATATGACATCGAGGTAAAAATCCCTTCAGTTCTTAAGGTTCCCTTTCATCCCTTTCATCCACTTTTAAAGCAAAAAATGGCAGCAGTGTGTAGGATTTCTATTCGTCCAGATATTAGATTGTTTAAAAGACAGTGAATTGTCATGCAGTCGCTAACTTTGCTGCAGATGAATTACAGAATAATTCGTAGACAAAAAGCTACAGCAGCTTCTCAGGAGAAAAACTGGCGTTGAGTTTTGTTTTGTTTTTCATCAAAGACATCAAAAATCATCCCTTTCAAGAACAAAAGTTATATTTAGCAACAAACTGGCCTTGAATTGCCATTTTTTCTTACTTAAATAGCTGACTTAAACAGTCTATTGGACAGCTTCCTAATGGAAGCCAAAAGTTATTTTTAATTTTTTTAGTCTATCAACATTTGCAAACCCAAGAAAATAAACTTAAAATAAAATCAAAAACTTGTGCTAACGTTTAGCGCTCCCAAACCCAGCCGTGGCCTGGGCAACAGGGAAAAGAGCAACAATCAAACAAGCTCCACTTTATTATTCATCTACTTCAGTTTGATCTCAGCTGAACAGCACAGGCCGTGAAGGCGTGACGGCATTTCCAATTAGCATCCCAGCATCCCCTTCAGCATCTCTGAGAGGGGATCTAAAGAAGACCAGAGAAACCACTATGCTGTTAACAACCCTCAGGCCTGGTGGTTTAAGTCACATTAACCATCTATCCATCCACTCATCCTTACTGGCACACAGTCAACTCTATCCTTCACCACACATAATATTTAGAAGTTTGGTCATAATATACAGGGTTTTTTTCTATTCGTCAGAATGTATGGTTTTGATTCCGACTATAACCACTAATTAAAAAAGTTTCAAAAGCTTCAGATCGCAACTGAAACTTCTAATCATCAAAGAGAAAAGGCACATGTGCACTTTATGGACTTGAGAAATAAAAAATAAAAAAACCGATCAAACTATAGGTCTGTCTTTAAAATATTCACCAATAATTTAAGGAAGAATGCAACATATGAAAATACTGCAAAAAAGAGAAGATTTTAACTAGCTAACTGGAAAAGTTTTGAGATCATTTTATAAAAAAAAAAACAGAAATGTTCATTTATTGTGAAATCTTTGTAGAATTTTACCATTAATGCTGCATTAATGGATTATGTTCCAACACTTTTAAATCAATAATATATGTGTAAGTACAAAAAACTACTATAAAGCAGTAAAAAATGAATTTGAAAACTACAAAAAGGTATGTATAAAGTTGAAAATGAAGCAAATGTTTCAACCTACATTGATTTACCCTTCCCTGCTTTATGTTTATGTGCATTAATAAAATATTATGTTAATCAGGCCATACATGTGTGAACTTATATTACCCTAACCCTTAGAAAAGGCATCAGGCAGCTAAAGTTGCATAGAATTGCATGATGAGGGGGGGTCAAGAAAAGACTGGGGGAGTCAAATTGTTTATTTTCTATTTATACCACTGTAACTACAAACATTTGAACAAAGCTGTGTCCAGATTATTGGGATAACACATTCATCAGGCACATTTGTTCCCTTACTTCCACATTTTCTTGATCTGCTAGGCCCAAAATGCTGAGTCATTTAACCTGCAGTTTTTTATGAGAAATAATAATAAACGTGACTTCTCTTTTTGGTGCTTTGGGGCTCCCATAGATTCAAACTTCAATTCGAAATCAAGTTTTCAGGGTGTGTCTGAGTGGAAGTCGGTGTTTTCACTGGCCACAGTTGCAGAAAACACAGCTGAAAGGCCGTCATGCTAGCTCTAAAGGCTTGTTTACATCCAGAGACCCCCCACACCTGGATGCTGCCAGGCCACATGTGCAGGTTAATTCCGCTCAGAGATGCCGGAGCGGAGGCAGGGAGCAGCGGAGCCCTCTCCGTCTGTTTATAAGTCGCTCCCACAATTCCGTTCCGCTCACCTCCTCCGCGTGCTTCCTCAGCGCTTTCTCGCGCTCGTACTGGGTGATGAGCTGCTCGTTGTCCTCTTTCAAAAGCTCCAGCTCCACTTCGTGCTCCTGGTTCTCCGCGAACACCGAGTCCAGGTTCTCCAGCACGGCCACGACCAGCGGCATCAGCTCCTTCACCACGTCCTCATCGTATTTCCCGATGAGCCGCTCGAACTCGCGGTAGATGGAGCTGGCCAGGCCCGACACCCGCTCAGACATCATCGCTGATGTCCCCGGGTCGTCCTGGTACACAACTCCGTCTTCCAGCTCCATTTTTGTCCGCTCCCTTTCAATAAACAGCACCGACGTTGGCTTTGGCGCCTTCGTCCGCCAATACGAAAACTCGTTGCTCCTCAAATAAACACGAAGTCCTACCAGCCAAACGAATACATTGAGAACTGAGCGCGGATGCACAATTATGATGCAAGACAGACTACGTGGATTTCTTCCTATTTATTCCTTACTTGTCCCATGATGCGTTCAAATACTCGTTCAAAGCTGGCATTTCTCACCATTCCATTTGAACTCAAGCTGTCCCTTCAAAACAAAAATCCAAATGAATTGTTTTTGAAAAATAAAATATAGTAAAAGTTTACTTCTTATAATTCGCTAAATATCCATCAGTTTACGATACTACTGTTTTAAGATTAATGTAAGACCGAGCAAGCGCAATGTTCTTTTTGGCATGTATAATTAAGTCTTATATCAACAAGGCTCAGCTAAATGACAAATGAAACACAGATTAGTAAATAAAAAAACAAAGAAGCTTTTAAAATAAACTCCCGGCTTTTACTATTTGTTTAAACGACCTTGTTTCCGTCTCTCCGAGGGCTCTAAAACGCATCATGTAACAGCTGAGTTGTTGACCTGATCGCGTGATGACGTCACATCGTGCTACAAACGCACAGAGAGCCGGAATGACACACTTTTATTCTTTCTTCTAAATTTGATGAAAATGAGTTGTTTGGTTAAAATGGATGTTATTTAATGTATATTTATATATTTTAAAAAATGTGTTAGTAGAACATGTTTCTTTATTTTGCAGTAAATTAACATATGAACACTTTGGGTGTCCTTCAATTAGATGCATTCATACAAATAGGTGAGTTTGAGTGTAATGGATTTCTAAAAATCACAAATTTAATGTTTTACACAGTTTTTTTGTTTTTGTTTCAAAAGACAATACTGTAGTCTTGTAATATTTTGACTAAGTGTTTGAAACTGTACATTTTTAAAAATATATTATTGGTAATATTCCAAGTTATTATGTTTAGTAGCCTAAACCTTAAGCCCTAAAGCCACAAATGCACGAATAAAGTTTTCATTATTTATCATTAAATTCATCACTGAAAAATAAGCTCAACATAATATTTGACAAAAATTCAGAAAAAGTGATACACCCCAGAGCAAATAAAGAGACCAAAACAAGAAAGCACGCACAAATATTATAATCTTCATACTACCTTTACTTGCTAAGGCAAGCCTAACTATCAGGCTTCGGCTATGCTGTTATACATTAACTGCATACAAAAAAATAGACTAAAAAAAATAAAAGGTTTGTTTGAAAACTCTAGGAAAGGTTTTCACTCATACAAAAAACTCTTGCAGTAGAATACTTTTATTTTCACATACTTAATTTACATCTTAGTTGCATTCACAAACTTTGATTGGCATAAGGCTCCGTACAATTCCATTAGATAACTTCCATAAACTTTAGGGTAAAAACCCCCGTACGGAGCCCACAGGTGGAAGCCGGGGAGGAGGGTGGGGCGACGAAAGCGGCACTGCGGTAAGAAAGAGAATGAACGCTGCACACCTGGACTTAAATAGGAAGCTGCACAGGTGCGTTAATTAACTACCGCCCTAGGGGGGAAAGAGACTGCCGAGTTTTTTGGTGCCTGAAACGCGAATAACATTCGCAATTTTATTACACAGATTAGGGAATAAGAATGTGGTATTTTGGAAATATCCAGAAATAATTATTTGTCTTGACTACTTACTTTGGAGGAAGCTACAGCAAAGCATCTGCCTTCAGCTCACCTTCTTTGCATTCTGATCACTCGCAGCCGCCCTCATGCCCTCCTTTACTGCATTCATGAAACCCCTCCTTGGTCTTTCTGCTAGATCTCTTTCCTGGTAGCTCAAACCTCAATAACCTGTTACCAACAAAACCATTGTCTCATCCTCTATAAATTAATGATTAGTAAAAATAATGTTAAACAAAAATACAATACAAAAATTAAACAAACGTGGAACATATTATATATATATATACATAATTGTTTTTAAATAATTGGTAATATTTTTCTATAACACTTCCAAATGTCTTCCTGACATTCTTCATAAATGTATCTATCCTTCTTTTAATATTATATAAATATAGTCCTTCTCTAAAAATCTTAACATGTCAAACACAAAAAAGAGGCATCCAGCCAGAAGGGTGTTTAGGTTTATGAAGCTGTGTCAAAGTTTGAGATGTAAAAGAATTTAATTTGCTCGGTGTTTTACGTCCGATGAAAAGGTAACAATGACCTTACACTGGGCATTTCTTAATGGTTAAACCAAAGCATTGTGTTCATCCTGCCTTTTTATTGTTTGCCCTCCAAGTTAATATCATTTTATGTGGATTTTCTTTGCATACATGTATTTGTCATGTAAAAGTCAGTTCTCGATTCTTTCCAAAAAATATAAAGAATGCAGAATATTTTCTTTCTTTTTTTTTTACTCTCATAAAGGCTTTTATGGCAAACATCATAGCCATGTGACGTCTTTTAAAAAGAGCTGTAAAAAATGTTGCAACTTTATTTTTTTATGCTTTTGTTGGTCCTAAATCTGGACACAGACACTACATTTGAGTAGCTCTGCAATAAGCAAAACAATAAAAATAGTAGATTCACAACTTCCTCATATGTTCAAAAAAAGAGGAGGATAAGTTATCCACCGAAACCAACAGTGTAAGCTTTTTTAATTTTGCAAGTTAGTGTTGTCATGACATTACATTTACATGTAAATTAAGTTACATTCTCTTCAGTTAACCCATATATATGTATATATATGTTTATTAGTTTCTACATATGATGTTCTACATATGATGATGAACGTTGGACAAGAATTTGTTTCACACACCTGTTACTGATGCTTGTGTGTAAATGTGGATCAGAGCTAAATAGTGATTTCTGATAATATGTATGGTGCGATAAACAATGTTGGCACTGTAAAAGTTTATCTTATTTTTATTTTGTGGTAGGAACATTTATGGCTTTTGTGATTCATAAGTGAAGGCATTAGCTTAATAATATTCAGAAGATATTAAATATGATCAAACCTGGACCAAACCTAAACTTAAAAAAAGACACGCTTGAATATTTAAAAAGTTTATCTCTCAGAAATGGCATGTATGAACAATATTGTATACATTTAACCTAATCCTTCATCGTAGAGGTGCAAAAATGATCAGATTAAAAAAATAAATTTGCATCCCTGAACACTGATTTCTTTTGTATGGACTTCATTTTGGGTTTTAGTTCTGAATTAATCAACTGTGGCATAAAAGTGATGCAGAGGAGAATAACACTGGAATCTGGTGGTGAACTTGTTACAAATATTTTATTAAACATCAAATAATGAGTTGAAAATCAAAATCTGAGCCTGAAAGTGACATAGGTCAAACATGACAAAACTTTAAACTCAAGAAGGTGACATAAACTGACTCTGAAATGTAACAAAATAAAACTTTTGTGATATATTTCACTATAGTTTGAAATTCAATTTGACAAAAATTAACAAAATAGTGTTTGCTAATACATTTTTTTTTACAAAAAAGCAGAATCTGCGTTACATCCTACGGTAAATGTGAAGGAAGTTGTTACAGGAAGGACAGTAATGCCTCACGTCTTTGCAGGAATCGAGGCAAAATGGGATGCACATGCAAGGCCAGCATCTGTACATGGGAGAAAAGGGGATGTTTTTATTTTTTTTTACAAAATTGATTTAGCACATATTTTATTCAGAAGCTCAATTGCTCGGTTTCTTTTTAAAACATATTACCCAAGCAGAGTGATACTGGCACAAAAAACCCAAGCCATGGCTCCTATCTCAAATGATGTCCTGGTAAGTACATTCTTCTGGCAGCAGACACAAAACGTTACTCCAGGAGCATCTCTTAGAGGAGCTACCACTGGAGTCACTATAACAGGAGAAATCAGCAGCAAAGCATAAAAAATGTATTGTTAAAGAGTTTAATTTTAAGACTTATGCAAATTAGGAGTAGGCGATAGTGGGTATTTGGGTATTGATCCGATACCAAGTAATTACAGGAATGGTATCGCCGATATTGAAACTGATGTTTTCCTTAAAATGTTGGGATCAAAGATTAATTTTAGAAATACGCGATATTTTGGTAACTAAGTGTATAATAAAACACAGGACAGAGACAGAAAATAAAATTGTTAATTATTTACAACAATCTGAATTGAACATAAATCAAATATAGAACATGTATGTATTAAAGATGACATGATACAATAACAGTAAGAAGAATAAAACAGTAACTAGTGCAAATGACTAACAAAAAGCTACAATGTAAAGAAATTTTAAAAACAGCACAACAAACATATTTTAAAAATAAAGGCAGTAATAAAATAACAAAGTCACAAGTGACAAAAAAAAAGTAAACAAAAGCATCACTAATAAAGTTAAGTTAAGGTCCCAGTAGTTGTCATGTCATGTCAAGTTTTAGGAGCACCCAAAATAAAGTAATATTGTGAGATTTAAAGTTGTAAATTTATGACTGTTTTCTTGTAAATTGATGACTTTAAAGTCATAATTTGCTAAAAAAAAAAAAAAGTGGTTTGTCAACTGGCTCTAAAACCCTGTCATAGTCGTGCACGTAGGTGTGTGAGATTTGTTCTCCGCATTTGACCCCTCCCCTGGGGGAGCTGTGAGCTGCAGGCTGCAGACACATCCGCTCACAAACCTTTGGTGGTTTAAATAAATAAAAAACACAAAAATAAATCCTGCCATTGCTGCAGATATGTTGATCTTTAATACCTTTCTCTGCTCTCCGATTAAGCATGGAGAGGGGGAGCAAAGACTGAGCTGTAGTTAGACAGGTGAAGGTGTGCTGTTTATACAGACAGACAGTGTTGCCAGATTAGGCAGTTTTCCACTCTAAACGGGTGGGGGTTTGCTCTAATTGGGTGACTTTTTGCCCAATTTGGCAACACTGCAAACCATAGACACTTCGCTTGTATGAACTCTGAATAAATTCAAGCACTTTCCTGTACATTTTAACACTTGTGCTATCCTATGGGGTCAAGTTGACCATTGACGTGTTATCCTTACCATGACAAAGGTGGATAAAGGTGAAGAGGATTTCATGTAATCCATGGAAACCAGTAAAGATCACAAATCATTGAAGAAAAAAGGTTCAGCGCACTGTCTAGTGGGGACTAGATAAACCCACTCCCAATGTTAAAGTGCCTAGGATAGCACAAGGGTTAAAGAAATCAATCTCATTATGCTTTTATCATCGCCTTGGTATCAATACTATCGATACACAGATCAATATGCCCAGCCCTAATATAAACTACCCTTATGTGCTTAGCTTGCAGTAGCACACCTTTTGAACTGGGTGTCACATTATTAATAAACAATCCTAATTTTTTATTTTATTTTTCTAATTTACCAACTTTGAGCTTCAAATGCACATAAGAGGTGTTTTAGTAAAATTAAGCAAAATCCCCATGGTTCTTGTGTGTGGTCATGTTCTTTTTTTTATTTATACAATGGTAAACCATATGAGCCATATAACCATACAAATGCAAAGACAGATAATAGCAGACAATAATCTTTTGTAAAAACACAGAACCAACAATCCAACTGCATTCCTCTGAGCAGTTTGTTAAGAATCCAATAACTTAACCACCCTCTGGGATGGAACTAAATCCACTGCTGTAGGCAAGCAAGTGTTTAAAGGTGTGTCGCATTTGGCATTTTCCCCGTCTAATGTGTGCATTTTAATGGTAAAATCATGTAGCAATTACAAGGGAATTTCCTCACCTGTTGATATGACAACAGTCGGGGCTCCAGTAACAACAGCTGACGGCAGAAACAAATCACAAGAATCATTTTCAACAATCTCTAATAAAGTTTTTTGAAAAATACAAGGAGAAAAAGCATTTGGCACATCCAAAAACTTTATTTCCAAAAAACAATGATTTTCCTTTCTTGCAGGACAGAAAGAGATTTGTGACAGGAGAAGGAGCAGAAGAGCCTACACACCGCTCTGGAATCCTGAGGGGTAAACTGGAACAAGCATCCCAGGATCTCCATCAGAGTAGGGTGGAGGGTTTTGGTTGTACATCTTCAAATTTCCTGGTTGAATACAGAAAAGGCACCATAGATGTACTAAACTGGTTTTAAGTCAGTGATATACAGTTGGGATTAAAATCATTAAGTCTTTGGTTAAAATATGTGCAGGCACGCATTTTGGCTGTGTGTGTGGACAACATGAATTTCCATCAGTTTTTGTGCTAGGTCGCATGTAAATACGTGCAAATAACAACAGCCTTATTGTTATCTGATACATTGTTTAAAGGAAATGAACGATGAAAGGAAGAAGTGGGACTTTCACTTCCTGAGAGGTTTAGTGGCAAACAGTAAAGGTGTGAAAAAGGCTGCACTTGTTCTCTAAAACCAGTGTTAAGCACAGGAAATGGTGTGGCTCAGTGCAGGTGAAACCACTATTTTAATAACAATGTTTTTTAGTGATTTTTTCCGGTGGAAAAATATGTGGGCCATTTATCAAAATAGACTGCTTAAAAATTCAAATTGGCGTAACTTACCAGCTTTTCGAGACTGAAAGTGTGGTTATCGAAATAAACTTGATTTCTTTTTTCGATTGTTCAAATAATCTAGTCACTTGGACATTAGACACATGAAGGCAAGGTCAACCACAACTAATACCCTGCCTAGGAGCCTTTTTATGCTTTAGTGGTTTTTTAAAATAAATTTCCAATTTTTAACAATTTCTTTTCTGTTTTTATCCCGGTCCATTAAAATCATTAATGTCTATATAAACAATGTAAATAGCATATTTTACAATCAAGTAGAACTTTAACTGAATGTCTGACTGTTCCTCCTTAATTAGCTGATGATACATTTAAACAGAACAAAGTCTTGTAGTTTAGAAAAAATACATTTTTATTAAAATATTGATAGATTTCTGGAAGAGTTGTTGGTTTATAATAAATAGAAACTCACATTAGTATAAACGTATAAAGTTTGTTCACAGTAATTGGATGTAAATGCATATTATTTATTTAGAGGTGGAGTCTGATTTTTTCTGATTTTGTCATATAAAACGAGTGAACACCTTTTAATGACACTGTGATGACATTTTAGGATGTTTAACTTAACCCGTACAAGCATGACAGAGCCTGTTTCTGCAAATCCAACATAAATCAGTTGCAAAAACAAGAAGCAAAGCTGGCACTCATAAATTAATCTTTCACCAGAATGTGCTGTATCCATATTCTTGCAGCTACGTCATAAAACCTAATTCACCACATTCAAGCACACGAGCTTATACAAACATATTATTAAGCAAAATGTATGAGATATACTTGCCTTTTGTTAAAAAAAAATTTTTCTTCTTCTTGAGAGCTGAAGAATCACAAATCCAAAACAGGAAAGAGTTTTAGGAACACTAAATGAAAGACACCAATGGAAATCAGTCAGGCACAAACTTTACTATCTCTTTTCTCTCTCCTCCCATATACTCATGAGGGGAAGTGACACAAGTCAGTCAATGGGCAACAAAAAACTGTGTTTTAATTAGATTCACTCTAGCTGACAAAGCTGTGAGGAAAAAACACTGTTTCTTCTTGTAGCTGCACTGTCTTCTAGTAAGCAACCTCAGTTTGAGTCCTGCACAAATATTTGAGTCCTGCAACAATATTTGAGTCTTGCACAACTATTGCCTTTTATATCAAATTTACTTAAGAGCATTCATCAGAAGAATATGGTTGCTGATGGGTTTGTGTTCTTGCCGTTGATGATTGGACGGCTACTCTCTTTAAAATTCATAAATAAAACAGGAACTGTACAACCAGAGTGTCACAATTGCAAAAAAGGAAAAGTACAGTAAACTAACCACCCTTGAGGGCCCAATAAATCCAGAGAGGCAATCTGATAATCTCATCGCCTAAAAGTCCTAAAAGAACAATTTAACTCCTTCAACTGTAATGATATCCATTAGTAAACACATCAAGCACATGTATCATTCCTGCACACAAACAAATATTCTGTGCAAAAGTAAGTGGGTAACTGTGAGTGCTGTTTTCCAATGTGGACAGTGAGGTGATATAGTGAGACAGGGGAGGGGGAGCGCCTGGTCACCCCCGAAGCAAGGCGGCAGTGACAGCCAAGGCCCCCCAGACACCAAAATGGAGAATGGTAAATGGTGAATAGGATGGAGGCTCTGCTGCTGAACACTGGCGCCAATCTGTAACAACCAGGTGCAATGGGGGGTTCAGTGTTTTGCCTGAGGACAGTTCAACACACAGGTGGGCAAGGTGGGGACCGAGCCTGCAATCTTACAATCAGAGGTTGACCGCTCTACCTCTGTCTTACAACCTCTCTGCATCCTGGGCAAGGATGTGGAAGTGGTGGAGGAGGACAAATACCTGGGTGTGACTATCGACAGCAGACTGAGCTGGAGGAGCCACAGTTCTGCTGTGTACAAGAAGGCCTGCAGCAGACTCTACTTCCTAAGGAAGCTGAGGTATTTCAACGTGTGCAGCCAAGATGCTGAGGATCTTCTACCAGTCTGTGGTAGCCAGCACCTTGTTCTCCTCTGTGGTCTGCTGGGGAAGCAGCATTGCAGGCAGTGACGCCAACAGACTGAACAAGCTGATCAGGAAGGCGGGTTCTGTCATTGGCTGCAAACAGGAAACATTTGAAGCAGTGATGGAGAGGAGGTCACTGAACTGACTCCTTTCAATCAATGACAACCCAGACCATCCTCTCCAGACAGCTCCGCTCCAAAACTGCCCGGTACCGCAAATCCTTCCTACCCAATACAATAACCCTGTACAACAACTCACAATGCAGAAGATAACCTTTGTACATTTTCTTTTTTCTCTTCTTCTCTATTTTGCACATTGCTTTTGCACATCTCTTTACCTGCACTGTTTTGTAAATAGCTTTTTAAATGATACCACATTTTCCTTGTTCTTGTTTCTATTTTCATTTTTATTCTTATTTTATTTTATATTATTCTTAGTCTTTTTTCCCCTGTCTGTTGTTATGGTAACGAACAAATTTCCTAAGTGTGGGATCAATAAAGTATTTCTGATTCTGATTCTGTGGTGCAGAGGTCTTCTCTCCAGAGAAGCAGTTTAAAGGATACTGCTTCCTTGGTGGCCCGACGTCAGACACCCAGACCGTTGCCACTCAGGGCCAGGGGGCCCCCAGCCCAGCTACAGAGCAGTCCGCCCGGGGCCCATCACATGGTCCTAAGGCAAAACCTGTCGTAAATACAGCCAGGATTAGCCAGTTAACCATGTCTCCTTAGTTTCATTTTGAAAACAAAAAAAAGTTTCACACCTTCCCCTATACACACACGCACATGCAGTGTAATGCAGATAAGGACGTTCATAAAATGTGTTTAAACTTTTCCTCTTTAAATGACTCTAGGACTTTGACACATTGCCGACTGGTGAGAGTCAGGAATTACTAAGGTAGTTATGGGTCACGGGACTGTCACATGGACACAGACAGCTAAACATGTTCACCTTTCAGCAAATGGACTCAGGGGTCACCACTGATAGACGAAGGTGGTTTGGCAGAGATTTTAACGTCCAATTCCCCTTCCTGACACAACCCTGTATTTCATCCAGGCTGGGGACTGGCACAGGGAGATCCAGACTTGGGCCATCTTGTGGCTACTATTGGGCAGTAATGCAAAGTGTCTTGCCCAAGACCAACTGAGCCATCTATCATCTAGTGCAAACAGCTGAACATAGTCTTAAGAAATGTACCAACAGATTACATCGAGGACAATGCAATCCATAGTACTTTATTACCTCGATTCTACATATATTATATAAAGCCATAGTAAAAAAGATGTAATTTGTCATTATTGACACAATATTGGCCTAAATTAAATAGGAAAATCAAGAATAGAGAAGAACCATTTTTTTTAAGTTGTTCCTTAAACTGCACCACCTGTAGTGGCTGCAGGGACAGAGTTGGGCTTTGTGTGGAAGACACCTAGGAGGTTTGGCGGGTTGGGGTGTCCACTGAGGCTGCCCTAATTGGTGGGGGTGCCTCGGTCCTGTTGGTGTCCGACCAGAGCTCTCCCTGGGGTGCCGCTTGGGGCAGGGGCCTGGGCTTGTCCCTGGGACTGGCTCTTTCTTGGTCCCTCTTTCTTTGTGTGGGGTGGACACTATTTATGGTGGACACATGCATTAAACAATAAGGTGGGATCTCTGATCTTCTGTCCCCTAATCAGGCCCTCAGCAACGATGGTAGCTGAGGGCAACCACCCCCACCTTGGGTGCTGGCTTCATGAACATGGCGGCCCTCTCTCCACGCAGGTTGAGAGATCCCAGACTTCTCTGGCAAGAACATTAGTCGGGGATCACATCACATCTGAGCATGGGGGTGTCCGTGTGTAAGGATTCTGTGGTTTTGCTGTTCTTGTTCATGTTTTTGGTTTTCTTTTTGTCACTCACTCCAGTTTCAGGTTTAGATGCACAGCTGTCTGAAGATTCAGTTAATTCCCCTCACCCTTTTTAAGTGTTTTGGTTTCTGTTCATCCTTGTCAGGTCATCTGCCGTGTTGTGTCACTGGTTTGTTTCTCCCCATAGTTTTGTCATCTTTCAGTTTGTTTATTAAATGTTTTATTTCCTGTTACCAAGCCTGGTCCTAGCCAGAATACAATCAATTTAAATATAAATAAAGTTTGCCTAAATTACAAAAGGGCTTAATACAAATATACACCTTGTGAGTCAGAAGATTCATCACCCACTGTTTTAACAGTAAAAATGTCCAACACGAGAGGCCTTCAGCTCTTATCTGTTTGCTCAGCTGTTGAACAGGACAAATAATTAAAAAAAAAAACATTTATTATTACATGTAGAATTTAGGATTACCCAGATTTCTCACATGGATCTTTCTATTAGTGTGATTTGAAGGTGACATTTGAATTTAGTTTCTAAGTCAGTGTGTTTGAGGTCAGAAAGAACTTCTATAATTTTTTTGCAGATCTCTTCAAAAGCTTTATCTGTTGTTAACTAAACATAATGGATAGGAGTACTTAGACTCTGTTCTGCATTTGTGCAGGCGCATCATTTCTACCCTACAGATCATTTAAGAAAAAACCTGTGAAATAGTGTACGTTAATGAGTATGAAGCAGCCAGAGATGGTGCAATCAGATAAGTGTCTGACACACTTTTTATTACACTCATCACCAGTAGAGAGAAGTATAAATGGGCCGTTACAGAGTAAAGTGAGTGCTGAGGTGACTTTTCTTCCAAGAGTTGGATAGAATCATTCAGGATGGTTACACCGGACCTCAAGACACTGATGACCAGACTGGGCATCACACGGATACTGGAGATCATCTCCAACTGTATCTGTTTTAGTTTGATGGCATCAGTGGGTGTCTATAACTTTTCCTTTTGGACTTGGTGCTTGTTTACCTGGAGCTTCAGCTTCTGCACCACTTTTTTGATACTCATTCTGGAACTCTTTAGTCTCAACCAGCAGCTACCCATTTCCTGGAATGATTTCACCGCCGCCTTCTCCATTGTAGCTACCCTAATGGTATGTCCTTCTGTTTTTTTTTACAGTAGGCTCCCAAAATGTGAATGTTTCAAACAATTATACCAACAACAAAATGTCTTTTTTTCTTGAAGATGTTTTTTTAAAGACTGTGTTTCTTTCTGAGCCATTCCTTGTTCTGTATTCTAATCAATATCTAATGCTATTTTTTTTTCTTTTTCATACAGGTGTTTTCAACATCTGTCATCATGTCGGTGTTCTTTGCTAAGTTTGGGTACGACAAATTTGTCGCCACCACTGTTATTTCATTTTTCTCTTTCGGCTTGCATTGTGATGAGATTATTTTGATACGGAAACAATCGGACGAGATCAGTGGATTTCTATCCTCAATTCCAGGACTTCTAAAAATCATAGAAGCCTTCGTCGCCTGCGTCATCTTCATCTGTCTGGACTTCAGTCCCTTCTCCTTTTATCCAGGACTGAAATGGTGTGTGGCCGTTTACTCCATCTGCTTTATTTTTGCCATGTTTTTCATCATTACAACCATTAGCAGACTGCAGTCTTGGCTCCCTGTACCCCTTGATAAAGTCATGCTGGTTTGCAATGTCCTGGCTGTTGTGATGTACATGACAGCTGTGATCATCTGGCCGGTGTACAGCTTCAGACACCTTAGCAGCTCAGACTGCCCCACTGTAGCTTTCTGTCCGTGGAAATTGGTAATTGTCATAACTTTCATGACGTGTTTCAATTTTGTCGCCTATATTGTGGACTTAGTTTATTCTTTGCGACAACATTTCTTCAGTCAATCTTAAATAATAAATATAAATATAATAAATAATAAATGAGGACATTTGTGATTTGCTTGTTTGTGTAAATCATTGCTCTGGAGTGAATTTGGTTCCCTCCTTTAAGTGTTTTAAAAATTGTTTTTTAAATGTGTAAAACAAGCAGAGAATAGTGACTAAAATGTACTAACAATATTGTGAATGATTATCTTTTTCCATGGCTACATGGCTGTACTTGAACTTGGGTAGAAAATCAATGAAAAAAAATCAACTTTGTTAAATTAAAATCACTATAACTGTGTTGAAGATCCTTTTATTTTCTATATTTTACAACATGATCTCCACTGGTACGAATGTTCAAATAAAGACGCTCCACTCTGACTTAACCACTGGTTCTACTGACTTTGGAAGACTGAAAACCACGTTTGTGTTTGCCAAAAAGGAGCAAACAACTCTCTAAAACAGACTTTTTGTTCCAAGTACATAAAGACTTCTGCATTTTTATGATCAATATGGAAGCAAAAACTTCTCCGGAGTCTTCTGAGTACTCAGTACTCTGGAGACGGCTCCTGCCAGAGACCAGAGAGGGGAGACAAAGTTCTGACTTCTGACAGTCAATATTAAGTTCTATATGTCACAAAGGAGACCATTCAGTCCCTTTATAATAACAAAAAACAAATACATTCAAATCAGTTTCTTCTATGATTTTTGCTATAACTAGAAATAAAATTGCAACCAAAATTGCATTCACCTACTATCACTTACATTTGAAACAAGAATTAAAAGACACTTCCATAAACAAATAATTGCAGTTTTAAATTACTACACACATTTTTTATGAATTTTTCTACCTGTTTTGTTGGATTTTTTGTAATAAACAGAGATAATTTTCATGAAATACTACAATTGTTGCAGAAAGATAAAGTAAGATCAAATATGACTGTTAAGAAAAAATAAAGGATTTGTGTGTGTGTGTGGGGGGGGGGGGGGGGTTCTGAACTTGAAGAATATGTTAAAGCAAATCAACCTGAGGAGGGTGCTAGAGGACAAGAAACAATACACTGTCCTCTGGATTTTACGTACTCAGATTGTCCTTTTCGGTCTTTGAGAATCATTAAAGTTTTCATATAAGGAAAAATTGAGGTAACTTTGAAATTTCCATTTTTAAAGTTTGATGTAATATTTAATGTTTTCAATGTCTAATTGTTTAAATGTGTTTTCTAAAGGCATTTTATGACATAAGTTTTTCATGATGTCTATGGTCAAATGAACTTTGAGCAAACATCTCCTTTTTTTTATTGTATGAGTAAGTCTGACTCTGGGTGTGCTTTGTAAAAGTAAATATTGTTAGTGGCTTCAGTCAAACTCCATCCTGGATGATAAAACTAAGCAAATTATAGAAAATTCCACCCATTTTAAGTATAATGTCTAGCAGTTAAAAAAGAAAAACGTGAAATTGTCATTTACAGAAAAGTTATTTTCCCTTTAACCCTTGTGCTGTCTTGGATGACCCCACCCTTACTTTGACGTGTTCTCCCTACCATGACAAAGGTGGATAAAGGTGGAAAAATTTCATGTAATTCATTAAACCAGTGAAGATCACAAATCGTTGAAAAAAAAAGGTTCAGAGCTCTGTCTAGTGGGTCTAGATGACCCAACTCCCAACGGTAAAGTGCCTAGGATTGCACAAGGGTTAACCCTTGTGCAATCCTAGGTACATTAGCGTTGGGAGTGGGGTCATCTAGACCCAGACAGTGTGTTGAACCTTTCTTCTTCAATGATTTTTGATCTTCACTGGTGTCCATTGATTACATGAAATCTTCCCACCTTTATCCAGCTTTGTCATGGTAGGAAAAACACATCAAAGTAAGGTTGGGGTCATCTAAGTTAGCACAAGGGTGAAATCTATACAACTTTATGCTGTATTGATAATGGGCTCACACATTTAATCTGTGTCAAAAGAAAAAAGTATAAATATTATATAAAGTTTTTTGAGAAGTATAAATAATGTGATTAAAACTGCTGGTGAGTACAAAGTTTAGCAAAACTCGAGGCTTCATAACTGAAACCTTTCTTACTTCAGAATGTGCTTTATCAATTGACGATGATGATAAGTCTAAAGTTCAAAAACTTCCAGAAATCTTCTGTGTTCGTTAAGATGTGGTTGTTCAAAGAATCGCTTTTATCTACACCAGCTTATCACAGTCCAGCTGGAAAAAAGGCGTGTGGAGCTGCTCAGCTTTCAGCCCCACCATGGAGTGTCCACACGTTTTAAGACTAAGCTCTCCATCCAAGGCTTTTTAAAACAACTTTTTTGTGTTTTCTTGGTCCAGACAGAACACAATTACACAAAGAACATGCAGATGTAGTAACTTTTACAGCCTCTTCAGTCAATTTTGACAAAGTAATATGTTTCCTGCATGTAGATTTTTATTCTTTCCAGGATATGTCACAAGTGGTTTCATTTTAGTGGTACAAAGAAAAATGTGGTCTTCAATTATATGTTTTTATCATTTAAAATCACTAATACCAGGTTTAAATTAGTACAATTTATTAGCTGAGTTATTTTGTGTGTTCTGTACTGGTAATTAGATTTTTGAACAACTAAGCTGCAAATTGTGATAGATTTACAAAAAATAGTCCTACGGTCTCACCAGAGAGCTGGATTTGGTCCTAGGAGCTGCTGAACAAAGAATGTGACTCAACGCCTTTTAATACATTTAGTTTTTGAACTCTCATGAATTCTGGTTTTGGGAGCTGGATGATCAAAACACCAACCAATATAGGCAAAACATGGTGCACATGGATGTAATTCTATACTCTCTTCATCACTGGGGTTTTATAGCATATTTCAAGTATCAAGTTGGAATTATTTAAGATTTTATTTGATTGGACTGAGGAGAAAAAGTAGTTTAAAAAATTGCATTTTCCCCTGAAGTTATCATATTTTCCCTCCCATCAGTTTATTTCTCTTTTATCTGTTGAGAGCAAAGGTTCACCTCTTCTTTTCACAAATTTGTGCATTCACACTGTATTTAACTGTGACAATTATCTGTTACTGTTGACTATAAAGGAGAGTATTTGCATTTCAGGACTTGGTTTCTGACCAGCCTGAGTTTACGAGGAAATATTGATGAGCACAGGTATGATTATGACTTCCCTTCATACGTGCATCTCTGAAATTTATGGAAGAAGGCACGATAAGGATTAGGGAGGGTCCAAAGGTACAATTTGTTTTAGTGTCTGTCACAGTCAGGCAGTCTTTTCTACACAGAGCAGCTACAGAGGCAGGACCAGAAGAGAACACTTTCATCATGGTTAAATTTGACCTTAAGACCCTGACTGTGCCCATTGGTATCGTGCGGATACTTGAGGTCATCGTGACTTGCATCACCTTCAGCTTGGTAGCCTCAGTGGGGACCACCACTGCATCCTTCTGGGTCTGGTGCATGTTCAGCTGGTGCTTCTGTTTCTTCTTCACATTCGTCATACTCATCCTGGAACTCTTTGGCCTCAACGCAAAGATACCCATTTCCTGGAGTGACTTCACGGCAGCCTTTTCCATGTTGGCTACTCTGATGGTGGGTTTCAGTTTTGTTCCTTTTTAGATTCCATTTCTTTTTTCTGTGGACTAAACCATCAATATTTATTACAACACTGGCGGTTTTAGATTATGCAGTGATGTTCAAATTAAACATTGTAGTGATCTAAAATTAGCTTGAAGGTACATTCACACTGATCTCATAAGCATCCATAAACATAAAGGCTTCTGCGTTCTTGCATTAATGCTTAGCTACACAGGTTTTTACAACCATTTTCGAGTTCTAGGTACAAAACTGCGTGGCCATTGAACGCACGTTGGAGGTTGAAACAGATTGAAACTTGACTAATCAGGGACTTGGATTTGGTAGTGTTGAATGAATGATATTCCGTTTAATTCACAAAAGTACCAACTGTCGAAAAATTGATCATGGAGGGGAAATTAATAACTGTGGTTTGTGCCCGGCCAGAATTATGTGACACCAAGTCTTTCGTATATTAGAATAGAGCTGTGAGAGAAAAAGCCTGGAGCAAGATTCACAATATTTGCACCATTTCACATTTCCCATCAAGCCTCTTCCAACTGTAGGCAGCGAACATGCTCTGATATGGTATAAAAAGAAGACGTCCCTCCCTGCTTGTCTAGTGTGAACACTGTGGGCTAAACTCAAGAACATGCGTTTAGGACGTTCTTGAACATGCCTCAACTGCCCAGTGTGCACACAGCTAGAAAGTTCCTCATTTAAAGTCTAACAAATTACTGAAATTGTGTACTTCTCGTTTGGACTAGTTTAGCAAGTAAACAGATGACATTTGCCTTAGAATTCAGCAAAACTGAGTCAATACTCTGAAAAACCTTTAATCTGTGTCTAAATATGTTTAAAGTGTGGATTTTCCTTTGTGAATTCTATTTGTAAATATCAATCTCACTGTACATTAAACCATTTTGGCATTTCTTAATACAGGTTTTCACAGCATCCATTATCTTCTCCGTGTTCTTCGCTGATTCTGGTTTGGACAAATTCATCGGAGCCAGTGTGACCTCCTTTCTGGCTTTTATCCTGTATGCCGTTGAGGTTGGATTGATTCGGTTCAAATCGGAAGAGATCAGTGGGTTTCTCTCCACAATTCCAGGTCTTCTAAAAGTCATTGAGGCCTTCACCGCATGCATCATCTTCATCTGCTTGGACTACAGTCCCTACTCATATTTTCCAGGACTGCAGTGGTGTGTGGCCGTCTACTCCATCTGCTTTATCTTTGCCATTATCGTCATCATCGCAACTATCGGCAAACTGCTGACCCGCTTTCCAGCACCTTTTAATAAAGTGCTGATCGTCTGTAATGTGCTGGCAGTTCTGATGTACATGACAGCTGTGGTCATCTGGCCAGTGTACAGCTTCAGGAACAACTACGGCTCAAGTTGCTCACATTTGCCCTACTGTCCATGGAACATGTTAGTTGTTATCAGTTTTATGACATGTTTGAACCTCGTTGCCTACATTGTGGACACAGTTTATTCTTTTCGATTGCAGTTTGTCACTCAAACATAGACGTGCTTTTTTTGAATCCTTCTTGGTTTTTTTTTAGCTTGGTTCTTTTTGCTTTTTTACTGATTAGAGTCATCAAAGTATACAGCATTTGTCCAAATTTGCCAATTCAAGTTCTGCAGTGTAGACTTTGACACTTTAATACTTGATGTCCAACATTTCTGAAGTCTTCATTTCTATTTTTAATGGCAACAATATTTATCAATGCCCTTTTTTTATTGATAAACTCCTTTTTCATTTAAACCTAAGACCTGAAAGTGTCAAAAACACCAAAAATAAAGCAGGAAGTTCCATGAAATTGAGCATCAACAATTTCTTCTAAAACCTGACAGGAAACACGTTCTCACACAGAATCCAATGAGGGCTGGACAGAAAAAAACATTTATGCTCAAATGATGACTTAGTCTACAAATACAAATATATGTTGTTGTTGTTTTTATTTTGCAATGCAAATTTCTTACCTGAGAACAAAGTACCAGGAAGAACAACAACATAACTGTTTAACGCATCATGACTACAGAATGTTGTCTGTGGAGGTCACATTAGTGAAGTTTTATCATCTAAAAAATTGTCTCCAAAAAAGTCAACTAGCGGTAATTAAAAAACGTTTGGGTAAAATTAAGGCGGAGTCAACAAGTCTAAACTTTCGGATGCATATGACAGATCTGTTGACCATTGTGCTGCAAACAGGCTGTGAAAACATTTCAGGTTGTGATTTAAAATCGGATAAAACAAATGAACTGTAATTAAGATTAATGTTTATCACTGGAGACTGCTGAGTGGAGTTAAAGTCCCACTTTTATCATCTTTGGATCTATATTGACATTGTTCCTAGTGGTCTTTTAATAAAATGACACCGCTCTATATGAACTGAGGGAAGGCTTAATGTATTGGTTGTTCCTCCAGCTAAAATAATAATCAAGGATGACAGTTCTTTCTCTTAGGTTACATCTTTGTCATTGTTCTATGTTTTTTGCACCATCGTCTGCAGGGCGATGTCATTTAAAAATCCCCTCTTCAATGTAGGTCCTGTTTGAGCTCTTCTTTATAGACCAAATGAACAGCAAATAAGGGAATGGACATCCTGCAGTTAAAATTTAACAGATGTGACGGTGATAGCTATTGTTTCTGTTTTACCACAGTATTCATTTAATTGATCCTATTAGTGTCGACGGCAAAGATCTGTGATGTCAGAGTGATGGAACTATGTGAAACAAGAAAAAAGTGGTTAAATAAATTCCTTTATTTGTACATAAGTCATTGTGATCCTGTTTTATCATGTTCCACTGAGCGTTGGTGCCACTTTTTTGAGGTTATACAATATTTAAAGCGTGTCCCAGGTCATTTGTATTATTTAAAATCCGTGAATAAAAGGAATGCAGAGTGAAACCTGTTTTCTCCACAGCTGGCTGTCTTACCCTGAGTCAGGGTGTGTTGAGGACCACAGTCCAGGAAGTTTCAAAACACAAATGAGATAAAGGCTGACCCGTGTCCAATCAGGATTCAGAACAAGGACCATAAACGCCTCAGACAAGCCCAGGATATTTTTCCAGTATACACACCACACCTGAGTTTCTGTTTTACAGAGCGCATACTTGTTTGTTTGACAACGTACATGGATTTCTTCTTCATGATTTGCTTAAAAAATCAAGGCCTTGTTGACCGGAAAGGAACTCCAACCAGGATTAACTGATTTTTTTCTTTCATGCTAAAAAGGCTGTTCTTCAGCCATGGCTTCTGTGGATTTAAAATCCGTCACCCAGCCTGTGGGGATTATTCGGATGATAGCTACAATCCTGGCTTGCATTTGTTTCAGCCTGGTTGCATCAGCAGGACACGTAGCTTCTTCATACTGGGCATGGTGCATGTTTAGTTGGTGCTTCTGCTGCTTCTTTACGCTCCTCATTGTCATCCTGGAGTTCACCACTGTCAACACCAAGATGCCTTTCGCCTGGGAAGACTTCACCGCTGCCCACGCAATCCTGGCAAGTCTGCTGTGCCTGTCTACGTCCATCATTTACCCCGCCTTCTTCACCTGCGGCACGTGTAATCGGCAGATTGGAGCAACCGTGGTTTCCTGGGTTTGCTTGGCCTTGTATGTCGGAGAGGTGGTCCTAACACGTCTTCATCTCCGCTCAACGGGGCAGACTAACGGCTTTCTCTCCACATTGCCCGGCATAATGAAGATCCTGGAGACCTTCATCGCCTGCATTATCTTCATGTCCATGGAGACGCCGCAGTACTCAGGCTCCCCACCAATGCAGTGGTGTGTGGCCGTGTTCTCCCTATGCTTCGTCTTTGCAATCATCTTGGTCCTCCTGAGCCTCGCACAGCTGACCTCTTTCATCCCTTTCTCCTTTGACAAGTTAACGATTGTCTATAACATCCTGTCGACGGTGATGTACATTACGGCCATGGTGTTATGGCCGCTGTATAGCTTCAGCATCAGACAGAACAGCCAGCTGGTTCGTAACCACGATAAACTGGTGGTCGTCACAGTCATGACTGTCTTTAACGTCATCGTTTACACTCTGGACACCATTTACGCCATCCGTCTGGTGTTTTGCATCAGTAACGAGTGAACTGCTGTTCATCAAAATGATGTACATGTCTGCTAGAAAGTGAGTTCTGTTTAGTTTGCCCCGGTCTGTCTGTAAACTTCTAAATATTGGTCATATTTTATTTTTAAGATTGTTTTCTTAATATTTTGATATTATGAAAGTGCTGACTTAAAGTCGTATTATGTAATGCTACCGCCATCATATGAGCCTAATGAAGGGTGACGTATCAAAAGACAGTTAATGATTCAAACTTTACAGAGGGATGGCTATAAAAGGAGAAACATAACCTGTGTGGAACTCTGGATGATCAAATAACATGAGTAATTACACAAGACTCACAGATGTTTTAGCATGCCATCTTTTTTTGTAACTTAACTTAAACAAAACAGAACCTTTTTGACATTTTCTAGTTAATTTTCAATCTAACGAATGAATAATTCCTCTTCTGTAGTTTTACAATACTATTTTGGGAAGCTACTTTGCTCTGACCACTTTGTGCAAACATACAATATTGTGTCAACATGTCACCTTTCTGCAGAACTTTATATGCTATTTGTTTTACCACTTGTATCATGTATTTTACAGAAATGAGGATCCGCTTTTATTTTGAAAAAGCTACTTTTTCCTGTAGAGCATGTTAAGTATAGCTAATGTTCATTACTTGAAAGTTTTTGGTTAATTTTTTATTTGTAGAAACAGAGCAAGTTTATGAATGAAAATGTTGAATTAAACTATGTCCAACTCATAAAAATATTGCATTTTATTTCTTTTTGTTTTGCAAACAAATGTTATCTGCTCACCTAATTTTTGATTTTCGAAAAAGGATTTTCAGAAAACAGGCCGTTATAAAAAAGAAGCATAAAGAATTTTTATGGCTTATTCGTGTTTTTGGATTGCCTTAAACTAAAAATAGCATCTGTTTGTGTCTTGTACACAACTATGCAACCAAAAGCGAGGCACAACTTCAGGCAAAGAGAGCAGCTGATAAAGAAGAGAGGCAGACACCCAGGGAGAAAGAGGAGATGAGGGGACACAGACTTTGGAAGCATGTGTGGGAAAAGTCAAAAAGCAAATCCCTCAATAAAGAAGCAGCTGCAGCATGTGGAGATTGGTTGCCTGAAAGGTGTAATCTCTCCTTTTTTCTACAACTCTCAGCCTCCTTTTTACTCCCACTTGTTTCTTGTCAAGGTCTAGTAGACGCAAAGTATGATCACAATTACCTCTTGTCGTTTTTCGCCCATCAGAATCAGAAAATGACGTCATTGGGTTCTCACGGGCAATCCTGGAGCCATTGTGTGAGCCGTCACCAATCAGTGTGAGTGAGCTCAGGTCAAATGGAGTAACTGAAGCATAGAAAAGTTGCTCTTGTTTTCTTTTCGGTACATTAAGTAAATAGACCACATAAAACAGTAGGGCAAAGGAGTGAGGAAACAAGACAGGCCTGACTTTGATTACTCAGGAGACACTTTGCATTACTCTGGATTCATCTCTTCTATTCACAATTATAGATCCCCAAAAACAGTGCAATTTTCTTCTATATTTTTGAAAGAAAATGTTTCCAAATCATTGTACATCTTAATGTTCTAAAACAGTCCTAAGACAATAATCCAGAAAGTGTTTAGTACTTTTTTTCAGTTGATTTATTTCATGTTTATTTTTGTTGTTTAAATATATTCTATTAAATAGAGTTATAATTATTGTTTTTCGTGTTGTGTCATCAGTACAAATTTTGTGCAATAAAGCAAAGCTCCTATTATAGAACTTAATTATTAATTTTTTTAAATCAGAGTTAATTATTGTGGTAGGTCCTATAATCGTATCTGTTTTTGTTATTTTTATAATTTTTACTCACTAATTTGTGCTCATTTGCGCTGCAATTGACATTGAATGGGAGGTGTTCCATTTTCTTTTAAAGTAAAACCTTTACAAAAAAAATCTAATAAAAAATAACTAGTTGACATATATATTTGCAAGTTTGCAATCAAATTTACTTAAAACTCTAGTAATATTTTTCCTCAGACAAACAGTCTCTGAACTTTGCACGTATCCTGTGAAATGCATCATCCTGTAGCCTCTAGAGGCACCCAGAGGACAACGATGCAACTGTGCAACTTTTGTTGCGCTGGTTTTGACAACATTTTACTGTGACACAGATATTCATTTTAACACAAGTATGTATTCCAGTTTTTTTTTTAATTCCTAATTCCACAAGATCTAAATCAACATTGTCCAAGATTCGCTGTCCATCTGCCACAAAATTCTGTCCTTCTTGATTTTGTCTGGTCACAATTTAAAAATATAGAAATTATTTTTTTTCTTTACCTTAGCAGTTACAGATATCAATGCAAACATTGGAGCAGAATAGTAGATTCTGCATATTGATAATGTATTCTTAAGAAAAATGAACAAAAAGGAATGATTCACTGAAATAATATTGTAAAAGACCAAAAGTAAGCAACCTTCTGTCAGAAATATGATGGAAATGTCCCCAAAAACATCATAATTGCCTTAAGGTAGCAAAACAAACATTATTACTTGATACTATGGTTTCTGAAATGATCTTTTTAAACTTTAAAGACTGGAAGGTATCGTTATCTATCCATAACACACTAAGAGGAAGAAAAAAACTTCTCCTGTCAGTTTGCTGTATATTATTTTATATGATGCACACTGGAGCAAGTGTTTGCCCAAATGCTGTTTCTTTGTCACAGGCAGCAGCATCTGCCAGGGAACATAGCGACCCCTGCTGCTTCAGGCACAAGAGCCACAAGCATGAATCTGTATGACCTTTCTGGTGTTCAAATTTAGCTACTTAGTATTTAGCTAAGTTTTAACAATAAAACAAAAGATGGGTCATTTTAAATTCCCATGTTCCTTTACTAAATGATTCTAGACATTTTTTTCTCGCCAAATATGTGAGAAGTTAAATGTTAAACATTTTTGCATGTCTTTGTTTAGTTTTTTTTACGTTGTTACCAGAATATAAACTTCAAAGAAACTTATTTCTATGAATTTGTGTGATTTTCTTGTTTTTTTTTTTTTATTTTCACCTGAACACAGAAAAAGAACCCTGACAGCTTGTTGTTGCCATGTATTAGACTGACATCACATTGTCAGAAATCCAGTCAACATGTGGACCGCTTTAAGCCACAGTGTCACATCTGTGCAAAGGACAAGACAGTCTGACAGTTTAAGAGACAAAAAAGTATATTTTTAATATAAAATCTGTGAAACCCAAAAGTTTCTCTCAATACATACAAATCAAACTGTCTGTAAGCATTTTAATCGCCTCAATAACTATTGTCTAACATTACGTAGTAATTCCTTATATGATATCTTATAGTTGGGAAATTCATTCAATCCCAGTAGCAAGCAAAATGAAAGTAAATAAATGACAGCTAAACCAGCCCTTAGCGTACAGCGCCCACTTGTGGACAAAAAAAGAAGGAGAATAAATGTGTGGGTTTTTTTTAGATAATTTATTCAGAAAATTCAGCTTCTTGAAGAGAAAGGCCTTAAGGCCTTTTTAATTTTACCCCTATGTTATTAATTGCACTTTGTTATATAAGTGCAGGTTGCAATGATTACACTAAAACAGCATTTATGAAAAAATATTGTGGTTCCAAAACTGTTAAACCTCAGATTTTTAAATAAATATGACAGTTTTGCTTTAGAGGGATAGGTTTGATAAACTGACTGCTCATCACCACAAAGAGGAGGTGATCTCCTAAAGAAAACCCTTTTTATTGGATTTGTTTAACTGACTGTCTTCTTTTTCTATCCTCCTTCAAACTGGTGAAAAGTGTCACTGTGACATTTGTGCGCAAAAGTCTGTTGTTAATGCTGCATTGACTTGGATGAGGGCATCATAAAAGTAATGACCAAAGCTTGTATGCGCAATTCCAAACCAGTCTTTCCCCCCAACAGGCGTATTTTTGCTCCATAAAATCATCAAGGCTGATTTAGGATAAGCCTCCACTAGTGCGTGTCCTAAAAGTTATTATGATTACAGGGGGTCTATAAAAGGGAAACAATACCTTCACACCAACACTAGTCTGAGCTGTGAGTTGATACCATCATGGGTGGGACTTTCACATTTGACGGCTGGATGACGTCTTCCTGCACATATATGCTCCGGTTTTGCGGCGCTTCTGCTTCATTCCTGGATACTTGTCCCGAGCGCGCACAGGTTCCTCCAGGCGCACCACGAGGCTGATCTTTGATGAGATGGCCACCTGTTGATCATGTCTGAATGGAAATTTCAGCGCGCTGATTTGAGAAAAATAACCCAAAATGAAAGACTAAGCGCTAAGTGGTGTATTTTTGGAAGAACGGGGGACCAGAACCGATCGGAACCGGGAAGGAGGACTTTTGCAGAATTGGACCAATAGGAACGACTCGCATCACGTCCGCGGAGAGCGCAAAGACACACACAGAAGCAACCCTGTGAGTTACATCCCAGCAGTTCAGAGTGAAAAGAAACAAATGATACAATCAAAAAGAAAGAAGAATTTCTTGCTGATGTCTAAAATGAGAGGAAAATATCACAAAAATGCCAAGTCTTACATTGTATTACTCATAAAACAATTTTTGTGCTATTTTATCAGTTTTTTTTACAGAATCATATGGAAAAATGTTCTCCACTGGCTTGGAGTCTATATAATGTTAATTATATTACACATTTATTTTAATTAAATTTTGATACAACAAGAGAGTGATTATGCGAAAGAAGCAGCCTGGAATCAATTTGTTTTCATGCTGTAACGAAAATTACTTAGATGCATCCAGGAAAGAAACAGGATGCCAAAGAAATCTAGCTTTAAATAAGCAAATCTTTAAAATAAAATAAAAACTTTATTGAAGGAAAAGCAAAATAGCTGTCAGTGAGTTTATCTAAATTTAAAGTTTGAAATAAAGAGAAGCTGAAGATACAAACTTCCATTTGCATTTTCTTAAACATGTCAGACAAAATGGTGTGTTTGTTTTTTTATAATTAACTTCAATTAATAAAATTGATGTAATGCAGACCCAAAGATTTATAATTAAGAATTAGAACACAACATTTCCAGAATTTCAGAATTCTGTTCATTCAGTCTAATAAATTTAGTCATAGTTTACATTATAAGCCCTTATGCGCAATGATGCTTTCATTCCCACACAGCAGGACTGAGTTTTGGCTTTTTTTAAATCAAAAATGTAACCAGAGGGACCCCTCAATGTCCCGTCTTCTGTGGTCCCCGGAGAGGGTTTGAAATAATAGAGTATCAGTTTTCAGACACACACACAATTATACATCAAGCAAAATATATGAAGAGTGGTCCTCATAGCGGCAGATTTCAGCTGTTATAGTTTAGTGGGTAAAAATGTCAAGCCCCTTGCAGCCTCAAGGGGACAGGGGCTTTGACTGTTTGGTTTCTCAACAACAAGCTGTGGGTTTCACGTCACTCCCTTGTTTTGGAGCGCGCTTCAGTGACTCTTCACGTCAAAACACTTATTTGTGCAACACGTTTCCGCAGCCTCAGGTTGCAGCGTCCGACAAGTGACAGTTACACGTCCATCCGCCATTATCTGCACCTGCTTTACACCCAAAAGGGTCACATCCAAACTGAGTCCAGTCAAGCGAGAGGCAACAGCCTGCCAAGGACGTGAGTTCATGAGCTGACATTTGATGTTTATTAAGATTTAAGGTCACTCTACAGTTACCAGGTGCGGGTTTGTATCAGCAACAACAGCATGAATTAATTAAATGAATTTCAGTTATTCCAGGCTCTCGGGATGCATACACAACACCAGGGGGCTGTTCAAACCACAACACAGAGTTGAAGGTTTTACGTTTTTGACTAATGCCATTTCTCAAAATAGACCTAAAGAAAACAAGTTTCTTTAAAAAGAAATTAAGGCAATTTGGAGAAATTATAGGTTAATATCCTAAAATTCGAGATCCTGCATCCTCGTGACTGATGTCACAACATTTTGATTCCACATTACAGCTGTGCAATAAATCATGAATCAGTGCTCTGCCACATTCAAATGATTGACTGCAGCACTTCAGCAGGTTACTCAGAACATCCCCCTCACTGCATTCTTGTCACCGGCTCCATGGCTGTGACAATAAACCAGTGTGAAATGATGATCGCCTCTTGGAAAGTGCACCACCCCATCAAAAGAAATGACATGTTGGCCACATGCCCGGACAATTCAGAGGAAAGTGTCTTCTCTCCTGGTAAATAAGGGCCATTTGTAAAAAGAGCACCTATTTCTTGGTGGCTGTAAGTGCCTCACAGCCCCGGCATAGCAAGGATTCTCTGAAGCAGCAATTCAAAGAACATCCAGAACATGATGAACTCTTCTGCTTCTTGGTATGGGCTGCTAATGAATATTAACCACATGTGTCTTTTCTGACTTTTAGATCATTTGAACTCTGCCCGCCCAGCCTCAGGATGAATCACCACAACTGGAATGAGACATTATTTTCCTCAAGTGGCCCTGTGGACACAATCACCAATTTCACAAATGAAACTGGTCCCATGCCCATCAACAAGACAGCTGCAATCACCTACCCTATCGTGTTCATTGTGGGTTTCTTGGGTAACACACTTGCCATCTATGTAGTGGCACGCTACGGCAAGTTGAACAACGTAACCAACATCTACATCATCAATTTAGCCATCGCAGACGAACTTTATGTCCTGGGAATCCCCTTCATTCTGACCAACAACGTTTTTTCGTATTGGCCATTTGGAGATTTTTTTTGTAAGATGTTTATGACTACTGATGCCATGTGCCAGTTTGCCTCCACTTTTTGCCTGACTTTGATGAGCATCGACCGCTTCATGGCTGTGGTTTATCCAATGCGAAGTGCTAAGTGGCGGACGCCTCCGAAGGCTAAGATCTTCAGTGGCATAGTATGGCTGATGTCCTTTCTGACGGTGTTGCCGGTCACCATCTACTCACATGTGCAGGACAACATCAAGACCTGCAATTTGAGCTGGCCTGAACCACATGGATCATGGTCCATGGTCTTCATCCTGTACACCTCGATTCTGGGTTTCTTTTTCCCTCTTATTATTATCTCACTTTGCTACCTGCTCATTGTTATTAAGGTAAAATACCATAGAGATTAACGTTTTGTTTTTATTTGTTGTACGTTTTTAGATTGAAATCTCATTAGCCTTTTCATTTACAGGTGAAGTCTGCCAGTGTGCGTGCTGGACTGACTAAGCGGCGACGGTCAGAGCGTAAAGTGACCCGCATGGTGGTGATCATCGTCTTTGTCTTCGTACTGTGCTGGCTGCCCTTTTTCACCGCCAACATTGTCAACCTATTTTACGTGATCCCGGAGAATGAAACAACAGCAGCCATCTACTTCTCCCTGGTCATCCTCACGTACGTCAACTCCTGCGCCAACCCCTTTCTCTATGGGTTCCTCTCTGAGAACTTTGAGAAGAACATGAAGGAAGCACTGAAATGCGGGAAGCTGAATAATGCTGCGAGCCCAAAAAGTGGTCGACAGAATGCTGCCAAGGTAAACGATGACGTTTATGCTGTTACTCACAAATCTGACATGCATGGGAGTAAAGAAAATAGTCCAACTTGTTTCTATAAAAAGGGCAAAGTGTGTGAAATAAAATAAAAAAATCTGTCAAAAAGTAACGACGTTGCTGGAAAGGTATTTGAACATCTTAGCCAAAATCAATGTAAAATTGCATCAGAAATAGTATCAGCTCTGAATATAACCCCAAACATGACATACTATGATTTATGTCAGGGCAGATATTTTTACTACAAAAGTATATTTTATGTTATATATTGAAGTTGTAATAAAAATACTGTAGTGGGAATATTTTAACTCTTAGACTGTCAGGCTGGAATGCACTGAAAATACATAAATCTACTGCAGGAAGTACTTGATGTGTGTGTACGCCTAATGCAGAACAGCACCCACAGATGGAAGAGCTTAAAGTTGCATTTCATTGTGACTCCCAGCTGGATATGTTTCCCAAAACAACAAAAAGGAGAGAGTGCTGTTGAGGCCGTGCACAGGCAAAACAGCCTGTGCACAAAGTTATTGAACATTTTGTGCCTGTAGGTCTGTAGTTGAAAACCCTAAACTGGACACTGCTCATTCTTTTATATCCCCAAACAAATTCTTGATTTTCAAAATAGAAAAGATTGAATGTATGCAAGTGCTGAAATTGCTTTTTTCCCCCCTTATTATTGCTTATTAATACATTTCAGTGAAATCCTGACATTTATTGCTATTTTATTTTATAAAGTTCCCCATAAATCTAGCTTTCATCTTTTTTTAATATATGCACCAACAAATACATTGTCATGCAAAAGGTCTTAGGACTGCAGAGTGAACCTGCTTCCAGTGAAAAGCTACAATCATACCATCCTGGGCAATGTGCGCTCAAGCATCCACTTCCAATGAAAAGTCTATGTCAGGGCTGTCCAATTCCAGGCCTCAAGGGCTGGTGTCCTTTATGTTTTCCAATCAACCTGCCGTTGAAGCTCCTTATTGGCTAAACACACCTGATCCAGGTAATCAGCAGCAAATGAGGCAGGGTTTCAGGAAAACCAGCAGGTTGCCGGCCCTTGAGGCCTGTATTTGGACACCCCTGGTGTATGTAAATACACATATCAGGCTTCCATGTTCAAAACGCTCTCATTCACATGTTCCTATACGCGGGTTTCTACAACCATTTTCGGGCTCTACAAACAAATCGCGTGGCAGTCAGAAGTTAAACCAGTTGAACTTTGACTAAACAGGGAGATTTGGTAGTGGCGTTTTTTTTTTTTACATCCCTTTTAATTCACAGAAATGCCAACCATTAAAAAAAAATTATTATTTGCGTTTGTGCCCAGTCATAATTATATGACACCAGCTCTTTCATATATTGGAATAAACCTGTGAAAGGAGCAAGATATGCAACGCTTTGACATTTTGTACTAAGCCTCTTCCATCTGAAGGTGGCCGAAATGTGCTTGTAATCAGTAGAAAAAGAACAAGAAGAAGAAGCCCCTCCTTGCTTGTGCAGTGTTAACACCATGGGCTAGATGCGCATTCAAGAACTCACGTTACAAACCGCGTGTGTTCGTCGCTTCAGATTGTTTTCAAAAGTTACCTTTGTCAGTTTAGGAATAATGAGGGTCAGGTGACCTAATGCTGAAATCAGATTAACCCTCTAGATTGAGTTCATTACATCCTATATTATATCAGTCATAGCAAATAAGAAAAGAGGCGAGACTCAGACACATTAACTTAAATAGGGAAAATAGCAGCAGGAGGAAAATAAATGACCTGTTACTAAATGAATCACTGTCATTTTATTTTTGATAGATATAGTTGACTTTTATTCAGCTTAACTGCTGCCCTGCCTGTTAGCATCCTTCTTCTCGAGCTGTTTTAGTCCTGATAAACTACTTTGATTCACAACTAAAACATTAACATACCAAATGAATATTATGTCTCCAATGTTGCTGAGCTGTAAAGAAGAGCAGCAGCTCGCCCTAAATGTTTCCTTATGTTTCTGTGTTTATTGTTTTTAACCAGGTTGTTTGTCTGGAATTGTTTCAGCAGTTAGTCCAGATGAAGGTCTGCAGGAACTCTGACCGACAGCCCATCACCTCCAAACCCGCTATGAACGGCCAGTGAGGCCAACTGATCACTCGTCTGCACCCAACATGCAATTCATCTGCATGCCCGTTGTTCTTAGTATTTTCTGTTTTCTGCGGATTTTACTCCCACTTCTCCTGTGTAATTTGGGAGGACCAGAGAGAGATGACTGAAAAGGAGCTGGAACTTTCTGTATTTTCTGCCTTTTTTTTCTTTTTTTCACCACACCGATCACAGAGAGGAAAGAATGTTTGTTTTCTCTCCTCATTAAAATTTCTTTTTAACAAAATGCCATTTCCTCTTTAAGGAGAAAAAAAGAGAGTTTCCCACCCAAAAACTGAATCCACCCTGTAATTTTTGTTATGTTAATGTGCAACTGTTACAGTGTTATTGACCCTGTCATAAAACACTCAGGCTTTGTCATGTCTATTTTCCATGAGGGGAAATGAAGATTAAAATATTTCATTTGGAACAATGTTTATTCCCCCACATGATATTTTTTATCTCAGAGTTTGACTGTTAGCTATTAATATTTCAAAACACTGTTTCTGGTTCTGGTTATTGTGAAAGAGCTTTTGATTTGTAATGTAAAAATGTCGTCAAGCAGCTGAAGCAAAATGTTTTCTTATATCAGTTATAATTTTTTGTTTCTTATTTTTTAGTGGATGAATTACGTGTTTTGATTTTTTTACTTGAGCCCTGCAAGACATTTTCAAGAACATTGTGCTGACCTTGAACATGTCTAAAAAACAAAGTGGGCGTTTAAAACCACTTTTCTTTTCTTTTTTTGCAACACTGTGAAATGTGAAATAATAGGTCATTGTAAGTTTTATGCATCAAATAAGCGACATTAAACCAAACATAAATGTATTGTTGTGAATGTAAATAAAGTATTTGCTGTATGTGCGACTCACATGAACTCATCTCTGCAGCTGGAAGATTTTAACATTTTTAACCCAGATTGAGGCTTTTTAAAAACAAATCCTGATTATCCTTCACAGCTGGAACCTTCCTGAACCTAATTTTTGCACATGCAAATTAAAGTTTAATTCCCTGACAGAGCAGGCCACTGAACCATATTAGGAAGAAAGCTGCAACAAAAATGAACTGTCCAAAAAAAACCCACTCTTACTCTTTTGACATAAAAAGGAAGATTTTTCATCTGTTAGTGGTTTTTTTATTACCTGAGCACAGTGACAAGTACTAATTCTATTTTTATTTAAATAAAAATATATTTCACATTTGAATGTCACAGTATAAAGCTGTTCACTTATTCTTATTTTTTTTTTTTTCGACACATCCCATCTGGGGTCGCCATGGCGAATTAGTGGTTTGGCAGAGATTTTTACTCTGGATGCCCTTCCTGACACAACCCTGTATTCTTTTAATCGTGCTTTTTTTTAAGATAAAGAACTGCTTTTTAATAGAGTAAAAAATGCTTAAAAATAAACGGTGATGCGACATGACATGGTGCAGAACCCCTTGAAGACCTCTGACTGATTTATTTACTTTAGTATTTTATTGTGCGGAAGGTGTCCAGGTGTCTGTCTTCCGTCCTTATCAGCTTGTTAATTTTCTTTGACAGACCGCCTGCATATAAAACTGCACTCACCACGGGTCTGTAGAAGAAAAGCAAACATCTCACTCCAAGCAATTAGCTTTTCTCAACAAGAGCGCTCTGCTCTGTCCTTTTTAGGAAACAGCTGCAGGGTCGTGGCTTTAGTGTTCCGTCTAGCCGAGCGACCAGGTATTTATTGTCTTCCTCCACGTCTTCCCCCAGGAAGGAAGATGAGTGTAATAGATGCTCTTCAATCGTTATTGTCTTGTTCACCAGTTCTGTGCTCAGCATCCCATCCAACTCTGATGCAACAACTGCAGGCTAACCTCCATAGTTCTGCTGAAGAAAAACATCAGATCCAGTTGTTGGTCTTCAGGTGAAATTCATTTTCTTCTGATCCCGACCATCAAGTCCTTCAGTCTTCAGAAAAAATGCAGTCTGACAGGTGTCAATTAATACATTCAGTAGAAGCATTTATTATGTTTGCCTCTGGGTATGTTAGTGCTGGATCATGTTTAAAGGACTTACAAAAAATATTGACACAAAATAGTTGGGATAGGCTTTAGTGATCCCCATGATCCCTCACCATATACAGCGACTTAGGACAACGAATGGAAAGGTGAGGCTCAAAGTTCTGGACGTTTGTTCAAATTAAATGAGGCTTTACTTAAAACTTAAGGCAGCAGCCAAATGAAACCCTGTCCAGAGAGGTTTTACTTTCTCACGTGTAAACTCTCTAAGTTGCTCCAGGACTTTTATGATATGGGATGCATATGTGATTGACTGATTTTTTATTATTTGCACGGTGGCGCAGTGGTTAGCGCTCTTGCCTCACAGCAAGAAGGCCCCTGGTTCAAGTCCCGGCTGGGGTACCTGAAAAACAATATCAGTGGGGGACCTTTCTGTGTGGAGTTTGCATGTTCTCCCCGTGTATGCGTGGGTTCTCTCCGGGATCCCCGGCTTCCTCCCACTGTCCAAAAACATGGTTCATAGGTTAATTGGCAATTCTAAATTGACCATAGGTGTGACTGTGAGAGTGAATAGATGTGTGATTAAGGACATTCTACCCTGCGACAGACTGGCGAGCTGTCCAGGGCATCCCCTGCCTTCGCCCACAAGTGGCCGGGATGGGCTCCGGCAGCCCCGTGACCCCGAAAGGGAAAAAACGGTTAAGAAAATGAATGAATTTCAATGGCAAATTGAATTGAAACTTATAGTTGATTTTGAACGTTATTTTCAATTTCATTGGAAGTTAAAATTGAAATTTGATTTAAAATTTTTGAGAGGGAATCAGCATAGAAATTTGAAATTGCATGTACATTTTACTTTTAATTTCAAAGGAATTTGAATTTGAATTTGAATTTCAGTGCCCTAACAACTGAAAAAAACATAACTGAGGTTGTCACTGAAGGAGAAATATTTCCAACCTAAGAGGATGTGAATAGGCCAATGATCAACTGAATATTATGCAGAAACATTTTTATTTAAAAAAATAAATTAAAAAAAGATGGTAACAATATGTTAGGACCCACACAAAAACAGAAAAATAGTAGTGTAACTTAATGAATTAAATATTGACTGGAAGTATTCATCATTCTTTTATATAAAAAATTATTATGGTTTTTCCTGATTTAGAAGCCTATGAACCACATTCCAAACCCAAAGCAGTTATGTTGGCAATCTTAAAGTAATGTTAAGTGTCACGTGTTTAAAAGACAACTTCGTCTGGACAATGGCGTAGCTGACATCTGCACAACACTAACTCCCCCCTTGCTGTAATCTGACAAAGCGGGTCTGGTGTTACTCACTTCACTCTGCCAGCCCCTAAACACTAAAGTTGGGTTCATGAGCTAACAAAACAGGACGATGTAACTCACAGTTGGATTTGAAAAGAGTAATCCCCAGAGTAATCCCCAATTAGCTCAAGAGTAGGAATGCTGTCCTTAATGTCATTTTTGACCATTTTCTCGTTTCGTTTCCTTCATGTTTTTCCATTTTTCTGGCCCACAACAATCATTGTGGTTGATGGATAGTGTCAAATCTTTCCATTAATTTCACTTCCTGTGGGACAGAACAGTCAAGTAATTTTGACCAAACTATGCCGGAAAAATACAAAGCACAGCTTATCATTACTGCTTCTGTCAGCTTAACTATGTTTATTTTTAATTGTCTTGGGAATTTAGCAAACACATGAGACAGCTGCAGCCCACAGATAAAGACAAGTAATTTTAATTCCTCTACATAAGGGCTGAAGATAAGAGTTTGGGGCCCATTGGTGGCTATGGAACTCCAGCGCTCTCAACATTTAGAGGCCTGCAGTCTTGTTCCTGTTCAGTTTCTCCAGCAGCCTTTTCACTTCAATGTGGACAAGCTGGAGAGGGGTCTATTTTTACAGCTTTGAAAGGGGAGCAGACAATTAAAGGTATTTTTAAAATCCTTGACCAAGATGCAAAATGAGGCCCGAAGGGAGTCCTGTTGGCTCCAATGGCTGGAGGCTCCAGTGTTCATCCCCTTTGACCACACATCCTTTGCACTTTTCCGATGGAGCTTTTGTTCCAGCTGGCTTTCTTTAGATTTTCCCAAACCTCTTTCTGCACATTTATTAGAAACATAAGACAGCTTATTGGAAAAAAAAAAAGAGATGGAAAAACGTTTTTTAAATGGATTTTTACTTTCTCAGTGGGGAATTGAGCAACACTGCTGTGGATTTTGTTCTTTTATTCATCCTCATCAACCTTTGCCCAGAAAAGGATAGAACAGAAAATATTTTTACTGGTTTTTGACAACCTCAAGAAGGAACAATGGAACCATTAATAAGACTAGTGAATTAAGAGTAAAATCAATTAAAAGGCCTATATCATGCTTTTCTTAAGGTTTTCAGAGTAAACTATATCCATATGTATGATAATATATTAGCTTTGGTACACTAAAGACCAGTTTTTTAAATGAAATACCCTATATGAATTGTTTTCGCAGCCCTACTTTCAACCTGGAAGTAAGACGACTTGATCTCTTAGACACTGGCATAATTTCATGTCTTCACCCTAGAGTCGGCCTCAACAGCGTGTCTGTGTTTCGCCCACAAAAGCAAACAACATCCAAACTTTTGCAAAAGCAGATGAGAATATTTTGGAGCCTTACAAAAGCGTTTTTAACCCTTGTGCTATCCTAAGCACTTTGACATTGGGAGTTGGGTCATCTAGACCCCACTAGACAGTGAACTGAACCTTTTTTCTTCATTAATTTGTGATCTTCACTGGTTTCCATAGATTACATAAAATCTTCTCCACCTTTATCCACCTTTGTCATGGTAGGGAGAACACGTCAATGGTCATCTTGACCCCATAGGATAGCACAAGGGTTACAATCAATCACCTCCAGCTCCATGGAGAAAGTGGGTGTGTGTGCACGCCTGGGGGCAGTGCTCACAGCTCAGACTCTTCCTGGAAGGGGCTGTTCCTCACTTATCTACGTCACAATGGGAGGACTGCTCGTTTTCATGGGTTGGGAGGGGCTGCTGCTCAGAGCACAGGTTTTAAGAGGAATACTCGGAAATGCATGAATGTATCAAAATACCACCTTGGGGTTGTTTATAGTGAGGAATTAACATTGTAACTAGATTGAACCATTTGAAAAATCTGGAAATCCCTGAATACATTTGATCTTTCTTATTTCTGCCTCTAAGATAAAAACCAAACTGCACTAAATGCTTTTTTCAAGACATTTTTAAAGTGGCACGCCTTCCTTCATCTTCTTTACTGCTCCTGAAACATTTACATCTTCCTTTTTTTAAATCTTAAGTGTCTTGTTCATGAGTGTTACAAAACAAAGAAAGCATGTTGGATCATGTCCTCTTACTAAAACCTTTATGTCACATGTACCCCTACACTTGTTGACCCGTTAAGGTGCTATGGGTTTTTGGGTTGTCCCGTCCCATAGAGTGTTGTAGAGAGGAGGGGCTCATCATAAGTGGAGGCATACCTTCCAGCTCCTTTGAGGCTCATTTTTGCCTTATGAGCTCTTCGAGTGGTCTACGACCTTGATGTTTTGTGTTGGCTGCCCCATAAAAAGTTTGCCCATTTTTCGCCTGTATCAGAGTTTTTTAAGATTACAAAGAAAAGATCATGTTTGTTGTCTAAATAGGTTGATCAGAGGTTTGCCTAAAGTTGTTCTGACAAAATCAACTTTTGTTGCTTTTTTTTTTGTTTTTATATTTGCAATTTAAAAAGGTCTAACTATATGCTGATGAGACAAGTTAGGATGCTCACAAGGACACTGCTCAATTTCCGACCCCTCAGAGAGACTGGCATCATTCCTTCTCTTGTAAGTTTAACTGTTTTGGACACATTGAATTGAGGTCCGTTGTTCAGGCACCAGGGGCCTCAATTATAAAACCTTGCGTAGGATTTGCGCCAGAAGTGGCGTACGGATGAAACATAGGACGTGCGTACTCACAGAAATATTCGGATTTATAAAACCGTGCGCACGCACATCCTATGCAGCCTTCCCTTAATAAATCACAACCAATTCTAAATGCTGCGCAGCTTTTGCGGCTTCATGACACGCCCATAGTTGCCCATAAATAGTCTATGAAACGCCCACAAATGAATAGTCATTGATAGCAAAACCATGGCAAACACCGAGAGGAAATTAAAAAAACGTAACTTCACTCGATATGAAGTAGAAGTTATTGTTGGCGAGGTGGAGAAGAGGAGAAAAATGTTGTTTGGAGGGCTCAGTGTGGGCATTACTACTATGCCAAAAAGGCACGTGAGTGGCAAATGGTGGCCGAATTGAAAAAGAAATGGTCGGACACCAAAGTTGAGGCAAAAAAACGTCTGGCGCTGCATAGCCAGAGTGTGTCTGCCACGGGGGGGTGCACGACGCGCCAGATGTCCGGGGGGCACACCCCCAAAAGCTCTAACAGGTGGGAACCGGCCTCATAAGCCACTCGTCCTCGTTTGCCAGCAAGTCTTCTTGCTGTCTAAAGATGCGTTCACTCCCAATTCTTCCATTTGCCACATCTTCTAAGAGTGCAAGATCAGCCATTGTGCGTCATTACGCATTGTGATGGGGCATTTTATTTCCATCCATTTAATTGCATCTGACAAGCTACAGATGTCAGTAATAATCCACGTGGAAATGGGAAATTGTTCAGCGCAAATGTAATTTCTTGTTGCTTTTTGAATGGTTGAGACATACGCCATACATTGTTTTATCAAAAAGAAAACAAACTAAAGGCATATGCATGAATACCATAATTCCATAGATTATGAAAAAATGTTTTACTATGAAAACAACTTTCCCCAGTGGACAATTAATACGTCTGTCTGTCTGTCTGTCTGTCTGATTCGCACGCATCTGGCGGCGCGTGCACACGCAGCGGCTCTATCGGCTTTATTGTTTTTAAAAGAATGTATTTTTAAGTCGTTTATTTATTATTTTATATGCTGCTTGCACTGTGGGGTGAGAGGAAAGCAATTTCATCTGTGCTGTATGTCTTACGGATGCAGCATATTTGACAATAAAGCTGACTTTGACTTTGACTTTGACTTTGACTATATCTGCTCCACCAGACGGACACAATGACGAGAATATCAGTTTTGTACATTAGTTCGTTCTGTTAACTATATTATTTATGAGGATGAATTGCACAACATGCCAATATTGCAGAACATATTTCACTTTTCTTTTTGCAAATAGGTGTTCATTTGAATTTCTATTGTAATTTTCGTTTGATTTTTTTGTTTGTTTCACTGCTGATCGATCAAACGGGTGTTCGTGTAGCTGTTAATTGTGAGACTTGCTTTGTGAAGTCTTCATGTTATTTATGAGAGGCAGTATTGTCATTTTCACTTTCATGTGTTTCTTCCATCTGCCGACGGTGTCGCCGTTTCTCATTTCACCCGTTTTTGTGCGTACGCCTGGGTCAGAGCTTGCGTGAAGGACCGCACATTTTCCCGTCAAGTTGGCTTTTTATAAATCTCAACTACTCCGTAGAGAGTGGCGCACGCCTTCTTTTGTGCGTAGGCAACATTTATAAATGAGGCCCCAGGTCCCTGAAGACCTCATACACTTTGGTTAACTGGGTTCTTTATTAGTTATAAACCAACCAAAGCTATTGAATCTATTAGAATCCACCTCTTTCATCTGCAGAACCTCTAGCGGTAGAATGGCTCTTCTACTCCATAAAGTGGTAAAAACTAGTAGATTATAAACCCATTCAAAAGAAATTATTTTGATGGATTGAAGAACAGTGTTCCCAGGATGTTGCTACCAAAAATGTTTCAACAATAGATTTCAAAATGTAGAATTCTTTTTTCTAGTCTGTAGTTCAACTCAAATTTAATGTGTTTTTAATTGTTAATAAATTTGTGTTTTGAAATATTGGAATATTTTATCTCAGAGTGTAACATAAAAAAGCATAGTAAAAATATGAAATATTTGAATGCCATTATTGTTTTCTTCCCTTTATTTTAACAGATTTGTGCGATATGTAAAAAGAAAAAACACCTTCCATCAAAGATCAAATTAAGGTCCATCATATTTGTCACCTCAACAATACACTTGTGTTTCTTTTTCACCAGGCTCCTGTCATGCCTTCTTCAGGCATTTCTCAACAGTTGTGTATTATTCTCCCTTGTTCAGCCCCTATTGCGAACATGTTTACTGAAAACCTGTTTTTTGCATTGGCTTGTATAGGTGAAAACACAAACTGTGCATTCTACAGGGTCTCCTTGCCTTGTTTTGTTTGTGGTCATGCCACTGTTGTTCCATCAACCTCAATGTCAAAAGGAAAGAGAAAACAGTACCGAACAGAAGACGGATCAAGTTAGACCAGAGTTTAGGCTCCGTTCTCAGAATGGATGGTTCTAGGAAAATCAGTCATGAGGCAAATGTAGGGTTTTCAAAGTATTTGTTTAAGAGGAAATAAAAACACTTTGGTTGCTTTTTAATTTTAGAATAAAACGGTGTGTGCACAGATGCGGCTGTTCTGGAATTTACCTGCTTAGAGGGAAAAAATGACATAACTGAGCACATAAATCATAAATTAGTCAAAATTTAGGAACTGTTTTGCGCTTCACAGAATCTCATTTGTGTCAAACAAACTTCTTCTTTCATCTGAAAGTGTAGCTGGAGACAAACTGCTTCCAGCTATAAAGGTATTATGGGAAACTCTGTCTGGGTCAGCTTCTGGTGACCTTGTGAGCTTTGATGTTTGAGTTAGAGAGAAGGTTGAGCAGATGCAAAAGTACACAACACACCTGTTCCTAGAAAATAATAAAAGTCTCCAAAGCAAAGAGAGATATGCAGTAAAAGCTTGTTAATTAACCTGTCACAAGTGGATTAGGGGTTTCAGTCCGGCCCTGAGGGCTTTCCAAAGAAAGTCAGTTCCTTTTTTTATTCCCAAACTGTGAAGTGTTTTCCAAAATCCAATGACAAGTCCATTCCAAAGCAAAAGAAAATGGTGCAGGGTGTATCTCTGAATTTTGCCTTCATTTTGATCATTTTTGCTTTTCCACATTTTTTTTTTTTTTTGGTAGCCTTCAACATGATTACACAGGCTGATGCATTTCAGTTGAATCCTTATACATAGTACTAAACACACAGCTTCTAATGTTTAACTTTTTCTGCAAACCTGGTCCAGGGTCCCTGTTCTTCAGTTTTGATGGCACATGCTCTATGAACCCTAAATTGTTATGTACCCACAACAATTTCTCGACAATCAATGTTTTTCCCCTAAAAAGGACTATTTTACTCTCCACACTCAAGACTCATTTGTTTCCTCTCCCACATCTGAACTTGCATAATGATACGTTTCTTAATATTAAATGTGACATTCTTTCCTCCTTGTCTCATGCTCGTATCATCAGAGAATTGTGTTCCATGGCCAAGCAACAGCAACAGTTGGGTTAATTATTATAAAGGTCATGCATCTATTAAAGGCTGCTGCAGCTGTGAGGTTAGTCAGGACATTTTTCCAGGTTTTTCATAGATGGATCTGATTGTAAACATGCTTGTGACTAGTTGATATGATATTAAAAATCAGCTATTTTAAATGTTCTCATGCTTTTTGTCCGTGGTTAACCTGACACTGCTCAGAAGTCATTTTTACAAGTCAGGTCTCACAGATAGAAAGTACATCTCAAGGTCAAAGCAAGAGTCTCAAACAACTGAAAGGGGAGAAATATTTGTTTTATGTGCCAAAAACGTACAGTAAGGGGACGAAAACATGACCACATTAGGATGTTTTAGTCTAAAACCAAGAAAACTTGTTTGAATTACTAACAGGGGCTTTTTGTGTGTCTCTTTTTTACATTTTTTGTGCATTTTTGGCTGTTCTCCAGTAACTTTCTCTCACAGAAACACAGGGCTAAGTTGACTGGCAGTCCCAAGTTGCTGCTGAGTGATTGTTTCTCTCCCTGAGTCTCTGTTAGTGTGTCCGGGGCAACATCTCCCCACCCCTAAAAAACCGAGTATGTTGAGTTTGGATAATTTATAGAAAAAAAACAATTAATTTAGCCTAAAAGAACAACCAAGTGACAGATCAAAAACCCTTGGAGTCTGTGCACGTTCAGCCCTGTTAACTTTGGAATAGAAGTGCTTTTAGCCAAAACTCACAGTCAGCACCCTGACCTGCTGACACTGCTGTCATACAGGTATGTAGCAGGAATAGTGTTTACAGTATTCACCCTTTCTCTGTCCATCATGTTAAAATGAAAAACGTGGGAAAGTATGGCAGACTTGTAGCAATTTGAGATCAAACATCTTTGCAGACAGTAAACATGATGTTTTTGACATGTTCAAGTTCTCATTGTTTGTACAATGAAAGTTCTCAGAGCTGTCAATTGGTAGTAAGGGCTTCTGTTGTTCCTTCTACTACTATAATATAGATGACAGAGCTCAAAAATATCTGATTGATGATTAATGACTTGATGGTTAACTTAAAATGAGAAGACAGCAACCCCGTTTATGTGCAAACTAAATATCAAATACAAAAAAATATGATGAGGATTATAAAACTTTACCTTCAGTTCAGTTGTTATGCATGCAGTAAAAAAAAAGGTTTCTCCACTATGATGGAAATGTGCTTATTTCTGTTAGAATGTTGAGTTAATGGAGATTGTCTCGCTTGACTAACAACGTCCCCTCCCTACTGGGTGAACGGTGTACAGGAATACAGGAATATAAAAGCAATGTCTGGAAAGATTAAAAATGAAATAAAAATGAAAAAACAAAAACATGGAAAGAGGGGGATTACAAACAAAAAACAGCCTTTTAGCTCATTTCAAATTTTTTTACTCATGTTTTCTTAGGTTTTTTTTGACAAAATTTTATTTTCCCTAAAGTAAAAATGGAAGACAGAAAGGAGTGTAAAGTTAGGCGAATATGAAGATCACCATTTCTCATTCTTTTCTTCCAGGAAATTCATCATTATGTGTGTCACAGCAGGACCTTTCTGATTCCAACTGAAAGCTCAAGACTTCAAAAAATGTCACAATTTTGATTTGGAACACATCAGAGACATGGCAGGACAACATGCTGGTGTGATTTCCAAAATGATAACATATGATTGCTGTGTAAAGAAATGTTGTTTTTATTGTAACTCATTGGTAAATGGCTCAAACATTTTTAAAAGTCTAACATTTGGGGTGTATTCGGGATTATTGAAATTATTACTGTTCAATTCAAGATGCATTACTAAGCTTTTGCGATGGTCTACTGCGAAATCAACATTCAACCCCAGCGTTTGGGCTGTTTTGGGTATCATTTGAGTTCTTTGTCAAGTTAGGCTGTCAGCTACTTTTAACTTTTCCCTTATCCCTGGTCCTCTTACAAAGAAACGTTGTGTTTAATTCCTTCCTCCATCGGTGCTCTTGAATAAATCCCTTCCCTGCGCATCTCTAAGAATAACACGTCAACAAGTGGCCAAGACCGACATCCCAATGGCTGCAGCGTCGCCACAGCTGACATTTTCCAGCTGTCACTCTTTAATCACATGCAGCTTTCTCCTCAGGCTGCTGTCGCTTTCAACATCCTCAAGTTGATTAGTCTCATATTAATAATGGATAACAGATAATAACGGCTACTCAGTCTATATTTTTAAAACGTAATCTTTATTGTTTTGTTATGAAGTGAATGGTTTCCTTTGCTGCCAAATACTTGTGCTATTTGATGTCAAGGAAAAAGATAAATACGCCAATTGCAAAACATATTTTTAAATGTTCCGCTAATCATAAGAAGTTTTTTCTTAACTAACCCGTGTGCTATCTTAGATGACCCCACCCTTACACTGATGTGTTATCCCTACCATGACAAAGGTGGATAAAGTTGGAAAGATTTCATGGTATTCATGGACACCAGTGAAGATCACAAATATTGAAGATAAAAGGTTCAGCTCACTGTCTAGTGGGGTCTAGATGACCCAACTCCCAATGTTAAAGTGCCTAGGATAGCACAAGGGCTAAGCCAAGTGTCATTCAATGTTTTCTGTAAAAAAAAAAAAAGGATTTTGTTGTTGCTGTGTTGTTTAAAACAGCACTTTTGATAACAAGGAAGCACCTTTGCCCTCTTATTTATTTATTTTTTTGCAGTCAATCTCTACAAGGTTCAGTAAAATGAAAAGTCTCAAAAGTGTGGTTTATGTTTTTTTACCTATAAGGATGAATCAAACTGTTTCAAAATAAAGTAAATCTCTCAGAATCAAATAATGTGAAACAAGAGGTCTGTCCCTGTGTTCCCTCTGCTGCAATTAAATCCATTGAACTGCCTCCTGAAAACAACTACCCCAGCTGGTCTGATTGACAGGAAAACTGTGTATTAAACAGAACGGTCATGGAGATCACATGATCCATGAATGAGTAGGCGTTCGGTTGAAACAAAAATGAACAACGGAGGATCATTTTGTGTGTTTGGATCTTCTAGTGTGTTCTCCTGTGGGAGCTGGGAAGAGGAAAGGATGTTCAGAGTCACTGGAACCATCGTGGAAAACAGGAAGATGTGTGGCTCTGTGTAACAACTCAGACACATTTATACAAATGGCAGCTGCAAACGGCCATCTGTTTTTCCATGCATGGGGTTTGGCGCTCTAACTAGATCTTACTGGGTGAATGTTGATGTTTATGGTCTGTCACAGATAAGGGATTGAAAAAAATACTAATAACCAACATCAGATGGTCAAAAGCAGGCAAAAACAACTTTCACTAAAACAACATTAATTTAAAAAATCTGTTTGAATTTGAAGATTTTCTAGGGAGCAGTCAAACCTGTTCCTGCTCCAGAGTCAGGGTATAAATAATTGTGGGCAAACAGTTCCTGTGAATGCATTCACAATAAATGTGGGATGTCAAATTAAAACAGTTCCTAGAAGGACCAGGAGTTCACAAAGCCACAGTTGTGGTCTCTTCACAGTGATAAAAACTGCACTCAGTACAATTTATTTCCCATTTACACATCTTAAGCAATAAATTACCTATCATAGAAAAGCAATCAAAGATTGTAGGAAAAATATAACTACCTAATCCAAAATAAAGTGAACTAGAAAAAGATTAAATGAAAAGGTATTAAAATGGTATTTAAATACGCCTATTTGTTAAATATTTACGTGTTTATGTATGTAAATATCATGATTTATGTCCAGTTTGATCATTTATGTAGTCATACTTTAAAAGCCAATTAGAAAATAGGGGTGTTTACTTCCCTCTAGTGGTATGAATGGAGAACTACAACTTAGGGATTAGTGAAACTTTCAACAAGTTAATTTACCATAACATGGAGTTGGTAAATTTTATTTATTTTTTAATTTAATCATAGACAAAACATGTTTCTGTTTTTTACCCTGGTAATACCTTTAAACACTTTTAATAACAACCACTTCTAACTCTTTCATACTAGTGTTGAAGCAAATTTTTAGAAAACGTATGCTTTTTGGTATTTCGTGATATTTGGGAATTCATAGAAGACTGTCAGGCATTAACCTCTTAAGACCCGAGCTCAACTGATCTAACCAGGCACATTAAAAACTGCAGTCACAAGGCCCATGTCACAAAACAGGCAGACGGACGGCTCCAATTGCCAACAGGTTTATTAGATCAGCTAAAGGTCTATAAAGCTAATTCAGGGTCAGGCAGGCAGAGGTCAATAATGAGCATGGGAGCATCAGAGAAGAGACATGAATAGTCAGGATCCAGGAGAGATTCGGGGCAGGTGGCAGGCAAACAGAGTCAAACACAAAACAGGGTCAGAAATCAGAAGATCAGATCTGGATGTAACAATAATGCAGGCAGAGTGGCACGAACAATACGTTGCATTGAGTGAGGTTCAACGCAGTGTTTAAGTATGATGTAAGTGATTGCAAATGAAAGTCAGATGTGTGGCATCCAGAAAATGTCCGCTGGGGTTGCTAGGTGATGAAGTGCGTCTAGAACTCTGGAGACGGTCCCTGCTGGTGATCAGAGGGGGAGACCAAGCTCTGACTTCTGACAGCCCCAATTAGGGAAAATATAACCCAAAATGTGATGTCTCGGTGTGCGACCACCATGTCTTAAGGTTAAGACTGAGGTGATTTTGACATATATACAGTAAATCTTTGTAGTCTGAAGTCAATAATACTAAGGATAAAGTAGACCACAGGACATCCTGATTTAATGAGGCATGGATAAACAGGGTTGGAAAATTCCTCTAAGATCTTGGAGCATTGAAGTGTACCATGGTTCAGACCATATGGAATGAGGCAAATGGATGAGTCCATCATTTTTTTATTTTGGAAAATACAATGATCAGTATGTTCCAGCAGAATATCTGACTTTTTATATATATGTATGGAGATGCATGTGATCCAGGTGCTGAATTTTTAGATAATGTAAAATTGTTGAAATTAGCTGATTTCTGACTTTTGACATTAAATAAATGTATAGATGTGTTTGTGTTGAAAATCCCAACTCCTAACATCAGGGAGGGACTGTTGATCTATAAAATACTCAATGAATTTTGAACAGTCAATTGACTATTTAACGCATGCCAATCCTCTTACTGAAAACGTGTGCGCTTTGGATTGCTTTTGCTATTTTATTTATCAGAGAACATACACGTCACGGTCCACTGGAATCTTGGCTCCGAAATTGCTCTTGAACCAGCGTCTGCCGCCAGGTGGCGATATTGCCTGCTGTTTCACGTCCACTTTCTTCGTCGGACTTTCAGTTTTCCTACAGGTAGACTGTCGGAAGGAAGGTGGTGCTGTTGTGCACACGTTCCAGACTCTGCACCAGCGACAACCTCTTTGATTCGTCGCTCTTTGGAGAGTTTTTTAATGGATAAATGTGCAGAGACAAAGAGCATGCTGATTATCCTTACTTGAAAAGAAAACTTATTGAGCAGCTTTAAAGTCGCCCTGTTGCGGCTGCGCACTGCCACGGATCCGTTTTAGGACTTGCCAGCAGCGCGCCCCAGTTTTGGACACTCGATCTGCTGGACTGGCTGCATTTTGGCCATGAAGTATCTTTTCTGCGTCTCTGTGAGTTTCTTCTATAACTGTGCGTACATTGGACCTACTGTCTGGATGCATTGCGCACTGCTCTGATCTGAAGGGATTACATTTTCTGCAGATATGGTTTCCCATACTGGAAGTTTGGTCCCGCAGCTGCGCTCCTAAACTCCCATCATCACTTTAACTGAACGTTACAGGGGCTTTGGTGCAGGCAGTAGGAAGACATGGCCAAGGAGCTGAAGCCGCGGCTGTGCGTCATGGCAAAAAGCCAGAGCGGCTATGGATTTCACTTGCACGGGGAGAAAGGCAAAAGTGGGCAATACATCCGAAAAGTGGAGCCAGGTTCCCCCGCAGAGGCGTCGGGGCTTCGGGCTGGGGACCGAGTGGTGGCCGTGAATGGAGTGAACGTGGAGAGAGAAACGCACCACCAGGCAAGTAGGAGAGGTGCATTCATATATTTATGATTTGAACTCATGTTACAGGACAAGCTGCCCGCAAGAGGTGCATCAACAGGTCACACCGGCGGGGCGCGCCGGGGTATGATGTGAACTGCAACCCATGCCATGTGGAACTAGTAGATTTTTGGATTGATAGTCGTTCAGACACTAAAAACAAACACAACAAATCATTTTTTTTGTTGTGTGTCTTTTCTGAGACTTTTTAAGTGTCGTGATCCATTATATGACTTAAAGGGGATTTAAAGAAATTATTAAAACTTCACTCAGAAACATCTTTTGTTGTCAGTTTAATTGTGTACCACCAAGGCATCATTTCAGTTTGGACAGCAAGCTGTCATTGTGAACAACAACATAAGTTTTTCCAGCTTTGTCTGCTTTGTGTTGTTTCACTTTGAAAACTGTCAAGTTGTCAGACTGTCACCATGGAGTTTTCCCTCATAGCTAATGTGAACCATCACAGGCTCTCAGGTAGAACTTGTTATTTTATGGATCAAGTGAAATCTGGTGAAATTATGCCTGATTGTGTGTAATACTTCTACAAAACAGGTGGAAAAGTACAAACGTATATGTTTATTTGCATTCAAAAGCATAAAAAGGACCAATACACACATGCTACTTTCAATTCCTCGTGTTCACTTGGATCATTTCTCAGAGCGAAAACAACCATTCGTTATAAAATGATGACAACATAAAGAAAAACTCAAGATTTGATTCAACAAAATAAGTAAAAAATACAGAGAGCAGCTTTGTTATATCATTGCAGTATGTGTCTTACAGTCAATGAAACAGTCAATCAGTTCTTATTTATAACTCTACTCTTATTTAAAGGCCCACACTAATAAAAAAAATAGTGGGTTTCTTTGTTTTTAACATGTTTTTGTGGCATTCTTCTGATGATGGGGTTTATGTAAAAAATGAAAAAGCTTAAAATTACATTTCTGAGGATTTCTTTATTCAGATCACTTAATCAGGGGCAGATGGATAAACTTTGTCTGAAATAGCTTGTAGTTGTGACATAGGAGCTACAAGTTCTCTGCTCTGCTCCATTCTGCTGCATCCACTTGCAGACAAATAGATCTGTGTACGTCTTTGGTTTCCTTGTCTGAGCTGGAATCTGGCTGAAAACAGCTGGATAGTTCCAATATTGCTTTTTTTTTTGTTGCATCACTAATGTTAGGTTGGGGTTGTGAGGGTCTGTAAGCTAGCAGCAAATAGTGTAAACAAATGGATGACAGGAAGTGGGGGTGGACTCCGCACCAACAGTCCCGACCACAACTCAGGGGTGCATTGCTAATGAACTACTGTCGCTCTGCAGAAACTATGTCCTTAAAAATGACTCTTTTTTTTCCCAATTTTACCTAAATTAAACCACTGAGAAGTTTTTTTAAAATTAATCGAAAGATCAGAGAGGGACTTTAAGGCAAAGAGTTTATTTTATAGTTAAAACTTGTGTCTGCTTTAATTGCTTTCTCTCAGGTGGTGCAGCGGATCAAAGCAGTGGACCACGAGACCAGGCTGCTGGTGGTCGATAACGAGACGCACGAAAATCTCCGCAGCTTGCGCCTCACGGCCACAGAGGAGATGGCCATTCTAGGGAGCGGTGCTCCCACCTCCTCCCCTCCTCAAGCCTCCCCCTCCCCAGCACCATCATCTACCCCTTCGTCCCCCGTAAAAAAGCGAGAGAATGGCTCAGTGTCTAAGCAGAGCGGCCAGGTGCAGAAGCCCACCAGGAGGTCGCCATCAAAGGCTGCAAAGAAGGTAAGCTGGATAAGGGATTCAGATGGAGCACCGGCAGTGGGTCACCTGCCTTCACGCATTCTCTCTTGACAGACATGTCAAGAGACATGATAAGGCTGCTGTGCCTGTTTCAGATTAGGAGTCATGCAGGTTTTAATGCATGTGAGCTGTGCATTTCACATGTGTGTGCTAACAGATAACTTAGTGTTGGAAGCATTTTAAATGTGTTGAAGGTGCTAAAAGGAACTTAAAATTCAGAAGAATCATATTTGTGCAACAATAGTATTAGGGAAAAATGTACCGGTACCAATATCCTATACAGATCAAGTCTAAACAAATCAGATATCTTTGTGTGGTTTGTTTGTTTTTTTCAGTTATTCCATGATGACATGGAAAACAGGATGTGTTTCCATCCACTCTGTGATCGGATTCGGTTTCACGTGGCCTCAATCTCAAAGTTGAGACTGCTCAACTTCCACTTTCTGCTTTTAAAGGACACGTGTTTTCACTTAGGTTTATTCTGCCAGTGTGCAAACAGCACTGGGACTTTTCCTCCACCAGCAGTGAAAAAGTGTGTGTCCTTGTGCAGCTCTTAGATTGGGTCCTGTGGAGAGCCAAAGCATTGCCTGAAACGAGCTGATTGCCTGACAAAGGCTAGAATGCACTCATATTAAAAAGAAAAGACTGTCTGTTTTGTCTGCAAAGGCAGTGTGACTGAACACCAGCTGCCTTTAGTTTGAACTAGATGTGCCTAGTCAGCAGTGACACAGCACACAGGTCAATTTTCCATGAAAATTAAACTAAAGAAAGTACCTAAAATGAGTCAAAAGACCCTCAAGATACTTTGTCTGCTCTAAAAAAAAAAATAGCCCGACTTCTTTTGCAAAATGCTGAGTTCAGCAGATTTCCTGTCATATTTTATAAGAGAAGATGTATGCGGGGGGAAAAAGAGACAGCCCGTGTAATTTAGGCAGGAGAACCAGAAAGTGGGAGCAGATTTGCTAGAGTTTTCAGGAAGTAGGCCACCAGTTACCTTCAGTGGGGGTGTGGGAGAAGTGGAGGTCTGCAGAGTGTAAGGGAGGGCTGTGGAAACCCACCATCATCCAGCTGTCAAGTAGCACAAATGAGCAGCATTTGTTGTGTCTGTTGTCATATTAGACTAGAAAAGTATATCAAGGTAGCAATGGTTGCAGGGAAAAAGCAGTGTCTGACTCTGCAACCTATGAGTGAGATGCTGCTGGAAACTGTATCAGAAAGTCTCCTTAACCTGCCCAACTAGATCACATTTAGAGAATATATTATTAAAAACATGAATTGTGTGCATTACTCCCCTATGGACAATAAGCATCAGAAAAAAACATTTTTTAATTGATTTTGTCTTGGCTGGGTTGTTTAAGGGTTAATTTCTGTTTTTTTTGGTCTAACTCTTTCCTTGCAACGAGTGGAAAACTAAAATGAATGTAGACTTTTAGCTGGAAGACAAACAATGACATCCTTTAAAAACCCAAGAACTAATACTTTCTTTCATTTGATGCTATTAGGAAGGGACAAAGTCACTTGCAAAAAATGAAAATTCTGACCTAAAATGTCATTCATGAAGCAAAAAAATGAATATAATAGCTGCTTAGTCATATTTCTAAACTAATGTCAACTGCAGTGGTGCCTGGCATATTAAGCACAATTTTTCCTTATGCGAAACACAACATCCCATAGACTCCTGTTGGAGATCATTAATCCTTCACGTGAAAAATTAAAGCTGCGAGCTGTCTCCAGACACTTCACGCAGTCACTGGCTGAGTGGCTGCAACACGCCCCTCATTCTCTCTCTTTTTGCCCTAGCCACCCTGGTCAGAGCTGCAGGACAAATTAAAAAAAAAAGAATTTGTTTAAAAATGGCGGCTTTTCTGTTGTTTTTATCCTTTGACTGGATATGTAGAACTGGACAGTAGGTGACATCACTCATAGAAAATGCCTTACCTCCAGCTCCAGCTAAATAAAGCCAATTCAGTTGCCATTTTACCACGATACGGGCGCCGCCATTTGGACAACAGTCAACTTCTATTGGTCTGAGTCAAGTTTCTATGGAAAATAATGTCGCCAATCATGAGTAAGCTTGTTGGAAGCCTGCACCCCTTCCACTGAAAGCGGCTCAGGAGAATTTGTCAACCAAACGTTTGAGGTGGGGGCCAGCGGGTACCACATGGTGTTACTCAGGCATCTGATTGGTCAGTTTATAACTTGAATAACTTTAAAGGAAAAATGTCCCGGAAAAAAAAAAACAGGATTAGCAAGAAGATGTTACAAAAAATGTATCAGAGCAAAAGTAGGCATTCTGACAAACAGAATGACTGAATAGTGGCTGTTCATTTCTCAATAGAAGTCTATGGATTTTTGGCTTTTTGGTGCCAACCGGTACTTCCTGTTTGGAACACAAGGGAGGAGGGATCACTCTGTCAGGAGTCAATGGTTTTATCTCCATAGCAACCATTTTATTTCTTATCCGGGATTGGCAAACAGGTTGATGTAATTTTCCAAAGAATTTGCAAAAGTATGTTTTTGGATTTCCTTGGCAACTATGGTTTTCTGTTAACCACGGCCACATTCCAAATATGTTCATATCACATGTCATATTGTTTTGTACCGCTTTGAACCAACATTCCAGTAAAAAATATTTAAGCAAAAGAGGAACGCCACTTCTGTGAGCTCGTTATGCCAACTACAAACTTTATTTCTGACAGTTTTTCTCAAGTATTTTCTGAATGATGTTCGAGAAGTGAGGAGCCAAAAGATCAAAGTCTCTATAGAAGAAGTTTAAATTTGTAACTGGTACTATAGGGTATTTTTTTCTGTTGTACACTTAAGGGGGTGGTATGTGTGTAATAACTTTGTGAAGATTGCTCAAACACGTTTTTTTCCCATTTGTTTAAAATGTGAAAATTAGAAAAACTTTACTATTTCCGGGAAAACGGCTGCTAAGCCATGGGTCCTGTGACCATCCCATAATCATTTTTGACATCCTGTGAATATTATCAACATGTTTGGTTTAGTTTCGTTACTTGATTTTGAGTTTTTGTTTGTTTGTTTTTTTAGTCCAATGAGATTTTAGCCCTATTCATTTTTTTACAGTTTCTCCTGCTGTGAGGTCATCATCTTCCTACTCTTAAATATTAACCGTTTTGTTCATTTTCCCAATCAAACAACTGCATAACTGCGGCTGTGATTTTAATTTTGGCTTTTCATGGTACCCACAGACTTTACACACAGGCAGGTTTTTGTTCCACCACAACCGCCTGCACACTAATCTAATAAAACCTCACATTTCAGATTGAGTGAATTTCTGTTTCCCCAAAGCGACACAACACTTTTTCCTCTGTTTTACAGCCGTTTTGTTTGTCACATGTTTAGGAAGGATTTATATTCCCTTCATGACTGCCTGTTTGAGGCTGAATGTGCACATTTATCCACACCAGTGTTCTTGATCCAAGTCCAGATGTGGACTTGGACCTCCTAACAGATACATATGGAACATATTATAGAGGCAACCCCCCATTTTTGTTAGCAAAGTGAGATCTAATTTGAAATTCTTTCTCTATTTTTTTAAGAAACCAGCTTTTTTTTTTTAACCTAAGGCCCAGTGACAAACAGATAAAAGACATCCAAGGAAAAGACTGATGTTTGAGCCAAAGTGTGCCAGCCCTGCTATTCCCCCTCGCTTACACACACATCCATGCCAAAGCGTGTTACAGTGATGCATCATTAACACGCTTCAGATAAGGTGTCAGGTGCCACTTTCTCACCAGAATGTTTTTTAAACTCACACAGGTATAAGCACACACACACATACACACACACACACACCTCCCTCAGCAAAAGGTCGACTTGCTTCCCTGCCTGCATCACACATCTGCAGCATAATTGCAGTTTTTCATAATTTTCTTATCCTGGAAACCTGATTGAGGAAAGTACAGTTTGATGACCAAGTTAATTCGGCTTTTCAAGACCACCTGACTACAGACATCAATATCCAGAACCAGAAGTCCCTAATATCGCAAAAAAAATTAATTTTGACTGGCAACCTTTACAGTTACCGTTTTTCCTGCTTTCAGTTTCAATAAAAGTTTTTTACAGTTCTCATGACTTTCTGGTCAGGATTAGGGTAAATAGTATAACTTCCGCTTCTGGCCAGTAATATCAGGTGCCATCTTGTCTGCAAATTTTACATAGTTTAAAGACAGTTTGCCCTGCCCATCATCTATATGTAGATGGGGACAAACCAACATTTTCACATTGTCAGTTTCTCTGTTGAAATGAGATGCAAGTGTTTTAACCTTTACAAGCATATTATAAATCTGCATGAATTAGCTCAGAGGCTTTCATTTAAGATTAAGTTTAGAGTCAGGCATATGCCAAATCTTTCCCACTTCTCAGCCACAAACTGCCATGTTCTCCCTTAATTTATGTGAAATGTTGTTTTTTTTAACAGGACTTTTTGTTTGTTTCTCTCCTTTCATTGTGGTCCTGATCAGAAATTTCACTCTTTTTCGTTGTTTTTGACTCGTCAGCACATCAACAGACAGAGATGATTATTTTTTTTTATTTTTTGTTTTTTTTTGCCGATTTTCTTTCCAGTGCTGCTCCTCACAAGCTCTGGCTGCTTTAGCGCAGAGCCTGTGAGGAGGAACACAGAAAGTCATCACTATGGTTACAGCAAGGATTGGGACTGAGTGACCACTTTGTGTTTTAGGAAAAAAAAACCTTGACAAAAATGATTGAAAAAAAACTCAGAATGAAGTTAAGTGCACCTTTTTTCTCTACAAAAATTTCTAATACTTGAATTCCAGATGGATAATTCCTTAACCTGCATATTTTGGAGTTGTGTTATGTTTATGTATATGTCTTTTGTGAGACGTAAGACATGAGATAGAGGCATTCTAATCCTGATGGATTATGAACACGTGTCAAAGTACTCACAGAGGAGGAGATGGAGCTAGAAGCTGGCCTGCATAAAGGTTTTTGAGTTTAATCCAAACTAATCGATTTCTTACAGATTATTTTATAACTGACATAAAAACAAATATTTCTGACAGTGTTTATAGTCTCATATTCCCTCTATTTATTAACAAAGTCTTTCCTATGTCTCATTTAGTACTCCTTTTGCATGCGGCTTTGATGCTGTCTCCTAGATGACGAAAAAAAACGATCCTCTCTGTTTATTGGTTTGTGATTGTAAAAAAAAAAAAAGGTATGTCAGGACTCTGACTCTGTGGGAGTCCCGTGTTGTTTTCTTCCTGTTCCCCGGCTCAGTTTCTTGTTTTCCCTGGGATAATCGAGAAAAGATGTTGCCTGTCAGCTAAAATGCAGAACACACTTCACAGGAAGTGTCTGGAAAGAGTCAGAACTCCAGTCAGCTTGATGGGTCATAAAGGAGGTGGCTTTTTGTTAAAGATAAAAAGCATTTTACCTGTTTTTTTGTTTTTTTCAGACTTATGTCTGTTTATTCATTTTATCTAATTTGAAATTTGAGTAAAAAGCTCATTGTTGATTGTGGACAAATATCTTCTAATATAGAGAGTTTTTCAAAAATTTAAATGAAAGGAAAAAGTCTGTGAGTCTGTAATGATTGATGGGGGTGAGAAAGCAGTCCCTTAAAAAACATCTGGAGTTGTACTAGAATTTTTACTCTACACCCCCCAGCTTTGAATACCAATGCTGTTACATCAGGGGGCTTTCATTCAGTTTGTGTTTGAGCCAGGAAGAGGCAACCACATTCCTGATGGGAAAACATGGAGGATGTGGAAAGGGTCAAATCGTGGAGAATGTGTGTTCTACAAATTAATGTATTTGGTGGAGAATAGAATAGAATAGAATAGGTCTTTAATAATCCCTAAGGAAATTTAAAAAGATAATACGATGCAAAATGTCTGGGAAACAGGAACAACTGCATGTATTGTGCTAATGGTGTGTGGGTTGGTATTTGAGAGCGAGCACAGCTGAACATTTATGTATTATCTCCCCGTGCAGAGCTTGAATGTATTTAAATGTTACCCTTGGTAACCCAGAGGAAGCTGACCTCACTGGTTCTCTGCAGGCATTCAAAATACAAAATCAGAAGAAATGTTATTGTAGGAGGGCTCCAGTCTTGGTCACTGGCACGCTGCAATTTCAAGATGATTCAGAAAGACTCCAGGAGTACTTATAAGTTAGCTGTCTTGGGGAATCAGGAGATGTAGTCATAAAAAGATAGAAAGACAGAAGAGAAGAAAAAATATAGAGAAAAGCAGGTTTGACGTGCACCTAATTTGCATGCAAGCCACATATCCAATCATAATCAAGGTTCTCAAGTTATCAAATTATTCAAGTGACCTTGTAAATAGAATAACTTTTACCAGTTATTAAATTATTTTATCAAAGAAAAGCCAAGTCACAGTTGTGTTTAACTTTCTAGTGCATAAAAGGACAAAAATTGGTGGATGTAATACGGTACACAAAATGTAATTCCTAGTTTAAATTTGCTTGTTAAAGTTGTCATCACTATGTAATAATGTTCTTTGGATGAGAAGCATTCATTAAGAGCCCTTTTTGTAATTAATTTTGAGCCATTTTAACAGGTTTGGGTGTTTATAGATGTTCCAAAAGGTTAATGCAGAACAAAACAGCTCATATGCTGAATAAATACTGACGTTTTTATCCGTGTTGTTGACTAAGAGCATCTTTACTGAATATCAAGGAGATCTATAAAAATTTGTCTATAAAACTTTTTGAAGAAATAAAAAATATGTTTTATAAAAAAAAAAACAATATAAATTCCGAATAACCAATAATTCTGAGTGTAAATGTGGTCTATCTGAGGAAAAAAGTTTATGCCCCACTTTTTAATGTAGACTTCTGAAATGTTGTTCTGGTTCAGTCTTCATGCACCAAAATAACATAGCTTCATTTTATGGTAGCAACAGCAACAATGTGCCCCCTTAAATTTCAGCTTTGCCAAATACAACTTCACCTTTGCTTTTGCTCATTTGCTACTTGCATAAAAGAACAAAATATAGAATTTATCAGTTGAAAGGAGATATTTACATAAATATTCCTCCTGAACATTTTTGACCACTTTCTATTTATTTTCCGTTTTAATTTGACTGTATTTTTATATTTTTTAAACTGTCATAATCCTGCTTGTTAGGTGGGATGTGGATGACAGCAGAAGCATCTTTACCATCAGATGCTTGACCCAAATGACTGCAATATTTATAGTTTGCACTACTTTTGTGGAGCCTTTACTGGGTCAGAAAAACTTCTGCCTTTCAGTCACCAAGAAGTCCATCAATACCTTGGTAAAAAAAGCTTTGAGGTTTGTTCTTGTAAATAGAATCTTTCTCTTTGATTTTCTTGGTCTGATTTTCTGAATGTCACTTGTTAGATATGGAAATATCTGTGGAGTGTGGGTCGGCTTCAGCCAAACTGAGGATTGATCGATGTGCTGCCCACGCAGAAGCTCTGCCAGCGAATCTGTAAAACCGGGAAAGAAAAAGAGAAACTCTGAACACATAAACAACAACACAAGTTGTACAAAAATGCATTCGAACAAGGCAACACTGAGTAAACTAAACCCCTGTAGTCTGCGGGTTGTGATCATGGTGTGGCGTGCTGAAGCACTCGCCACTTCAGCTGGCTTTTGAAAATGTGCAGTTTCCCTGACTCACTTGTTCCCTTTGAAGACTCACCATCCTCAGCCCCTTTGGTGCTTGCTACTCTCACGTTCAAAGGTGATGGGAGGGCTTTTAATCAGTTAGTTTTCTTTATTTGTGGTTAATCCTCCCAAATAAGTGTTTTTTGTTTGTTTCTCTTTTATAATTGTGTTTCCTTACAGGGGACGAATTTTTGTGGTTTTTTTACCATGATATGCTCCTATTTTTTAAGACATTGGTTGTGTCCAAATTCCCACTCTAACCCCTAACTACTAAAAAACTATATAGTGTGGCACTATGTAGTGCCGTGTATTTTAAAAGCAATTTGGACACCGCGCTCACTACATCTTTTTTTCTTTTTTAATGGCGGATATTACATCAGCGCTTTCACAGAGTTAAAATCAAATTAAAATTAGCCTTTTGCAATGATTATTTATGAGTCCACTGTCTTCTGAAGATAAAAACGTTGATGGTTTATAAAAAAATTACATTTAAATAAATTTTTTTGGTAAAAATTGTTCCAACGCAATGCATCGTGGTCTATATTTCGCCGATCTAGTGAGCATCAATGCACACCGGTTTTACTCAGAGACCTCTGGAAAATTTCCAGGGCACTTGATTTTGGAATTGTAGATTCGGACAGCAACACAAAATGGCGAGCACACTATATAGGGGTTAGGGTGGGTATTAAGACATACCTATTTTCTTTAATTTTAATAAATATTTTTGCTGCCTTTAGTAATTTTTTTTCCGACTACTTTACAGAGGATTCCAACTATTTTTAGACACCTAAATCTTATTTAAAATCTTTGAACACATTGATACCCAGGATAAAAGCTGAACTATCTAACATTTCTACCATTTCTTTTTTACATTTTAGTCAAACTATGAAAAACGTGTTTTGGTGAAATAATTTGATGAATGAAAAATAATTGGTTTCCAACGTGTCTGGGCACAGATGCAAAAGGCCGTTCTGCAAGTTCTCCACCACGTGTACCAGAGGATATCTGCCACTCACTGATAACACGGGTGTGGACGCACACACACCCAGAACATGGTATCACCGTCATCTGCCAGGTTTCCCATCACTTGTGAAAAACAGGCAGTATATAAAAAAAACAGACATACTTTTCTCTAGGGAGAAGTTCAGGCTGCACAACAGCATGCTCAGAAAGTAATCAGTGCAGACAGGTTAGACAGGCCTTCAAATGCAAATGCACTAATGCATTTTTGAGCCATTGAAGGACTAAAAAGAAGGGAAAAAATAAGGGTCGGGGAGTCTAAAAGCTCGGATGAGCGTTAGCTGTATGCCTTTAAACCACCTGTCTGGTTTTCTTTTTCTGTTTTTGTATTATTTCGCTAATACTAAGACCGGCTGCGTACTGCTGTGGCTGCTTTTAAGTGACACCCATCATACACTCTGAGGAAACAATGCTGCTGTCGACAGACGGATGTGTCAGCACAAAAAGCTGTTTTTAGGCAATCTGAACTTTGAAGGACTGCATGAAGCCCTGATGTATAAAACATGTCCAGGTGTGCACCAGATCTGGAGTTCATATAAAAGGAAACATTTTAAAACTGAAGCACACTTTTAAAACTCTCTAGTGGCATATGAATCTCTTTTAATTTGACTTTTGGCTTAGTTACAGCAGCATTTTTAGTAAAAGAGAGAGTTACACAATCATCTGTGTAGCGAATTAAAAATGTTTATAATGATCTTCTCTGTACTCAGTGATGGTTTAGTCTCTAGACCAGTGGTCCCGAACCCCTGGGTCACAGACCTGTGCCGGTCCTTGGGTTGTTTGGTATAAAAAATAAATGTCACTCTTTTTTTTACCGGTCCACGGCCCGGGGGTTGGGGACCACTACTCTTTAGACTGCACACCCTGCACATGTTAGCAATGAAAGGTGCATGAAATGACAGCCAAAATCCGCTTTAGCAACTCCTCCAACACACATTCAAGTCATTCAAGCTGACTGTGACTTTTTCTTTATCCTATTTGCAAGATGACATATGTTTTTTGTTTTAATTGTTTGTTATCCTTTTTAATTTGAATTAACCATGACTATTTGTTTTCCACTAGCATGCATTTATCTGTTTTAGAAAATGGGACAAATAAAATCTTCAAACAAAAATCTATAATATTTGAAGTTTTGTTGACGTTTCTGTAGCTCAATAACGAAGGAATGATTAGTTTGAACACAAATTCAAAACCAAGAGACTTTGTTCGTTAAGCTTTTTTGTTACCCAAACATCTGCATTCACTCAATAATCAAAAGACAAGCAGCCTGGTTCTGAATGCCATTTATTTGGACTCCACAGATCCAGGGATAAACCACAAACATCAACTTTTAGATGCAAACCTGTCATGTTGGAGCAATCTTCTTTTTAGCAGAAGATCCATATGTCATCTTAGCTCAGTTTACCCTTACCTAAACATTGCAACTAAGTGCTCAAATGCAGCACAGCAAGCATTATACTACCGCATTTGTTCAAATATTCAAAAGCATCACGCGTTGCTCACAAAAAACATAAGTATGCCTTTTTTTAATGAACTTTTCAGCAAATCCAGTCAGCTTTCAGAGATCAAATTTGAACTAGGCCAGCACAATATACCGCAAATTTATCATTATCGCAATATCCAGCTCTGCAATATGCATATCCCAAAACACAGCGAAAAATCGCAATTAATCTTAACCCTTAAATGTGTTAAAATAATCTTATGGCAGCTTGAAGCATTGAACTGATCAAATAAATCCCTTTATGCATTTGACCAATCAGATGGAGGCCTATTATGTTAGATGTTTGTCACCTCTGTCGACGAGGATCATTTGGAGTATAATTTTTAAATTGTTGTAATAGAATAGGAATGATGTTTTTGATTAATTTGCTTTTTGTTTATATACCGCAAATTATATCGTTATCGCAATATTAGTTTTCCTCATATCGTGCAGCCCTAATTGGAACAAATGTTTTTTTAGGCAAAATTGTAAGTGCATTAAAAACTAGAATTTATTAAGATACTTTGTGAACTTAGCAAAAGCAAAAAATAAGATATTGTTTCTGCAGGATTCCTCTTTTTATGCCTTCTTATTGTATCACAATGGAGCAAACACAGCTGTCCAACATTTGAAACTTAAGTTCAAGTCTTAATTCTATAACTTTCTGTATCCATCATGCTCAAATTCTTGGTTTGAGTTCATGTAATAACCTCAAAAAAACATTAAGCAAACATTTATAAGAGCTGTTGTGCATCTGTTTTGGCTCCTGCTTCGTCTTTCCATCTTTTGTTCTGGTACATCCATTTACTCTGCTTTTTTTCTTTCTACTTCAGCATTCCTTCCTCTGACCCGGCAGGTAGATGCACACATGCTGCAGAGGAGCATGGGACTTTGTTAACAGATCCCCACGTTAACTCTGTCCTGGTAGAGCAGTACTCAAGCAGCTGCTGGTCTTATCACAAAGCTGTTATGCAATGCAAAACAACACGCGTGGGAAAAAGTGCTGGTTATTAGGATCTCTACCCAGACTTGGGTGTTCTTATATTAATTTTACCATCTTGTTTTGTACACCCTGGTACACCCTTCTCCTCTCTAAAGTGTTTTGAAACCCTTGTTTTTTTTCAAATCACACTTTCCTTATATTTGTTTTTGAAAGCTCAAATCCCTTTCTGCCTCTGTCCAGCTGTTTGTCAATTCCTCTCTGTGTCGAACCTGCAATATTACGATCATGGGTCGACCGCCCTACCGCTGCACCACGGCCGCCCACCGATTCTTTAGGCTTGAAAAAAAGAAATTAGTCTTTACGCACATAGTATTTTATTTAATAACTATGACTCAATGTAAGACAGTGATGCCCAAATATGAATCCCAATGCTGAGACTATGAAATGTTTCCAAGCTGCCTTTCTCAAGTAAAAGGGTCATCTATAAAAAGGGAAAACCTATTTTATGAATTATTTATTATTAACTTTATTTTAAGTTTTTATTTAAAAAAAAAAAAGTTATAGCCTAGGTATATATTTAGTAATCACACGGCTGTAGATCGGAAAATGATGGTATTTTTAACATTAATGCTGTTTTTCAACATTTTTTTGATATTTTGCAGTTTCTCCATCATAAACTCAGTTGGAAAACAAGTCGCTGTTTTCGTAGCCAGCCAGGGTGTTTTCCTGTCACAGTCCTGATTACGGCTGGGATAGGCTCCAGCCCCCACATGAGCCTGGACAGGAAGACAGTAACAAAGAAAAAAGATGATGTTGGTTTTCCAGACCCAAGTTTTTACATGCAGAACAACTTTGCTTTTTTATGAACTTAGTGAAATTATAGTCAAAATTGCCAAATGATCAACTCATCTTTTATATGTAATACAATATAAGTCTTTTCTTTAGCTATTATTTAGATTTTTGACATTTTATTTGCCAGTTTACTTGCCTCATAAAGTAATAAAGTCAAAATCAAGGGCATTCAGCACACTTTTTTCTTGTCTTCTTAGAAAATCAAGGGCAGGCATCAGAGGAACACACATGCTCTCATGCATGGTCAAGCAAACTTCATGGCATGGTGAGCCAATAGTGAGTGAGTGATCCTTGGCTGTGAAAGGGTTAACAGCGGTCACGATCTATCCATCACAGCAGGCCACCGTTTAATTATTCAGCCACCTGAGATCTGGTTTCATCACCTGCCAAAGCTCCTGGCAGCAGCTGCTTTCAGGAGAGGAAATGAAAACATTGCATGAGTGCAGACACACAAACTCACTTCAATGCTTTTTGTTTTATTTTGTTGTCCTTTTATTAAACTTTTTACTGAAGGAGCTTTAAAACTATGTATTATTCTCTGGCAGGCAAACACATTTACAGTTACCAAATTACTGTTTGACTTTGGAAACATCTATCTGTTTACAGAAATAGAAAGTGTGCAGAAGAAGGCAGAGACTCTGACCCACCCAAACACATAGAGCTTTCTGAGCTGCTCTTTGTTGACTTTAGTTTTGCAGTCATTACCACCCCCCCCTAAGGCTGGTATCTCACTTGACTGCGTTACCGATCCATCCATTTTCCAAATCAGCGCTAACCCTTTCAGGGTCACAGGGTTGCTGGAGCCTATTCCAGCTATTGTTGGGTACATCCTAAATAGGTAGCCAGTCTGTTGCAGGTCCACACACTCACAATCACATCCAGGGACAATTTAGAATAATCAGTTAACCTATGCAATATGTTTTTGGACTGTGGGAGGAAGCCAGAGTGCCCGGAGAAAAGCCACAGAAATATCCCAGCTGGGATTCAACTCTGGGTTTTGTCGCTGTGAACCAAGACGGCTAACCACTACACCACTGTGCATCCCTACAATAAATTTGAAAAGACAACTTTATTAGTAATAAATGAGTTTGTTCGGTTAAAAATGTTAAGTTGAGTCTCAGATTTGAACTTATTGTGTAAGACTCAGTGTCAAATTCCCCTTTTTTTTATCTCCAACTTGTCACAACTTTGGATAGTTTGAAAAGCCTTCACAAACCCATAAGATGCTTTCACACTGGTCTAAAAGTTTATCCGACCTCTGACACAAGCCAAACAGGCACAGTCCGATTCAGAGAGCGGACCTCCCGAACCAAGGGTCTCGTTGACAAAACTAAGCCTGGCTCAGTTCAGTAAACAAAATGGACTTCATAAAGCAAAGCAAACTAAGGTGATGAAGTGATTCAAATTCATGATTAGGAAGAAAAGAACAGTGCACAGTGTGAATTCAATAAACAATTAAATAAGAAAAAGTCAGAAAATATCTAACGGGCAGTTTTGGTGAAATGCTTATTAAATGATGGTCAGAGAACTATCAGAGATATAGGTAACTGGTTTTTCTTCTTCAAGCTGTTTTACTTGTTCTCAATCCCAATCGAGCAGCTGTTGCAGCTGCATGATGTTTCAATTTGTTTTTTATTTGCCAAAGATGTCCTCTTTTCAGCATCACCTCAACACTTCATACTCCTGTGTTTCAGCCTTGTCATGTTTACTGATAACACAGATGTAAATGGATCAGTCCGTCTATCTGGACAAGAAACTGATTTTGTAAAACCATCAAGTCTAACAAGCTGTTAGTCGATGACAGGACCAATAAAACACTTATTCCAGTTTTATTAGCGCTAAAACAGTAGAAAAATTCTCATCTGCTTCCCGTGTGTGCCCATAGGAGAGGCTAGCACCATATGTCTTGTACCAAAGCCACTGAGGATCCCCAAGAATAACCCTCTTTTCCAGAAACCACTTGATTCCTTCCAAAAAATGCTCCATGGAGAACATACTGGCCTCCAGGATCTGAGTTTTTTTCCAGCTGCATTTCAGAGAAAAGGAAACGTCCTTAAATAAAACTTCTTAAGATAAAAAGATCATCAACTGACCTCTCCCTAATGTGGAAGCGCAGCTCCCACTGCCTCCACACAGCTCACTTTTCACTCAACAGTTTTTATTTAAGAGCCAAATGTTAAACAAAGAGCCCTCATTGTTTTGTCTATTTTCTACACCTGCTTCATTCTGTTCAGTTCCACATGTCCAACAACAGGTTCCCTAAAAAAGCATTAATGACACTTAAAATCAAAACTCCAGTTTTTTTTGTAAATAATTTCAAATCTCCTTAAGGTAGCACTTAAGGTAGCACTTCCCTAAAGTGTTTAAATTCTCTGCATGAATTTAAAGATCCACTCCAATGAAAGGGATGTTTTTGGTGTTTTTAACATGTTTTTGTTGGCATTTTTGTGATGATGGAGATGATGTAACGAAAGTTAAGCTTAAAATTTCTTTTCTGAGCATTTCTTCAATCAGATTATAGACAGGCTCTGCTCCAACAGTCCCGCACACAATTCAGAGGCAAAACTCTAATTAACCACTGCCATCCTGCAGAAACTATGTCCAAGAAAATCCATGCAGGTTTGTTGATTTTGGCTAAAAATGGCATAATCTTGATGGAAAAACCACTGGGAACACTTTTAAAATAAATAAAAAGATGATTGGATACCTTCCCTTATTCCAAAAGGGAAGGTATCTGGCCATCTGGGATGGATATTGATGTTTAAAAACAAGTGTTACCATAATACAAATTAAAATATGAGCTTTGCTTTGATTTTGAACATTTTTCTTCATCAGATGTACACTAACAGTGAACAAAATAGCGAACAAAAACACTTTCTTATGGAATAAGGTAACTGTGGTCAGAACATGCATAGATTTACAGCTAAAATTAAAAATGTTTTGTTGTGGTTGAGAAACATTCCATATTGTGACAGTTTGTGGATGACTTTTCTCTGAGGTGCCAGTCAGGTCTCTCTCCTGACATATAAGATACAAAAAAAATCCACTGTCACAAAGGATGTTATCCACCCCCTCTGCTCTGTACACACACAAAAGTCCAAAGTTCGTTTAAATCCTTTTATTGTCTCTGTTACTTTAGGAGGGTATTCCTGAAATGGATTAGAAAGCAGGCCACACAGTCTAGGTCTTCTGAGTACCTTTAGTTTTGATGTTCAGTCCAGTCCTCCTTAGAACTCCGTTCCGGGTTCCTGGGACGTTGTTTCTTGTATCCAGTCCTTTGTGGAGGGGATCCGATCCAGGTTTTCCAACCCTCTTTATTTTACAGGAGCCGTTCCGTGTTTTCTTTGAAGAGTTAGCGTTTCTTGGTACGGTTTGTTGTGTTGCAGCTTTTATTCCAGGTTTTAAACAGATGTCTTGTGGATAATGGTGCAGGATGAGGCCTTGTGCAGTAAACTGTCAGGAAAAAGGTCTGCTGCATTGGATCAGGGTTCATCCGAGAAGATGTCAGTCTTCAGGTTGTGGAAGCACGCAGGGTTGAGCGTTAGAACCTCTTTCAGCTTCCTCCTCTCTCTGACTCCTCACTCCCCAGATCCTCTGCGTCTGTCTTTTTATGTCCCCTTTTTCCACAGCTGATGGCACTCTGATTAGAGAGCACGCCTCTCCTCTCTGACCTGCACAGGTGATTTTCATCAGGGCGATATGCAAACTGTCAGATCGCCACACCCCCTTCCCCCTGTTTTTTTTTTTTTTTTTTTTTTTAAATGCAGTAAATCAATCACACAAAGCCAACAAAGTCCTCGTCATCACTATCTTCTTGGAAAATTGTGAGTACCCTATGGTGTTGTACCCTGTCCAGTTCCGCTGCTGTGGGATAACATGGTTTCATTTGGGCCACATGGACAATGCGCAGGTCCTCACCAGTATCCTCAAGAACCACCTCAAAATTCAGAGGTCCAACTCGTCTTGTAATTCTATATGGTCCCTTCCATCGTGGCGCCAACTTTGCAGAAAAGGACTTATCCAGTCTGCTGTATGGATGTGCACGCAGCCACACTCTGTCTTTTTCCTGGAACTCCCCATCTCTTCGTCCACGGTCATAGTTCCTCTTTTGTTTGAATTTTGCTTTGTGAACATTGGCTTTGACAAACTTTTGCAGTTCAGCAATCTGATTTGCTGTTGTATATGCAGGTATATCTGGTGTACACAGTTGAGGACTAAGTTCAGAATCAAAGGGTCCTTTAAGTGGTCGTTGCAAGTTCAACTCTGCAGGGGTGACACCAGTAGACTCGTGCACTGCTGTGTTTAATGCAAAACGGAATTCAGGCAGATATTTATCCCAGCTTTTGTGGTTGTTGTCCACATAAGAAGCAATCATCGCCTTTAGATTCCGGTTGATTCTTTCTGTTAAATTGGTTTGGGGATGATATGGAGAAGTTCGTTTTTGCTGGATATTCCACCGTTTGCAGATTCCCTCAAACACAGATGATATAAATTGAGGGCCTTGGTCAGACAAAATGTACATTGGCACCCCCCAACGAGTCAATATCTCTTTACTTAGGACTTGTGAGATAGTCTCAGCAGTGGCCTGGCGAAGAGGGAAAAACTCTACCCATCTGGTAAAATAGTCCACAAAAACCAGAAGATACTGGTTGTTGGTTGAACTTCGGGGTAAAGGACCCATAATGTCAACTCCAAGCATCTCCCAGGGAGCATGTACTGTGACCTGTTGGAGCTTACCCGGGGGTTTCCGGTTTTCAGGTTTGTGGATCTGACAAACATGGCAGCGTTGAACATAAGAGCTTACATCCAAACTCATTTTAGGCCAGTATACCAGTGCTTGCAATCTTTTATATGTTTTGTATCTTCCCAGATGGCCAGATAATGGATTGTTGTGATAATGATGAATGACTTGTTGGCGCAGAGAAACAGGTAGGTAAATCTGGTACAGGGTTTTATGTGGTAGATGTACCACTCGATAGACCTTGTCCTCCAATATCGTGAATTTTACTGTTTCATTTTCAATTATCTCTCCATTGTCCATAATTCTTTTGTACAGGTTCTGTATTTCCACGTCCTCCTGTTGGGCTTTCCAAACGTCTGCATCTGTAATTTGAAAATCTTTGCATGTGTCCCTTTTTGAACGAAGGACAGCTGCACAAGTGGCGGTTGAATACAGGAAGTCATCCACTGGAGCTCTTGACAGAGCATCCGGCACAGTGTTATATTTTCCTTTACGGTATTCCACTGTGAATGTGAATTCTTGTAGGCGGAGGGCCCAACGGACAAGTCTGGTGCTGGGTTTTTGTGTTTTGAAAACCCAGATAAGGGATGAGTGATCAGTGATCACTGTAAAAGGCCTTCCTTCAAGGTAGTATCTCCACTTTTCCAGAGCCCAAACTACAGCGAGGCATTCTTGTTCCGTCGTAGAATAGTTTCTTTCAGCCTGGTTCAAAGTGCGGCTAGCAAAGGCAAGGACTCGTTCGGAACCCAGTCCTGTTTGCTGAGTCAAAACAGCACCCAATCCGACATCACTGGCATCAGTGTAGACAAAAAATGGAAGACTGAAGTCTGGATGGCCTAATATAGGAGGAGAAATCAAATGTTTTTTTAGTGTTTGAAAAGCATTGTGGCATGAAGGTGTCCAAACGAATTTGGCTCCTTTACGTTTGAGGGCATTTAGTGGTTCCGTAAGTTCAGAGAAGTGTGGCACGAAGCGATGGTACCATCCAGCCATTCCCAAGAACCTCTGGAGATCCTTTAGGTTTTGAGGAACTGGGAAATCCTGGATCGCTTTGGTCTTTTCTGTGTCCACTTCAACTCCAGCAGCAGTAACAACATGACCTAAAAATCGTAGAGAGGTTCTGAAGAATTGACATTTCTTCATGTTGATGGTTAGATTGGCTTCTTTCAGCTTGTCCAGGACAGCTTGGATGTCGAGGTGATGTTGCTCATATGTGGGTGAGTAAATGATGATGTCATCTAAATACACAAAACAACATTTTCCTCTTACGTCAGCCAGAACCATTTCCATCAGGCGCTGGAAAGTAGCTGGCGCATTTTTCAAACCAAATGGCATGACGGTAAATTGGTAAAGACCCATTGGACAGATGAAAGCTGTCTTTTCCTTGCTGTCTTCATCCATCTTTACCTGCCAGTAACCGCAGTTGAGATCCAAGGTGGTGAAAACTGAAGCTCCTGCCAAGGATTCCAATATTTCCTGGATATTTGGAATGGGATATGCATCAGTATGTGTGATGGCATTCAGTTTTCTATAGTCCACACAGAACCGAGGTTTGGGATTATTTTTCTTGGGCACCAGAACAACAGGAGCAGCATACGAAGACTTCGAAGGTTCAATTATATTTTTCTCTAACATCTCCTCTATATGTTCTTTGATGACTTGCTGCTTAGCAAGGGAGACCCGGTATGGTTTCTGTTTGAGCGGAACATCATCACTTAGCCATATTTTATGGGTGAGTATGTCAGTACGACCCAATTTTTCAGTGCAGACGGTTACGTTTTCCTTAAGCTGGCACAAAAGTTGGTGTTTGCCGAATTCATCCAAATGAGCATCTTTTATTGCCTCCTGGAATGGATTAACCCCAAAATACTCATGACTTGATGGTATTGGAGGAAGAGCCGAATACAATGCCAGAGCAGTATTAGTACAAATGGCTGAGGTTTCAGCAGGCTCAGGTACAAACTGATACTTCTGCTTTTTGTTATGTTTGAACCAGTAGCAGTTCTCTGAAACATCAAACTGTAAACCAGACAACCAGAGGAAATCCAATCCAATGACAGCAGGGAAGGAAAGATGGCTAGCGGGCATGATGACACAAGGCAACACCACAGATTGGTTCTGTAAAGTGAGACTCATCTCGCTCCAACCTAATGGCTCTCTGCTTTCTCCATCTGCCAGGAATAAAGGTCCACGAATCCAGGCCTTTAACTGGTCATGTGGCTGCTTAATCATTGTCCATACATTTTCGTTCACTAATGTGTAGGAAGATCCAGTATCTAATATGGCAACCCCTTTCCATGTCCCAGTATGAAGTGGCAGGAATAACTGACTGGGAGATGGAGTATTTTCGGTTAGAGAGGGAAAGCCACAGGAAAGAGAACTCAGTATAGGAGGCCTACCTTGACCACTGGCAGAAGGCTGAGAGGGTGGAGGATGTTGTGGAGGAACAGGAGTTTTGTTATTTCTGGTAGCATTCATCTGGGGGCAAGAGGATGGAGGATGGTTGCCCTTACAGCGCCAACAAAAAGCTTGAGATTGTCTATAGGTGTGTTGCAATTGTGCTGGAATCTCTCTGTTAGCAGATGATTTTGGAGGTTCAACTGTCATAATTTTGGTTGGTTTCTTTGTTAAGCTTTTCCTTTGCTCATATTGTTGTTGGTTTTCTTTATCTTTCTCTAGTTGCTGTCCAAGTCTAACGAGTGCTTCCACAGATGTTACTTGGCTACTTCTCAGCTGGCTGGCCAGTTGTGGGTTAATGTTCTTCAAAATTAGTTTTATAATTTCCTGCTCCTGAATCGTGGGTTTCCATCGTTTACACAGAGATTGATACATGTAAACAAAATCCCGAATGCTTTCCTCTTCACCCTGTACTCTATTCCTGATCCTTTCTGCTAGTTCATCTTCATAATCTTCAGAGAGGAATGCTGTACGAAACTGATTACTGAAGTCTCTCCATGTGTGGACCTTGTGACGAGCCACATCCCACCAGTCTCTGGCTGTCCCATGCAGCACATTCCGAAGGGTAGCAACAAGTTCTTCATCTGATAGTGGATTTAGAGCCAGAAAATCCTCACATCTTTCCAGATACTGCAGTGGATCTGAAACATCATCAATCCTTCCAAAAGTTGGAAATTGTAATTTAACAGGACTTTTTCCAATGAATCTGGATCTCGTTTCTCCATGGATTAAAGAACCTCCAGGAGTTTCAATATGGTCATCAGGGAATCCATGTTGCACAGTAGACTGCAACCTAGGTGCGCGGGCTACACCAACAGGGCTTTGATCTGGCTGTGCTCCCAGGAGAGTTTGAACACCAGCATCCCCAAAAGTAATGGTGGCTTTGCTCTGTCTTTCATCCATTAATGTTCGCATTGTGGTTTTGCAGAAATTAATGTCATTTTGTAGGGTTGATATTTTTTCAACCACAGGGGTTAGAACAGAGCGAAAGTCTCTTAAAAGATCAGCATGATGACTCTTCAACCTCCAACCCACAGCTGAGTTAACTTGAGTTCGTGTATATTCCAGCTGCGCATTCACATGGTTCCTAAATTGAGCTTGATGATCATGTAGAATGGCAGTTAAATTGGTTTTTATTAGTTCCATCATGACGGTTGTGATTTGATTCACTTGTGCATCCATTGGTGGTGCTTGGGAAGACAAAATGGCAGATATTTCCTGGTTCTGCAGTATCAATTCAGGGTCATTCTCCTGGGGATCTCCATTTTGCCCAGAATGTGTATTTTGAAGAGTTAATGGATCAAACTCCTCAATTACATCCATGTCCATTAATGACAAAGTTGTGGCTGAAGGTTCGGATGACTCCATTTTGCTTGTAAACTAAGGTTCTTTTCTTGTGTGTTCTAGAGCTTTGTGTCTTGGTCCCCTCTGAGGTGCCACTTTTTTTATGTGACAGTTTGTGGATGACTTTTCTCTGAGGTGCCAGTCAGGTCTCTCTCCTGACATATAAGATACAAAAAAAATCCACTGTCACAAAGGATGTTATCCACCCCCTCTGCTCTGTACACACACAAAAGTCCAAAGTTCGTTTAAATCCTTTTATTGTCTCTGTTACTTTAGGAGGGTATTCCTGAAATGGATTAGAAAGCAGGCCACACAGTCTAGGTCTTCTGAGTACCTTTAGTTTTGATGTTCAGTCCAGTCCTCCTTAGAACTCCGTTCCGGGTTCCTGGGACGTTGTTTCTTGTATCCAGTCCTTTGTGGAGGGGATCCGATCCAGGTTTTCCAACCCTCTTTATTTTACAGGAGCCGTTCCGTGTTTTCTTTGAAGAGTTAGCGTTTCTTGGTACGGTTTGTTGTGTTGCAGCTTTTATTCCAGGTTTTAAACAGATGTCTTGTGGATAATGGTGCAGGATGAGGCCTTGTGCAGTAAACTGTCAGGAAAAAGGTCTGCTGCATTGGATCAGGGTTCATCCGAGAAGATGTCAGTCTTCAGGTTGTGGAAGCACGCAGGGTTGAGCGTTAGAACCTCTTTCAGCTTCCTCCTCTCTCTGACTCCTCACTCCCCAGATCCTCTGCGTCTGTCTTTTTATGTCCCCTTTTTCCACAGCTGATGGCACTCTGATTAGAGAGCACGCCTCTCCTCTCTGACCTGCACAGGTGATTTTCATCAGGGCGATATGCAAACTGTCAGATCGCCACACCATGTTTTGTTTTGTTTCTTCTCCTCTAAGTCTGATTTGTGGGCGAATTTTCCACATGAGCAAGCAAAAAATGAAGTTTTGTTTTCATTGGTTTCCAGCTGTTTCTGCTACTTCTCCCCACATGTGGCCCTCAGTTTTTGTAAAAAATAAAAAAATCAAGCAAAAAAACAAAGCGTCCTCTGCTGATAGCTGAAAATGTTCCTGGTGACAAGCGAGTTTGCTGACAGAAGGGGAAAACATTGCATCTCTTTTTTTCTTTTGTCCCCCCACTTGTCAAAACTCTCCCCTGGAACCCCATGGAGTTTTCAACACATGCTTCAAACAAACAAGGCGGTTGGGTTTCAGTCCAGCCCATACTGTTTTTGAGCATTTGTGTGGTAACTTCAGGACCTCAGAGTCTGTTTGATTGACACTTCCATAGTTTCAGATGTGGAGTCTGTATGGTCACCGACAGCAGATGCTTCAGTGCCAAGAAAAAAAAAAAAACATAATAGAGTAAATGTGCACTAAACGCATTCTCAGTCAAGCAGGCAGAGTTTATGCCCTGGGGGGTGATTAGTAGAGAGTAGACAGGCATTGAAAGGCATTCGGAGGTTAGGCTGGCAGACACTTGCGTCTCCCCTGCATAATGACTGCCAGCTGTGTTGCTCTCTGTGTTTATGTTAAAGCTTTTCTACTGCAGCCTCGTTTCTGCACAAGCATCACTTACTGGAAGCTTGTCACCTCAATTTGTCTTTGTACTCTAACTTTATTTATCAATTGATCAGCCAGTTACAAGGTCTTTTTTTTTTAAACCCAAATCTTTTTCTTCAGATCCAATTTTCTAATCCACTTCCACACACCCTCCCAGTTGTTGCCTGTCAGTTTTTGCGCTCCTTTGCTTATTCCCACAGTGACACAGAGCCAAAAATACAGATTTTAAATCTTTTCTGCCCCCCCTGGAAGATCTACCATTGTTCCCAAAATCAGGAATTTCTTCTCTCCAGCATTGAAAGGCTGATCTGCAGTGTTTTGAGAATGATTAGTCTGATTCTTTGCTGTTTGTCTCCAATGAGTTAAGAATTTGCTCAAATCATTCATTAATGAACAAGTTTGATTTCTTTAAGACCCACTCCAATGAAAGTTGTGTTTTTAACATGTTTTTGAGTCATTTTTTTGATGGAGGACAAATAAAAAAAGATTAAGCTTAAAATTACATTTCTAAGCATTTTTTAATTAAATTTGCTGTGAATCTGGAGCAGACACTAAATACTGTTTGAAAAAGGTTGGGTTTGTGATGTAGAAGCTTAAGTCTGTGGGCCACAACCTCCCTCCTCCACTCCACTCTGATCCATCCACTTGCAGGCAAATAGATTCCTGTACGTCTTCATTTTCCACGTCTGAGCTGGCATCTGGTTCAAAACTGTACGGCTGGATAGCTGCAATATTGCTCACTATTTTGTTGCACCGATAATGTTAGGCAGGGGTTTTGAGGGGCTGGAAGCTAGCGGGAGAGAGTGTAAACAGATGGATGACGGGCTTACTCTGCGTCAGACGTCCCGCCCACAACTCGGAGGCAAATTTCTAATGAACTCCTGCTGCTCTGCATAAACTATGTCCTAAAAAATACATTTTTACAATACACCAAGAGAGGATTGGAGTTGGACAAATGGATGAAATGTGCTTTCTTTTTAACCTGGTTGAAATGAAGAAATGTTAGAAGAGGATTTACATGACTGAAACTCGATATAATAACGACATAAAAGTTCAAATTGATGATAGTCATCAACCATCACGTTGCCTTTGTCTCTACTTTTTTGTCTCTCCTTGACAGTGGGATTTTCAGCAGTCACAAGCCAGACCCTGCTTTAAGCACCACATATGCCACAGAAATTATTATTACATAACATGACTGGATATTGGCGCAGCGTCCTATTTGCCTGGCATGTTGCAGGCCACTTAATGCATTCTCTACCTGTCTGTGATGATATGAGACAAGGCTGCAGCACAGTTCTTTGGGGCTGTGTGGGTGGTGAATCCCTGTTGTCACACAAGGCACAATTATGCAGGTTTTATAAATGTCTGTCAGGCTGAAAAATCTATTAAAATAGCAATTTCATTAAAATACCACTTGAACAAAAGCAGTGATAAAAGAAGTATCTGCTGTGGACTACATCTTGTTTTAAGATCTTTTTTTTTTAAAGAGTTGCTTCAGTTTTGCAGCTTATAGATAGCTAGTCATGGAGCATCACAACAATTAAAAAAAATTTAGCTGAGGTAACAACTGACACCAGAGATAACAGTATTTGTTAAATATATTCATGCATCTGTTACAGTCATACTGCTTTTTTTTGTATGCTTCTTGATTTAAGCTGATCTAAAGTCATACACCCTCAGGGATTCACTTACCCTCATTATACTGGAACACATTGTACCAGCCAACAGCTCCACTGCGATGAGCTGTCGGGTCAAATTCATTCAGAACCTTTTATTTTATGTATTGAACATGTCTCAAGAACGGACTTTAGTTTTGTTTGTTTTTTAAATATTAGAAACATTTTAACCCAAAAGTGATGCTGAGACATAGATTCAAGCATTTTTTTTCTTCCAGATGTCTGTTTCCTTTGTTATTTAAACAAGAAGTCCACATAAATCTCCAATTCCTCTCCTGTAGATTCAGCTGCCAGATTGGGTTAAAAATGCTGAAAATGTGCCAGCTGCACGGTGGCGCAGTGGTTAGCGCTCTTGCCTCACAGCAAGAAGGCCCCCGTTTTAAGTCCAGGCTGAGGGACCTGAACCAGAACATCAATGGGGGAAATGTCTGTGTGGAGTTTGCATGTTCTCCCCGTGCATGTGTGGGGACTCCGGCTTCCTCCCACTGTCCAAATTGTCCCTAGCTGTGAACGTGAGAGTGCGTGGGTGTGTGATTGTGGACACTCCACCCTGCGATTTCGCCCACAAGTGGCCGGGATAGGCTCCGGCAGCCCCGTGATCTCGAAAGGGAAAAACGGAAGAAGATGAATGAATGCTGAAACTATCTCTAACCTTAAAGTTTAGAGTGGAATATTTCTTACTGGCTTTAATCTTGACATGTATGCAATGCTTTTTTAACTCTATAACTATATACAGTGAGATAAAAAAGTATTTAGTCATCCAGCAATTGTGCAAGTTCTCTTACTTAAGAAGATGAGAGAGACCTGTAATTTTCATCATAGGTATACTTAGACTATGAAAGACAAAATGAGAAAAAAAAATCCAGAACACCACATTGTTTGATTTTTAAAGTATCTGCTTTCTAGTAAGTCTTCACAGAGTTTTCACTCAAAATCTGACCATACATAGCCCCATTCATTCTTTCCTTTACATGGATCAGTCATTCTGTTCCCTTTGCTGAAAATCAGCCTCAAAGCATGATGCTTCCACCTCCGTGCTTTACAGTAGGTATGGTGTTCTTTGGATACAACTCTGTATTTTTTCTCCTCCAAACACAACGAGTAGTTTGTTCCATGTTCGATTCATCTGACCATAGGATATTCTCGTAACCCTCTTCCGGATCATCCAAATGCTCTCTAGCAAACTTTAGACAGGCCTGCACATGTACTGGCTTTAGCAGGGGAACACCTCTGGCACTGCAGGATTTGAGTCTGTAGTGTGTTACTGATAGTAGCCTTTGTTACTTTGGTCCCAGCTCTCTGCAGGTCATTTACTAGGTCCTCCAGTGTGATTCTGGGATTTTTGTTCACCATTCTTGTGATCATTTTGACTCCACTGGGTGAGATCTTGCAGGAAGCCCAAGATGGAGGGAGATCATCAGTGGTCTTGCATGTCTTCCATTTCCTAGTAATTGCGTCCACAGTTGATTTCTTCACACCAAGCTGCTTACCTATTGCAGATTCAGTCTTCCCAGCCTGGTGCAGGTCAACAATTTGGTTTCTGGTGTCCTTAGACAGCTCTTTGGTCATAGTGGAGTTTGGAGTGTGACTGTTTGAGGTTGAGGACAGGTGTCTTTTATATAGATAATGAGTTCAACAGGTGCCATTAATACAGATAGTGGAGGATTCTCTTACAGAAGAAGTTACAGATGGATGAGAGCCAGAAATAGTACTTGTTTGTTAGGTGATCAAATATTTACTTTCTACCATAATCTACTAATAGATTCTTTAAAAATCAGACTACTGGCATGTGATTTTATAGATTTTTTTTTGTCTTTTTATCTCTCATAGTTGAGGTAAAAATGATGACCTCAATGATGACCTCCTATGATGAAAAATAAATGCCTCTCTCACCTTTTTAAGTGTGAGAACTTGCACAATTTGCCCCACTGTAAACCCTGTAATTTAATATTTCTGTGTTATAAAAGTTTTTATAGATGCAGTGAATATTTGTTTTAATAAAACAGTAATTTTTGCATTCACATTTGATTTTGTGTTATTGCTCTTGCCGAAAGTGTTACTCATTCAGTACAGTGTGACTTAACTTAATACAATGACAAATAAAAGTCTTGAATTTATATTTTATTGCCAGGAAACCATAAATGTAAATGAATAACAAGCAAAAAAATCAAGTTGGGTTTGTAGAAAAGATTATTTGTTTGTTTATTTGCCATTTTTAGGGAAAAGCTCAATAACATGCATACTTTCTGGTCCTGACGCAGGAGGCAGACACTCACTCCGAGGCCCAGGCCCAGTCTCATCCCCACACTGACCCATCCGAGCTCAATCCGCGTCTGTGCCACCTCGTCCGATCTGAAACCGGTTATGGCTTTAACCTCCACAGCGATCGCTCCCGGCCCGGCCAATACATCCGTTCCTTGGATCCTGGATCCCCTGCCGATCGTGCCGGGCTTCGACCACAAGACAGGCTCATTGAGGTAGGAAAGTGGAACCTAAATGATCAGTAAGACAATATTTTAACCCCCAAGACTTATATGGTCTCTTGAATCTAATTTGGTTTAATGTGACCCGACACTGCTAGTAATTAACCTGTTTTAGATTCTTAAGTTAGACTTTTGTATGAAATGCAAAAAATTGACTCACTTAATCAGCTTTCAGGAAGTTGTTTCTCATTATGGTTTTCTTTCTGAAATCCAAATAAAAGTAAGATGACAAAAATATTTTTTACTCCCAAAAAGTGGAGGTAAACAGTCTTTTCTTCAGTTATTGACACATTAAAACAATTCCTAACTTTTTGATCAAGTAGGGTTGGGAAGTTAAGACAATGTTAAAAAAAAAAAAAATCATTTTTTTCTGTGGTTTCAGCTGCTGTGTATCAGCAATGAGTTCATACTGGATCAAACTGCCTTTTATAAATAATAATTGATGTTTCTTCAAGTGAGAACTTTGAGCTGGAGTGTTCAGTGACCTTTTTCACTTGATAAACAAATACATAAAACCATACGTTCACAATTATTACTAGCAGTTTTCATTTGAGGAAATGCACGCATTTGTCACCCTTCATTCCCAGGACCTTTGACATTGCCGGCTGTGCACCCGGGTCCCAGCCACTCAGCAGGGCTGAGAAAACTGGAGACTGATGAGCAAAACGTTATCAGAGACTTTAAAAAATATGACATTTAAGTGACTGGAGACAATAATATACTCTCTACTGACTCAATTTTTAGAACAGGACTTAGAGTTACTGATGGCTGTTCTTTGACATTTTACTGAAACGTAGAAAAAAAAAAGAAAAACACTCTGAAGCGGAATGACAAAACAGGTACCGTAACCTGAGTAAAAGGCTTGAATCTGGTTTTCAGAATTTTTTTGGGTTAAAGTTGTGCTATTTTGTGTGACAAACTTCTAGTGGAGGGCTACGGTACTCAATCCTGGTCCTCAAGATCTACCACCCTACCTGTTTTCCAGCTCTCCCTGCACAGGTGTGTTCAACCAATTAGAATAAGGAGACACCTAAGTCAGCAAATTTGCAGAAAGCAGTGAAGAGAAAGCAGGCTGGGCGGTAGATCTCCAGGACTGGAATTGGGCAGCCTCACTCTAGTGGATTCTAATGCCGCGTTTCCACTGAAGAGTACGGTTTGGTCCAGTTGCATGATAACGCACCCATTAAGCTAGACTGAACTGTACCATTTGTGGGCCCCTGTTGGTTGTAGGTCAATAGAAGAATGAAATGGAATGGTTAAGAAGGAGCTACCGTTAAAATTCATTGATTCTCTGAAGGTTATTACGACAAAAGAAAGCATTAAGAAAGTGGTTGTATTTGTCTTTGCCGCAATCTTCTCTCTAACAACATTAAATGCTTTTTATATACAAAGTATCAAAAGACAAGCAAAAAAAAGAGCTGCTAGATGACCTTCATTGTTGTTGTTGGTAGTTTCACCCTGCACACGCCATGACGGTTCAACTTTGAGTGGAATCGCTCACCTGAATTGTTTGGATCATTCTGAACTGGAGCGGACCACTCAGTGGAAAGAAGGTTGTCTGTAGTGAACTAACCTGGACCCAGTATTTTTAATTTTAAAATATGTCTGATACAGAAACTATAGGCTTGTTTGCTAAGGACTAGTGCAGTTCCTCAAATGACCACTGAATGCTGGTTTCAGATGGGAGTCATTTCCCATTGACTCCCAGGTTAAACTGTTCAACTTCATACCAAACTTTAATAATGGACAGTACTGTGATAGAACTGTATCAATAATTAGACCTCTAGCTTCTATTTTTGACAACTTTGAAAGAGGAGGGAAGATTAAATATAATTCAATTTTATTCACACTACCCAATAACAGTAGTCTTAACGAGCTTCTCACCGGTAATTGTTCAAAACACAAAATCAGTCATAAAATACAATGGCTGATTGCTAAACTGAACTAGACCCTTCTTTTAGGGGGGACTAAATAAGCAGGTTAAATCATTTTAGAGCTCAGATTTATGCATGGGGAGATATCGTTATTGATGGCAGGCGAGTGGACTCAACAGAACTTTAAGTTTATTGTGTTTCTTCTAATCAGCTGTTAATGGAACCATAATGAGATGGGTGGAGTAAGTTCAAGTCAATGTGCCCAGCCCAATCTGGGCTTGATTCATGCTGTGTGTATTCAGTATGGCTATAACTGGACTTGACAGTCATTCTCTCAAGCTTCTTGTTTCAGCGTTGGCCAACACCTAAAGGTGGCTTTAAATAATAGACCAGTGGAGCCACTTTTCCATTATATGGTTTCACTCTAAAAGCCACAGCAATGGTTGGTTTTAGATGAATGTTGATTATTGACAAATTATCTTAAAAGTATCAGAAAATTATGATGACACCTCCCTTTTCATTTTTTCAATGGGTCTCATCACAAGAATAGAAGAAACTGAGGTAGATAAGCAGGTCTCATTCTTCCAGCTTTGCAATAAAGCGGTGAATTAAAATAATCAAACGTACAGGGACCAATTAGTTCGTTGTTTCAAAGTCATTATATGTAAGAAGACTCCAGGGGCCTCGATTTTTTTTTAAACAAAATCCTCCTTGCAGCAGACAATAAACAGCAGACACATTTCTAATGTCACGTTCTGGCCAATCAGTGGCCTAGGGTTTGGTAGCGCTACAATCCAGCTCTAGTCAGCATGGTTGGAACCACAGCCTTAAATGTTCCAGAAAAATTACACCACAGCACAAAACGGCACAAAATACTGTAATTCATACCATGAGTCGGAGCTTCGCAAAGTTTATGAATACGTGCATGATAGATCTCTGCAGTCCTTTCACTAGTGTTACAACTTCCTTGAGTTCTCCATGTACATACATTCAGCACAAGTTTTACTGTAAAATGCAGTCTATTGGTGTTTTATATGGGTCTCCTTGGATAAATGTTTTTATTTAGAAACTAGAATTTTTAGCACTGAATTCTGCCTGAAATCTCTCTGTACTTTTGTGTCGTCGTGAAACGTCTTCTAACTTTAAAACCAGGTCCAGATGACAGCCCCTAAACCTACTACAATCTTCTATGTTTGATCTTTTTGGCTAATAAGTGTGTGCACAAATGTACATTTTTTTAATCAATAGTCTAACTCTACTTATGCAGTAGTTTATTATTTATACCTGAAAGGGGAAGGTTAATACTGACTAACTCCGCTCGCAATAACAGTATTCTGAAAGCCAAGTCACTTATAAGATTGGTTGGGCTCACCTATTGATAAACCCACCTTTCCCCCTAAAAAATACATGTCCTTAAATACAAGAAAATGTGTTCTAACAAAAATAACCCATAATTGTCATGAATAATGAATAAGGAAATAAACTCCATAAAGCCTCAGAAACCAGAATGTTTTCAAGTTTATTTTTAGCATTAGGCTGGTCTTTTAAAAATAAGAGGAAAAAATAATTAATCCTTTCTTGAACCTGCCTCTTGTGGTCTTTTGAGGAACTGTGATATTTTTCTTACTTTATGTTAAAAGAATAAAGGGGGGTTTATGTAGAATGTGGAATTATTTAAACCCCAGATCATTTGTCATGCACACGTTCATGAACAAGTCTAAAAGTTTCATCCAATGATACTTTCGTTCGGTTTTGGCATAGTGCATTTAATGAAAAGTCTATGTAAAGCTCTTATGTTCACTCATCGCTATGCATGTTTTTTTCCAAGTACAAAACAAGCGTCCTTTGAATGCATGTTGAAAGTTAAACTAGGTTGAACTTTGACCAATCAGGGACTTGGCTTTTATGGTGACGAATGGATGACGTCTCCTTTAATTCACAGAAGTGCCAACTGTTTTGGGGCATTCAAGAACCCACGCTTAGCGTGTTCTTGAATGCGCGTCAAAGGCACAGTGTGAACGTAGCATTAGTTTTAGTCAATACATGCTCTGCACCAAATTGTTCAGATGCTTTGTCTCCATGGGCAAAACCATGCTGTTTTTTTTATGTGTTTAATAATGATTACAGACGCATCTAAGCATCCATCATGACGGCGCTTGTGTTTCTGTCAGCAGCTTGTTTGAAAGGGTAAACACCCATGACATGGCTCTATGTCCCACCATCTTTTCCCCTTCCTACGCCCCATTGCACCTGAGGTGTATCAGCAGCAAGAGTTGTTAAGACCATAATGAGAGCTCAGCTTTCTGCTGATGCTTGGCAGAATCCCTGACAGCAGTGAACGCTTCATCAGTCGCTGCATTCAACAGAGCAACCATTTAAACTTTCACGACACACACAAACATGCACTAATCTGAACTTTTGAGCAGGAGAAATGTCAGGAAAGGCTTCATGATAGCCTCAAGTAGAGATCCACTTCATCTAAACAGTCTCAAATCTGCCAAAACACATGTGGAAGTTGTGACCAGGTCTGAATGTAAGTCGGTGAGGTCCGGTACTGCGTAGTGGTATAAGATCAGGTGGAGGTGCGCTGTCCCTCTCTCTACTTTCACTTTATCCACTAATTCTCTCACTTCCCTAAACAAAGTGAGAGAAACAAGAATTAATGGCAAATCCATTCACATTTTAGTTCCATAAAGTTCAGCCCACTGTTTTTCTCACATCAAAATAATTTAGTACGGGACATTTTTCGAACATTCTACCACACTGTGTGTTTCCACACATTGGACTGGATCCTTTTTCCTGACATCACGTGTGTTTTCCGCTGTGAAGCACTTGGTTCCTTTTACGTTACAGTAAAATAAACCTACAGTGCCTCAATCCAAACTGTATTTCCAATATCAATTATGATCGACTTATTTAATTTTGAAGTGATTTTATTATGGTATAGTTTGATTTGACTTAATTAACAACTTACATCAGACAAATCAATCTGGTTGGATAAATCGATTAATCTATTGACCATTACACTCCTAATATACATTTACTGTTATTAAAAAGATTTACAATAGCGTCATTTGTTATAGTACTGGCATATGCAAAAATTTACTTTCACGCCTGGTTGTCACCAAATACTGATAGGTTTCTGTTTAGACCCAACAGTTTCCTGCGTCATATTCACAGAGGCAGTTGAAATAAGTTGAAATAGATTGATCCATGCATCAAACATTACACAGTAACTTCAAATGCTTTAAATCTCCATGACGTGCACTCCACACACAACACAAAGAGGTTCCCTGGGGACCCCTCCCGTGAGAAATGAGCTTCTGCGCAGTTCATACAGCGTGTATTAATTAGACAGAGAACAGTATTGGCTTGTTTGGGTTGAATTGTTAAGGAAGTCTGTGAAATATGACACAACACCTGCTGCTTGGTACAATGAAAAGATGTTTCCTCTGCCTGGATTAATCCGTCTGAGCCTCTGCCCTGTTCTGTCTTGATTTCTGAGATAGAGCAGATGCACTCAACCACTTCCCATTTTCCATCTGTTCTGTAGGAGTTCTCTTTCTTCCATCGCTTTTGCTACAATGTTGTCTTTCATTCTCTCTTTGTCGTTTCCCTTAATTTCTCCTTTCCCTCATGAAGAGCATAATCTGTCTCATACCAGATGCATTCAGTCCTCTTGTCTCATTTTACTGTCCAAATACACTTTTTCTATTTGTACATACAGCGCAGACAATTTTCAAACAAATTCCCTCTCTGCACATTGACACCTGAAACCTGTACTATAGCTGGAGCCCAGGAGCGCTATAAATAATTAAATGTGTTTCAACACCGGCTTGGCGTGTTGTGTCCTACCAAGCAAGGTTTAGACTTGGTGGAAAAATAACATCTAGAAGAAGTCAAAAAGTTTAACCTTGTCTGAGCACAGATCAGGACTAAAACTGCGGCAGGATACACAGTTCCAATAAATCCAGCAGAAAATATCCAAAATAACTCCTTCAAATATATAGCTGCTGCAATGTTTTTCTTATCTGTTAATATGAAAAAAAAAGGTAAAGTTGTGCCTTTTCTCTGTTATGGTTTTATAAGTTTCCCATTAATATAATTTAGAGATTTTTACAAGTTTGACAAAAGCCCTTAAGATGATGACATGACCTAAAACACGTGAGCGCATGAGATTATTTGTGTGTTGTTGTGTGGCTCCCTCTGCAGGATGGATGTAGGAACAACCGCTAAATTTATTTCAAATGAGAATCAGAATTGTTGATTAATGTTAGTATTGGGTTCAATTTTATGAGTATAATTTCTCCAAGTGTTATGCCGTAAAACCAACTGATTGTTTTTATGAGTTTTATAGCCCCGTATCTCACTTGAGGAACATTGACAAACAACTATCCAGTGTTTTAAAGAGTTTGTTGGTTGTTTATTGACTTAGATTTAAAAATAATGTTGTTTGTTTCTTCATCAGGTTAATGGTGTTAACATCGAGGGCATGCGTCACGCGGAGGTCGTGGCTTTCATAAAGAGAGGAGGTGATCAAACCTGGTTGTTGGTGGTGGATCCAGACACAGATGAACACTTTAAGAGGATGGGAGTGGTTCCAACGCTAAGTCACGTCAAAGGTGGGACACATTTAAACATGGACGTGTGCTATAAACTAAAGTAGGCTTTGTTTTTTTGGCTACAGTAACAATCACCCCTGCTGACCTTTAGTTCTTGCCTCTACCATTTGGTCTTAAAGACTGCAACATCCAGTTGAGACGATACGTCTTGATCTGAGCTTCACTCAGAACCTTTTGCTTCTACAGATTACGATGGTCCATCCATACCCAACGGACCATCTAACGCTCAAATTAATGGCAGCTCTACCACACAGTCCATAAGGTCCACGCACTCTGACCTTAGCAGCCAGGGCAACAGCACACAGGTGAGCGTGAAATGATGCGATCATCTCAAGTCTTTGACATAAAAATGCAAACTGCTATGTCATTTTTCCCATGACTGGGTGGTCACACAACCAGCTGGCAGATGATGACGGCAGCCTGCACATGGACCCTTTCGCTGAGATGGGGTTGAGTCTGAGCGCAACAGCAGCGGAGGAAAAGATGAAGGTTCATGCCAAGGAAAAGAGGAAGGCTCCACAGATGGACTGGATGAAGAAATATGAGCTCTTTAGTAATTTCTAGTACAATGGAATCCGCAGCTTGAGCTGAGAGACCAAAAGACCGACCTCTGCTCCTAAGGGGGTTTGCCACTTAGTCCTAAAACAGACGATCACCAGTTTATGGGGTTAAGAGGATGAAGGTGACCAAATGGCTTTCATTGAAGCAACTTTTAAAAAAATTCAACATCTACTCTTCCCTCGCCATGAATTAAAAAGCTAAACGACTGCAGAAACTCTTTTATAAAACTTGCTTCAGACGTTTTGAGCTTGGAGAAAGAATTTCCTACGAAGGTGAACTGAAGCCTTTTCCTCTGCTCCTATCGATGCCATTTTTCCAAAAGACTTATTCAGCAGCTTTTTTTTATATTTAAAATGTGTAAACAAAAAAAAACAAAAAAACTGAGGACTGCCTTCAATCAATTCCCTGGATACTGTGAGATCAGTGATTTTGGATTACAAAAAAGTTTTTTCCTTCAGTCAGAAGCTGACCGACAGTCCACTGTGAAAGAGTCATGGACTATCCACCCCTGTTTGGAGAAGTATCTTTGTGTACTTTGTGTCCTACATCTGACTTTGCATTGACTCATAAAGATAGCATCTGTGTACACTTTAAGGCCTTTATCAGAAAGAGCTTTATACTCATTTAGCTGTTCACTAACACTCATTAGTAAATCACTAAGCCAAAAACGGAAGGAACTTTACTGCTAAATGGCATAAAAAAAGGAAATGTAAAGGAAATAATAGACACCAGCATTGTGAAAGATACGGTGGCCCTGAAGGGCAAATCCCACCAAGAAATCACTCGACGCAAAAATGTATTAAGCATCATAAAGACTATACAAAAAGCCAAAACAAATAATAAAAAATAGCATAGAAAGTCAAACTAAATTCCAGAAAAAAAAAAAGAAACCAGAAAATGTAGGTACTATGGGACATCACTGATTGGATGATGAGGTGTGTCCATCATTTCAGCCAAAAGTTATTTGGCATTAAGCAATACTGGATATAATCATAAAGCTTTTATTAGTATTCATTCAGGCATTGAAGACACATTTTAAAAAACAATTAAACGCCAGCATTTAAGTCGGGATGACCCATTGACATACCTTTTCTAGTTTCTAGTTTTGATTTCTAAAATGTAATGTTATGTTTTATCATTTGTTTTGCTTTTTTTTTAATTGTTGTTGTGATTGTTAATATGTTTTTGCCTTGAGTGATTCATCTGTGGGATGTGCACTTCAGGGCCACCGTAGAAAGAAGAGTTTTTAAGCATTTTTAGACGAGAAAAAATAAGACAATTATTGATTTGAGCAGCAGGTGGCAGGCTTGACCCACAAATATAGAAGCAGTTTAGCTTACCCTACTATATTGTATTTTCCCCTAAGTGAAAATGCTGTGCACCCATCTGTTACTTAGACAAAATGAAGAGGCATTGATTTAAAAGTAGGCTGAATCATATTTATGTGGTTGGAGTTTGATTTCAATTTTACAGCTACTCATTAAATATGATGGTATGTTATAATTTCAGAAGCCACAAAGGAAGGAAAACTGAATTGTAGTGTACTTTTCAGAAGTCAGTATTAAGGTTGGTCTTTCTTTTGTGTCAGATTTATGAGATCGGAGATTGTAAAAGCAGCAGTTGGCTGCTCATTGCAAAATAACTGGAAGGAATTTAAAGGGAATTTTTCAGAGGAAGCATGTTCAGTGAGTGTGTGGTCTCTTTTAGTGGAATGTAAAAAAAAAAAAGGGGAACTGAAACTGCTCTGGCGTTAGATGCAGACTGAGTCCTTTAAGAAACCATTCATTTCAATCAACAGAAGTAAAGGAAGTGAAGATAAACCACAGATGTGAAGGTATGGGATGATCCACGGCGAGGGCAGCGTGTGTGGCGGGTTGAAGACGCTCTCAGCGAGGTCAAAGATGCTCGAGAGGATCTTGTGAAAGAGACTGTGGGAGCCATGGAGATTACCGAGGATTATTTCACATATAGAACAGCTGTCATACACATGCTTACGCATGTTTGTGCGCAGTGAAGGTATACATGTCGCATTCCCAGCGTTGTTAATGAAGCGTATTAGAGTGGAATGAAGTCTGCACTCTTTTGTACTCATTTACACCCTGTGTTTTCCATTCAGCCTCTTGATTTATATGTGAACCCCAGACTGCTAGCAGCAGGCTCACTGCTACTTCTGTTGACATGGCTTGATGTACATTAAAGCTGACAGAAAACTGTATATGTCAAGTTGAAATTTTCAATAAAGTGTGACAATAGCCATTTTTTTTGCACCATTTTTATGCTTCCTCTGTTCTCACACTCATTTTTTTCCTCACACATGCAGCACTTTTTATTTGGACTTCACTTGGCCCGCTTTTTGTTACAGTATCCCTTTTTTTGCTCTTGTTTCCCCTCTTTCCCTGTCAGTGCCCTCTCTGTCCTCCTCTGGCCGAGGATTATGTTGGCGTTTAGTTTCAGCCTGTTCTCAGCGTTCCCCATCAGCCAGCTGCTGGGAGCTTTTTGGACACACAAAGGTTAAACATGGGTCAAAAGTGGGGTTGTGTGCGTGTAGGAGTGCATGATTTGGCCTTTTATTTCAAGTTGGTCTGCAATGTCCAAACAAAGGCGACAGTATTTAGTCTATATCAGCCTTTTTCATGCATGTTTTATCATAAACCTAATCACTGCTTCTTTTTCACAAATGTTGCAGAACAGTTCTGAAGTAAGATCGTTTTATAATGAAACTCTTTTATATTTTTTTTTAATATTTTTGAAATACAGGTTAAGAAAAATAAAAACTGCCTTTTTATGTATTATATACTCTGAGTAGTCTTTAATTACTTGGGTTTTTTTGCAATAATAAACATAGATTTATCAGTTACATTCATATTGCTTCTTCCTGATCACTTGTTTAAAGTAATTTACTATCTCAGTCTGTGCAGAGCATTTATCAGTGGTTAAGTATCTTGACAGTAATCAAACCACGGAGTTCTAAGCTGTCGAGAGTCACGCTTTCTCATCTCCCCTGGTTTCAGCAGGAGAGCTTCCCTGAATCTTGAAATTTCAAAGAAAATGTGACGAAAATAGGACAAAATTCAAAGCTATTTTTGTATTACCTTGATTTTCTGTTTTGCTTTGTTTTTTCTAAAAGGACACAAATACGTAATTGTAGTTCAGGGATTTTCTGAACGACAATAATACACTTTCTTTTTCATAACAAAATTATTTGTCAGTCAACAAATTCCTCTTATTGAGAAAATAAGTGCGATAATATTCAAAATGTTATTTAAAGTAACAATGGAAAACTTTATTAATAGATTTTAATGTTTAAGTGAATGCATGGTGATCCTTTGTTCATCCACTAGGGGGACGAGCAACATTTGCCATCCAGGAAGTGGGACAAGCCTTTTGTGTAGTAGAGTTGTGGATACATTCAGTTCCCCTACCTGGGCTATTGTCATACTGCAACACCACACGTGGCTGCCGCGTTACAAAGCTCCTCTGAGGTTATGAGAGGGCCAAGTTGTGACGCCAGCACATCAAAAGACAGAAGCAGTTCAAAGCTGTTTGCAATTTCAGAGCAGTAAAAGCAAAAGTACAGAAACAGAGAATAGAACCACAGGTGGGCACTTTCTGTTTAGCCTGACTCAGTCAATGCACGAACTTCTACTTTCTACTGATGATAGATGATTGCTTTGCACGCTACATTTTCTATTCTTGTGGTCTTTTGGACTTTTTTTTTATTCTTAACCAGCTTTTATAGGTTTATTCTGGTGCTTTATTTTGTTTTTGTTTTTTTGTGTGTTTCCAGATCTTCAGCCCTATGATAACCTCACTGTCATTATTCCTTTCAGGAGTGACACAAATTTAACAGTGCCAGGGCTGCCTGGGATGCCTGCGAGGAGAAAGAGGGAAACCAGAGACTGGCAAAGGGTGGAGGGGGCGGAGGGAAATTGGAGGGAGATGGAGTAGTTTAGGTGAGGGGAGGAGGGGTTGAAGTTCCCATGGCAACTATGTTTTTGTTAGCACTCGTGAGTCAGACTAGCAGTGAGTCACAGTCAGGAGGAAACGCAATCACACAGTCACATTTATACTCTAAGTCTGCCCCCCATTCAAAGAGAAGCCAAATAAGGACAACTTCAGAGCAGGGACACAGAAAAACACACAACCGAGGAGGGATGCAGTCTAAAAGTTACTCAAACGCAGACGAAAGTCCAGGTTAGAACACGTAGAAGGAAGTGAGCAAAAATAGAGTGTTGGGACAGGGGGGTGAGGGGACCTAAATGAAGAAAAACTACAGAAGCTGAAGCCAAGAGTGTGGGAGCTCCCCCAGGAGCGCCCCTCTCAACAGTGGGGGGAGAGGAAATGTAGACACACCCAGTTTGGGCACACCTTGGCTTACCTCGCTAAACTAACCACTTATTGTCTGACGCCTACACATCCAGACAAGCCATCAGATTGTGAGTAACAGACAGCAACAATTTCTACCAGCCAGTTGTTTTAACCCCCTCTCCTATTTCAACATAGGACAGTCAGGTCACACATGCATGGTTGGCAACCAGTACTGTACCAAAATGCCCAAAGTTGGAGGTAATGACCAGGTGATTGTTCTCGCGTTCATAGTCTGACGCATTCGAACTGCCCCGGCAAGTTGCCTGTTGTTTCAGGGGACTGGAGTGTTTGACATGCTGGAAATGACTAACTGTATTTAAACAAAGAAGTCTGTAAGTTTATGTTTGTGTAGGCTGATTTACATGCAGTTACAGATCAGAGCTCATCCCACACAAAACCTGGCCTTAGACTGCTGTTGGCTCCAACTGGTAGAGGCAGAAAATAAACCACCATGGAGGCCCCCCTCCTCACCCCTCCATGTGTGGTTTTACTGTATCGTAAAAGTTGACATACTGCGCGTTGTCATCACCTCAAAGTACTGACTACTAACTTCCATTCAGAGATTTCAGGGCTGACTTTTTTCCTTGTAATCGTCTGTTTCTTTGATTTTGTGAAATATAAATCTGCAGAATAGAACAACTGACTGTATGAGAACTGGACTGAGTGACCCACTCTTCCCTGGGGTTCTAAACAGGAAGTACCCACTGGTCCCATAAAGCCAAAATCCCATAGACTTCTAATGAGAAATACACAGCTATTACTCCATCATTCTATTTGTCAGAATACCCATTTTTTTGCTCCGATGCCTGTTTTTAACATGTTCTTCAATTTTTTCATATTTATTCTGTAGTTCAAGTTATGAACTGACCAATCAGACCCCTCAATAAAAGAATGTGGTCCTGCATCGAACATTTGAAGCGTTTGATTGACAGATTCACCCGAGTCTGCTTTGAAATGGTAAGAGTGTGGACTTCCAACAAGCTCACTCCTGATTGGCCAGAGTGGTTGCCAAATGCCATATGGACATATCACTGCTTGCTGACTATTTCTGGTTCCAACATGACGACGTTCATATCGCAAAAGAAGGGGAACTGAGCTGACTGAATTGATTTTGTTGGAACCAAAAGTAAAATTCTCATATACAGTCAATGTATAAAATGTAGCAAATATATGCATAAATGGTACAAATTCAACAAAAATTGGCGTCTCATTCATTTTTAAAGTGCTTTTGGAAGATATTGCATTATCAGTGAATGAGGTAATTTGGCGCATATATCCCCTTTCTTTTCTGTCTTTACATCTCTGATGGCTGAAGTTCAGCTCAGAAGATCCAAAGTCTCGAATCAAGAACGAATCAGGTTACAGTAAACCATTACCCATCCTCCAACGGCTGCAGGCTGTTGAAGCTTTCTTCTTCTGTTCTTTTTCAAGAAGCAGATAAAACCAGCAAACACACTCGGATGTGGGAAACAAATTATCAGGAAACCATTCTTCCTGATGAAAAAAAATCAACTTATGTTACAGCAGAAATGTACATTTTAACTTTTGATTGTTCGAATCGTTTTGACTGGGATGAGGGGGTCAGAGGTCGTTAAAGAGGGAGCGCAGAACATAGCGCATGGATGGAAACACTGCAGGAATTGAGGAGTGTGCGCCTGTTAACACATGAGTGATTAATGAGACAAGGAAGTTGCTCTGAACTTGTCAGCATATGAGGTCAACTGTCAAATGGAGTAACAGAAACGACATGTGGTCTCAGACAGACTTCCTCTCTAGATGATCCTCAAAAATGAAAAAGTTGGGTGACATAAGTGTTGTTTAAGCGTTCCCATAGACACAGCAGAATTTTACATACAAGCATGTTTGAATGGCTTTTTTTTTTCTTTTTTGGAAACAACTTTTTTTTGTTCTTAGAGATTTAGAATGAAGTCACTGTGAGAACTGTTCTCCCACGCTCTCGTCGACTTAGATGTCTCGATGGTAATCTAAACAAAGAAATGGGCATTCTTGTTTCCACAAGTAAAGCTGTTTGACTACATGGCAAGAGCAAAAAAGTGGTCAAACCAAGGGGATGTTTGCCATTGCAAAAGACACAAAGTGTCTGCTCAATCTACATTTAATCGTCACTCACGTCATCTGCTCAAAGGGAGCAAAACATCATAAATGACAGTATGCATGGCAACAGTTGAAGCAAATCAAGTTTTAAAATCATCCCTTTTTGTTTGTTTTTTGCTAAGAAGCTATGAATCTTGATTTCCTCCAAACATCACAGCTTTTAACAAAACCGTGTGAAGGCTAATATAGGCCTGCATGTCAGACCTGTGGCCCACTGAATTCCTTATTGTGTTGTTAGGGACGTGTTGATGCAACACACTGGTAAACAAGCCCTACCTCACTTGATGTTCGAATGAAAAACGGTACCACAATTAGCACCCTTTTTTTTTTTTATCTAGAGCCATATCCATTTTTATTGGAAATCAGGTTCCATTTTTGCATCATTGTTGTAGAGGAGGTTTTCATTTTGAGGTGAGAAAAAGGAAAAATCAAAATAATATTTGGTGTGTTGGAGCACTGGTGTGGGGTTTGTGTGTTTGTCTGAAGACGCCACAAACTCTAGATTAAAAATAAAACTACAGTTTTATCACTTTATTTTGGGGCCAATGAGCTCCTAAAATATCTAATTCAAAGAGCTATTAAGGTTTGCAGCATGCCGTCATGTAATAATGCAACTTGTTATTTTGACATATCTACTCCAAAGTAGATATACAATAGTCAAAAAATATTCCCATTTTTTTGCAACTGAATTGAATAGAATTAATCACACCAAAGGGTCTTTTACATGAAAACACTTTTTTTATGTTTTTTCCAAAAAATTGCTCCTCAAGAGATTTTGGACTCAGTTTGTAAGAAATGTATTGATGGTCTTTGAATGAAATATTGGAGAGATGTTTATATAGGAGCTCTGAAAATGTGTATTAAGATTTAAAAAAAAAGGACAATAACGTTTTACCCAAACAAAATACTTTCATTTTGCAACTTACTTTTGTGATCAATTTGGTTATAAAAGTATTACACTTGATGGGAAGCTTCACATTTTACAGAAAAGTGCTTGTGTTTGTTTATTAACTGCTAATTTCATTCATTTAAAATGTGGCTATTCTAAAAATTGTTAGTTTTGTTTGTGTTATATCTATGTTTCTACAGCTTCTCTTGAAAAAGCTTCTCTGGAAAAATCTATTTAAGTCAGCCTGAAATCAAAAGCTGTCCATAAAATAAACCAAAAAACCAAAAACCGAGTAAAAACACCAAACCTAAAAGCACTAACCCACAAAAGAGCGTTGTTCTTTGAATGTTTCCTTCTCCGACTTCAAAGAAGTGTTCTGGGAATCCATCTGTTCAACAGGTTTCCCAGCCACTCAGACCCAAATGTAACTCTGCATTTGGCCGTCAAAGGTCAGAGAGGACTGGTGAGGAGGACGTCTGTTCAGTTTCCTGGATGGATGGCAGAACGGGTCGGGTTATGTCAGCAGGAATAGCGCACAGTCTCATGAGGACTGGAGTCGGCCCCTCTATCACACAAAGAGCCTGATAGGAGCAGCGCGGAGAGAAGCTAAACATCACATAGATAATAAACTGGTGTTGAGTGCGATGAGGGAACAAGTGAGAAGGCCAGCCATCAGCTGAGGGGGAGAGAGGACCTCGGAAAAGCCAATGACGAGGTGGGGGTGGAAAAGGTGGTCTTGGCAGGATATTTTTAGTACTCTGGATGGAGGAGGGCAGTATCTTTTCAAGGGGTTTTTCCAGAGGAGTATATTTAGAGGCGGGATGTGCAAAAAAAAAACTCAGAACAGGAGGGATGTGCACTGTACTCTGTCTGTCTGATGTAAGGGCCTGCAATAGGACCACACACATTCTTTTTATTCTGTCCGCCTTTCCCAGTCACTTGTTGAATCGCTCCATCATGTGCAAAGCACAGCTCACACAGATCACCAATACAGGAATATTTGAAGCTCTGCGTCCTGTAAACACACAACTCCCAAACAGACAGCGGCACTGACACTTGCCCCAGTTTTGATGGAGCTTCTTTGCAGGGAACGCCCAGCAGACAGGTCTGATCGCTAAAAACAGTTCATGCCTAACAGTTTTTTAGCACATCAGCTTAACACCCCGCCATTCCAGACACCGCAAATCAGACAGCGATTTTCCAAGGACTAAAGCAGAGGGAGCCACAGCTGAAAAAGCCATGCTGATGATAATGAGAGAAATGAGAGGAAGACAGAGTGCTGTGGTCTCCATACAGCTTGCTAAGGATAACAGCATGCAGGCTGGCTGTGGCAGGCAGAGACAGTGAGAGTAGCGCGAGTGCAGAGCCGCAGTGACGCCATTGTGGTTCCACGGCACTTCCTGTCTACTGCAGTGTTTGTGTGTCCTGTCTCCACGGCAACTGCCAATACATAAATACCAGAGAGGTAAGAGTGAAAGAAGAGGAGAAAAGGGAGAGTAGGAAAAAGAGAATAAGGACAGAGTTTTCAAAGTCAAGTGGATTCATTCAAAGCCTCTTGTCCTGCTCTCTTGGGCAGAGTTTAGAAGCCCTGGTTCTTTTCTCAGTTAATGATGGAGTCATGGACAAGTTTCCAGAGAAACGGTCCAGGTTTTGAAAAGTTATGACCTCAAATGTCCCAGCTCTTGGTCAGAGGTGGTTTAGGAACAAATGTATAAATAAAAAAAGCTCTGAGGCAATTGGAAAAATGCCAAAAGGATCAAGCACGGGATGGAGATGAGCATAATGAAGGAGACGAATAGCTGGCAAATTGATTAGCAAAGCTGTCTAGCTGTCAGCCTTTTAAATCACCATCATTCCCCTAAGCAAAACATATACATTAGAAAATGAAGACCATGAACCAGCATGTTTGAAGAAATAAAAACCGAACTTTTGATCAAACTCTGAAAGGCCTCATGTCCAAACTAGCTGTAAAATTGCTGAAAACTGAATCTCGCCTGAAGAATGTTCCACAAGATCACAAAGCAAAACAGAGAACTTTTTCATGTGCTGTTCCTACTTCATAAAAAGTCAGGAGATTTCCACCATAGATCCTCTGCTAGGAGCAACAAAAGCTAATAAACCATTTAATGGAAATTCATTTACGACTCATTTTAGTGTGCGGTTCACACATTGTATAACCTCAGGAACCGCTTGGATTTTCTCACGATCACTGCATCCAGCTATTAATATAGACACTACATGTGACACTTGTTAGGTTACCATACATAATACCTACAAAACCTACTAAGAACAAGTCAACAAGTCATTTTTAACAAGTCATTTTTGGATTTATTGGCCCAAATCCTCAGAAACATGCAAGTTATGTATATTGTCCATTAGATTTATCATCAAACTTGATCTGATCGTGTTCTTAATCTCCTGCTGTACTCAATCAGGAAAGCAGCAAGATGCCGATCAAAGTAAAGCAGACAGAACACCATTCTTTGTGCATCAATGCACACTACCTTTAATGTATGTGGGAAAAAAAAGATTAGAAATCTCCATTGGTTCTTTAAAATGTTTGGAGTTCTTGTTAACCCAAAGTTTATAGAGAAAGCCCATTCATACTAAACTTTGTTTTGATTTGAAATCTTTTCCCGTTCATGTATTAGATCATCAGGCAGTTCTGGCACAATGAATAATGAAAATACTAAGCCGTAAAAGAGAAGTCAGGAGAACAAAAATAAACATACAAGTAAAAAATGGACAGGAAATTGAGCATTTTTGAAACAAAAACAATGTTTGTGGTCTTATGGCTGTGCACGGAGGATTCAAAGTACAGAAATCGAGTTCTTTTTATCCTCCATGTACTCACAAGGATAAAGATAGTATCAATCGTAAAGATTTTATTTATAAAGAGGAAGATGTAGTTTGTTCCTACAATTAAACTTGACATTCTGCTTGCGCTAAATCGCTGCCTAGATTTTTTTTTAACTTTAGGACAAGCAGTACAAAAGGCTGGACTGATGAACTTAAGGCGTCAAAACTCCATGTGCATCTTCCCTCGGGGAGCAATGCAAACTGCTGACATTCATGAGAATGTGCTCAAAGGCAACATGTCTGGTTAAACAAGGAAACCCTGATGCTTTTCAGACCAGCCATAACAGCTCGCAGCTCCTTTTCAATCGCCTGAAACTCTCTCTTAAACCTGTTTTCCACCATCAGCCACATAATTGAATGTGACTCACCACGACAACCAAATGGAAGATTATGCCTTTTTTCCAGAAAGTGAGGCCCAGCTAAGTGCTTGGCTACCGACTCATTGTTTAAAGATGGTCACTCGGCTGAACATCCCTTAGGAGTGTTTGAGACACTCACGTACAGAGCATTCATTGTGCAGAAACACATTTGCGCGGATGAAAGGTCTCCAGATAACAGATCAGACTGTACTATATGTACATGCATTGAATGGAGCGGGCCTGTACTTTGACACCACAACAAAAGAACAACTCATGCAAGTGAAATACTGTAACCGTAAAGAAGATTCAACTCCGATAATAATCTTCAGACCTTCATTTATGGCCTTGAGATAAAAAAAAAAAAACAGCAAAGATCATTCACTCAACGCTGTTTTCCATCATCTTAAAGGTTGGTACGGAAAACCTCAGAACACTGTGAACTGCAGTTTACTGTCAATAAACTGGAATGGGTGGAAATTTCAAATAAAGCTTTTTAATAGTTTGATTTGGTTCAGACTGAAAGTATTGGGTTGAGCTGAAAGCCGACACACCAGTTCTTGTGATGAGTAGCACCTCCGTTTCATATGTGTTTTATCTCAGTCATAATGTTCTTGGAGTTGCGTTTGCCAGCCCTCATTATGGTGTTTCGCATCAGTTTTCATCATTGGTGAGGTTTTAAAGTAAAGACAACCTCACTGCACAGTAGCAGATATTACACAGAGATGGAGGGTTTACTAGACGTACTGAGAGGCTTTGGAAGAAACCAAGCAGTTAAGGAAGGATGCATTTCTTTGCAGAGCTGTTGTATCCAAGTTCACACATACCACATAATGTCTAACAACTTGAAATCTTCATTAAACTTTGGCTGCTAGGGAGCTGTAAATCCCCCAGTGAAGACAACATGGAAACGCAAGTCCACAAACAAAACATTATCCCATCAAACTATGTGTCGCAGTCATGTGTTTTACTGGCACAGTCATTTCACTCAGCTTGACTGTACGTTGCTAGGATACGCATATATGTGTGTGAGTGTGTGTGTGGGTGTGGAATGTGTGACGTCCGCTCTCACACAGAGGCGTGGTCGTCTGAGCAGGACTTTAGCGCTCGCACGCACTCGTGCCCAGAGGCTTTGGGTGAAGAAGGGGAAGTTGTAATGCTTCTAATATTACACCGTCCCTCCACGGTGAAGCTGGGGGTGGTCTCGATAAGCACAGACCAGGCACTGCAACATGGCAAAGCTGTGTGGGACATGAAGCACCACCTGACCAATGCACTGTTGTGCTGATTGAAAGAGCCTACAGCAGTGGTGTAGGTACTACAGTTAGCAGGCCACAAGCTCCCTGCTCCACTTCGTTCTGATGCACCCACTTGCAGACGACTACATAAGCATGAACGTCTTCATTTTCCCTTGTCTGAGCTGGCATCTGGTTAAAAACTGTACAGCTGGACAGCTCCAACATTGCTTGGTTAAAATCGGCATAATTATAGTTAAAAGATCACATGAAATGGTTTTAATATAGATGTAAAGATGATCTGAGTGTCTTTAAGAAAAAGTTACCAACTGAATTATAGCAATCTAATCAAGATCTGGATCTGGATCCTTCTGTCATTAGATCAAATGTGGGTTTGTTTACATTTCTGTACTCCTTTAATGATGAAGGTTCTCTAGAAATGGACAACAAGGTCAACTAGAAATAGAGAACAATCTCGTATTTCCAAAGAAAGACGGAGTTTGTTCTGCTTCCATTTAACTTGATGCTCTTCCTGCCTGTTATTGACTCAAACAGCCCTTGCTCATTTATTAGCAGCTGTGCAGCTAATTATTTCCCTGCCCCCTTTCCTGTGCTGTGCGGCAGCGGTCTGGGCCGTGCTCAGCTCAGGGGAAGGAGAGGCAGGCCAGGAGGAGAAGGGGAGGGTTCCTGTTCTCTGACATCGTCATAAAGGAATCCCCTGCACTGGGCTCTGCCCGCCCACTCGCTACTCTCACTCTGTCTGGCTCCCAGACACACTTGCGTTCACACACACTCCTGTCTGCACAGCCGAAGGAGAAACAGGTCGACCAGAAAGAAAGAGTCACGAGACTGTGAAGTTCAACTTTATAGCGTTGCCCTCAGGAGCAAAGTGAACTTGAGACTTGAAGGGAGTTAAAATTCAATAACTCAGGTAGGTGCAGCATCACATCTGTCTCTTCTACAGGAAGGGTTGCTGACTTTTTTCAGTTTTATGGCTTCACAGAAACCGGCCTTTTTTTTTTTTTTTTTTTTTTTTACTTTTTTTTTGTCCGCTCTTCCATGGAGTAGCACTTGGAAGAAACTCCAGCAACCTGTTGTTCAAGACATGCTTTCACAGCGAGAGTAAAAATGTGCCTTCTGCTCAAATGTACTTTGAAGTTAGCACTTAAATACTGCGTCGCTGTGAGCTTTGCCACTGTGGACTAACTCTATTACAAAGGTCAGATGTAAATAGTTGCTTTGAATGTGATGGCTTATGGCTGACTTTCTGCTTGTGTGAGTGTGAGAGTTGTGTATGTGTCCTGTGACTGCAGATCGCCACAAATGTGTTAGTTGACTAACTGTGTCATTGTTTGGCTTTGCCTTCTAAACTGCCACTGTCTCCTTAAGTCACCTTTCTGTCTAAATGTCTTTACGTCACTCCGTCTGTGTGCCTCTCCGCAGGGAGTTGCTGCCTGTACAGTGCGAACAGAGGTCATAAAAAGTTCTAGTAAAGCACTAGAGAGGCGTAATAGAAGTGCTGAAGCGGCGCCGGAGCCGCTCAAACATTCTTCTCATTGTTCAGAGGCCCTGTAAGTGTGCAAGCTCCCAAACCTCCATGAAAGGAAGGGAATCCAGCAGCTACTGTATCTAACAAACCGCACTTCGCTGTACTTTTCTGCTTTCCCCTCTGGGGGTGGTGGTAATAACAAAGTTGAGAGGTGGATTCCTGTGAGGGAGGTTCACACAAGGCTGACTCTCCAAAAGAAGACGGGATAAGAATAAGTTAATTTGCAGCACAAGCAGGATCCGATGGTTTTTTTTTTCTCTCCCTGCAACACACTGTTTGGATAGCTTGATTGAAAAAGTACATGGAAAGAACGTTTCTGGTTTGTACCTTCTACAGTGAGGCTGCAAACAAAAAAAGGCCAAAGTGATGATAGAAGAAGAAAGCGGACAGAGAGCATAAATCCAGTGGTCAAACTCTGCCTTTGGTGGGGTTGAGTGGGTGGGTGTGCCCGACAGCGATCTGTTCAAATGGGCCCAGGTTCAGGAAATGGTGGCGTAGTGGAATAAAAGTTTCTGCACCCATCTGTGCTTGTGTGGTTCAGTGGCAGGAGCGCAGCTGTACACTAAGTACAGGGCTGCTGATGGTGAGGGTGTTTGGCTACGAATCGGGTTGTGGATAGGGTTACACACACTGTGCTACAGGAAGTGGACCATAGAACTGGGATGGGCTCTTCATTGCTGAGGCTAGCTTCACAGCTCAAAGCAACTCAGGGTTCTCTTTTTTCTGTGATTAAAAAAAAATCCTGGTTCTGGAAGTACTTTACATCCCTAAATTATTGCCCCACGTGTGGTTCAGTTGATTCCAGGCCAGCCTGTGATTGTCCGCCTTTAATTCAGGGAAACTGCTGCAGAGGAGGCCGGCTGTATACCCAGAGTTCTTGTCTGAACGCCTGAATATCTGAATGTCACTGAATGTCACGGCCTGAGCAATAATTACACCCTCACACGCAACATGAAACAAATGTCACTCACATGCGTGCACATTCCGAGACAGACTCTGTCTGCTGGCAAGTGAGCAAAGGTGTGGCTGGGTGTGTGCGTCCACAAACACAAGACATTCCCTAATATATCTAAAGAGTAGAATTTAGCTTTTTTGTTCATCATGTGATCAGAAGATCAAGAAAAATAGAAACCCTCTGATATATTTTTGTGGTTACAGTTGCGTTGGCGTCTCTGCCTCAGGCTTAGTCAGGGTACCAACCAGGAATGTTTTGATTTTGGGAAAAAATATTCTGCTAGTGCTAAAAAAAGATTGTTTTTCTTAAATGATCTGGTCTGTTAAGCTAATTCTCCACATTTCAGGCCTTTTTGAACTCTCACATCACAAGTAGGTTTAATGGGAGTAATGGATACATCGACAATTACAAAAAGCAAACAAAGCCTATTTACACTCCAAGACGGGAATTCAGATGTTATTGTAACCTTTCAACTCCAGTGTTGACTTAACGTCTTGAACCATTTAGACTTCGACATTGATGAAGTTGTCATGGAAGCAAACTATCAAACTGCAAAGTTCTGCAGCACAGTGGAAAGATACTCGAATGGCACATGCTTCCCATGATCCAGGGTTATTATTGAAATGCGCAATATCAAGCCTGTGGCTCTACCTGCTCAGTGCTGACTCTGAGTTCACAGCCTCAAGGTGTGAATCATGTCAGGCCACGTATTTGGACTATTCCTGGTTTATTAGACAATGAAATCCCAGCTTACGCACGTACCATGTTTGCCCAGCAGCAGACTGACATAACCCTGTTTGTTTATTGATAGAGAGCATATTGTGTGTGTGGAGAGCTAGATTTCACCTGGCCTGTGAGCATTATGTTGGTCCGTGTGCGCACACAAAGGTACAGAAAAAAGAGAAGACATGTGTTGAAACAACCAAGGGGCTGAGATTCAGCTGTCTCAACAGAGGCTTTTCCACTGAACCGTGCACCCAAGTGTAAACTGCACTGTCAGTTCAGAGCTCACGTTGAAAGGGGGACAGACATTCTGAAGAAGCAGCCAGTGGCCACGTCTACACTTGGAGCTCCATGCGTCCTGTATATGAATAGAAGAACACACACAGAGTGTAAACTATACACTCGAAAACCATCAAAGAACCCACACACCAGACCCCAAAGTCTATGAAAACAAAAAACATCTGACTTTACCAGACTGCTGCGTCTAAGAACTCTCTGGTACCAGTTTTCCCACTCAACGCCCTCGTCCGGATGCAACAGTCTGACACATTTCTGAACCACCAGTGCGTTGAAAACTAGCTGATTACTTGATAGAATGTAAGATAAATTAAAAAAAAAAAAAAACGGAAAATTGAACAAGTGAGCCTCCAGCAAGTGTTTGATTGCTGGACGCTGCATGTATACCATTATTAAAGGGGAAGGGAAAGAATGAGGTCATAGACACAAGCGGCTGCGGGTTCGACAGGCAAACGCAAGGAGAAAAACCAATGGAAAAGATGAAAAAGCAGAGAAAATAACACGAGATGAGCCAGAAGCACATGAAAGGATGGTGGGATGGAGGGTTTTAGGTTGATGGAGGAAAGGAGTTAAAGGAGAGTTAACGTGATGTCTTTGATGGGTGCTGAGACCTGAAGTGACTCTCAGTACTTTATCGTGAGCATGTGGAGAAGTACCAGCGTGCAAAAGACATTAAAGAAAATGACACAGGGAGGTGTTTTGAACTGAAATGCAACTTTTTTTTTTTATGTAATACTATTAAATACCTCCTGAGGGGGAAAACAAAGGAATGAAGGACCTTTTCTTAAAGTTACATCAATCTAAAGAGGCAATTTCTTTTGTTTCCTGCTAAAAAAAAAAAAAAAAAGGACAAACTTTGACATATTTCAAGGAAGGAGGCTATACTTTTAGTTTATCTCCAAGTCATGCCAACATTAATGAGTTTGTAGAACTTTGTAATCCTGTTGATCGGATCAACGGGGCTAAGAAAAAAACTTGGAAAATATCTGCTCATGAGCTGTTGTTTGAAGGTTTTCCACAAGTTTGCTAATCTGGGTACAACATTTCTATTCTGCAGCGGCACATCTGTGAAAAGCACCATCACGATTAGTGTCCGAGCACATGCTGTTGCATTGTCCACTTTGATTACATGAGTGCTGCTATATATTTAGGACTAGAGCTATTTAATAGTGTAATATTGAAACGTACTTTGAGCACAAGTTCATATAAACGGGCTTAAATTGAAAAACAACTTACAGGCGACCACAAATCAAGGGAGTAAATCACACTAGGTGATATCTAACAAGAAGGAATTATAGCTTTTTCAGGAAAAATATAAGGAAATTGTCATTTTTACAGAGAGATGTCATTTGCACAACTTGACAAGATTTGGCTGCAGCTTAATGGCAAGAACCCACAGTTTCCAAAGCTTTTTTTTCACACAAGAGACGTAGAGAAAAAGACTGAGCAGAAAAAAGGGCAAATGACCTTAGAGGGAGTGCCACTTCTTGCTGGCCCAATTCTCCATTCTGTCATTGAAAAGTTATTTTTATAAGAGGCCACAGGAAGTCTGTGAGTGGACAAAACCCACGTATTTACAAACCCGGAGGACTATGTCCCAGGAACATGCAGCAAAGCAGAACACCTTGATAGCAGACAAGGTTTTAAAATCTAGGAATGAGAGTCACTAGTTTTACCAAGGAGGTCAATTATTGTGTTTAGCATGAGTGTTTGTGCGTGCTGTAAAGACTTCCTCTCGCCCTAAACCCCACCATTTGAGTCTGTCGGCCAGGGGAATTCCTGGCAGAGTGATTTTTGAGACTACAGGACTGAATCACATTGCCAGGGATTTCCAATGGCTGCCATGAATAAAACAGCCAACCTTCTCACGCACACATTCGCTACTTTGCTAAGTCGTACAGAGACACACCTTTTCCATTTGCATATTTACACACAAACACACCCTATTCTCTTTGTGTCACCCAACCGATGCACATTCAAGCCTGGCTGTGCGGCAGCAGGACTTAGCCCACATGTGAACAGTGAGTGTATGCCATGTTCACAGTGGTTAAGTTCTGCCGCCACAGGGCTGCAGCCAGCATGGGGGAGAGTAAAGGTCAGGGAAGGGCTATGCAGCAACAAATCCAGGGATCCTCGCATCCCCAGAACTCCCAAAAGATCGAACTCTCAAAAAAAGTCATTCTCTCAAATTGCTTCTATAATGAATGGAAAACATTCAAATGAGTCCCTTTTTTTCATGATAGTATAAATACATTGAAAGTTGTGAATAAACTGTACATTTTATTTTTTACAAACAGTTGCTATGACTAATAGAATAAATTATAATATTTAACTGTACTACCCATTTTTCAAAAGGGGAAATGGCCATATGTTGATAATGAAGAGGCAAAAGTGAGCTGCCTCTATCAGATTTTCTAAACTTAGTCGCACACTTTGTCATTTCTAAATTAACAGCACATGTTTGAGGGCTGAGTGTGTGTGTGTGTGTGTGCGTGTGATTCACTAAAAGACTCACCACAGTGCTGCAGTACAGTGGTATGGGGGGATTTATAGGAAAAGGTGTCACGGTCTTTGGGTTTTGGAGGAAAATCATGATTGAATTAACAGGATTTCTGGAATCATGAGTCTTTGGTGGATCTTTGAAATGTCAGCCGCATCGTTACAGGAGTAGAACGTCCCTGTTTGTTGATTTTATTTATTTATTTGTGGAGCTGCCAGCCAGTTCTACTCATAACCGAGGGAGGCTTTACGAGTGTGTGTTGGTTTTGAACTGTGTTTACGCTTCCACCTGTTCATTTCTGCCTGTGCGTCCGTGTGTGTGTTTGTGTGTGCATTTGAGTTGGTGTGTGTGTCACCTCTGCCCCCTCCTCACCTCCTGCTGGGTCAGTCTCCTGTGCCTGCTGTGCTGATAATCAGTGTGTGACGTCGGCTGGCTCAGTTCAGCAGGAACAGGGGACTGTTCTCATCTCCTTACAGATCCACTTTTTACAACAGCAGAAAATAATGTATAGGTAGCATTTAAGTGCTATGTTAGTATTTGTATATGTGATCTTTTATTACACACACGGTAAACTATTTTGTATAGTGAAAAAAATGAAAAACTTTGATTTGTTTAATCTGTAAAATTGCCAGAAATTTTTTTCTATTTTCTTGCTCCTTAAAATATGTATTTATGACATGAAAAATGTAAATAAACATATTGTTTTTTTTCTGTCTACTTTTAACCCCTGTGGCTTTGTGTAAATAAAAGAAATGAATAAATAAACTTTTTTTAAATCAGGATTTGTTGTATTTGTGGCTATCATTTGATGAAATTCATGTTTTACTTTAATCTTTCTAAAAGTCAAGGATGTCACTGCAAAAATAGAATCTTAAGGATGCAAATAAAAAATCCTTATTTTTCGTCTCGCAAAAAAACTGTTTTATCAAGAAAGTTGTTTCAATAGCAAAATAATCTAAGTTTAAGAAAATAGATTTTAGTGATAAGATGTTTTTCTTAAAATAAAAATTATTAGTTCTTGCCCAACTGGCACTTTTTTTCTAATAAACAAAAATATGCAAATGGGGTAAGAATGTGTGACTTATTCCTAAGCGGCCTGTTTTTGCAGTAAGGAAAACTGACTGAGGCGGAAAACAAGCAACCTGCTGATGTAAGAGCGGCTGCAGGTGGCTGTTGGGTCACATCGGCCATTCAGATAGCCTCATTCCAAAGAGCTTGTTACTCAACATGAACCTTTTACTTTCTCATAAAACAGCACATTCTGGCACTCTTCCCGCGCGTTTGAATGGCTGAATGTCTTTGTGAGCCATAAAGTTCAAAGGTGCAAACGTTAACAAACGTTGAGACCAAATCTGCAGAGATCAAGTTTCCTCTGGTACAAAAGCAGAACATTGACAAAAGCTGAAAATTGTCAATGTTGGGCCCAGGTTCAGGTTTTCAAAAATTGAAAAGATTAAATCTCCACACAAAAAACCATACGTTTTTGGTTCATATCTTAGTGCTGCCCTTTTTCACGTATGACAATATTTAAGTAAAGCAGCTTATCAATGTTGCATGTGTCTCCCATAAATTTGTGTTATTAATTTAGCATCTAAACTCCATCTGACACTACAAGAAAATACATAGAGTTATTTGTAAAAATTAAAAAATCTGTGTATTTGATAATAAAAATTAAATAAGTAATTATTATGCTTGTACTACATTGTTTTGTATCCTCAGTCTAATTTTTTTTTTAAGTTTATTTTCACCTGGGTTGCTTTTTCTGTCTCCAAAAATAAACTTTTTTTTCTTTTTCAATTTTTGTTACATTTACTTTTGCCCATTTTTTGAAAATTATTTTTAAGCAGTTCATAAAATTTGCTACTTAACAGAAATTTCAATTAAAACCAACCATCAATATCTTAAAACAGTGAAACAATCTTAAATATTGTGTCAGAGAAGATTTCTGTATAGGTGATGGTACATATGTTTTATTTATATATGCAAGAAAAAACTTTTTAAGCATTTTTTTATGAAAGCCAAGTTCAACTCAATTTCGTAAACATATACAGGCGGACTGAATACACGATGTTCAATTTTTTCTAGATTTGCTTGTATTTTAGTTTTATAGTCTTTATTACGCCAATATGTACTTTTAATATGATAAATGGAGATGACTTGCATTGTTAAACTTTCCACAAATAACATTGATTGATTAGAAATTTTTCTATATTTTCTGATATTTCCTATAAAGTTTCATTACTTGTTATAGCTTAGGAGGTCCATAAACCGTACAAAATGACATAAGATGCGTGCAAAATAAACTAATCCATCACCTCTGAAGTTATGAGTCATTTCCATTTAAAATGATCAGAAATCTTTTGTTTCTACTTTATTTGGTGTCATCTTCTGCACAAATTACACTCATATGTAACCGAACAGCCCACTGAATTCTTCGGCTTTGCAAATTTCGACGAAAAATCGAAACCTAGGCAGATTCCATCCGGATGTGTGCCTTCGTTGAGGGGTTGCTATAGCGACAGAGACGCAAGTCCGTCATCAGCCTCAGCCAGCTGCGTCAGAGGAGGAGATGGCGGTTCCTGTTTCTGAGAAAGCAGCGCGAGGTGTGGAGCTCGGCCGCCTTTTAGCCTACTTCTCTCCATTAACCGCAGCCCTCCTATACATTTATTGCGCCATTGTTTGCCGCGTATATCACAGTGTTTATCTTTCCGTGGCAGCCGCGCCGCTCCTCGCTCTGCAAATCCTGCCTCGTTACGCCCACGCGCTCCACTCCTTCACCTGTCGCTGCCTACCTGCGCCACGGTTACAGTTACCATGGCTACACAACAGGTAAACAAGGGTGGAGATAAGGCGGGGTGATGCGACAGGCTCTCCTTTATAGCAACGATTAGTTACGAAGCGAAAAAACAAAGAAAGATGCCAAAATTAAAAGAAAAGAAACTGTACGTAAATGGGGCGAATATTGCAGTTTGATTTTTCTGTCAGTTTTCTTTATATGTTGTTATGATGTATATTTGTGCCATTAAGACAAGAACGTAAAACTGTGATTAAATGTTTACATTTTGGTGAAAACACAGTTCCCGGTATGGCCCTTCTCAGCCACCGTAGAAGTATTTAAAACAGACCTACACAAATGAAACCTTATGGGTGATGGTCAGAAATACTGATGCAACCACAAATTACTTAATATACTTCATGGGTCATTCCAGAAGTGGAGGGCATTTTACGTCCCACCTGTCATTTTTCAAATAATCCACATAAGTCAATACTTTTTGAATACATTTACTTCTCTTGAGACCAAATCTGCAAAAACTAAGCAAAAAGGATGCTTAAAAATATATTTTCAAAACCAAATAAGTATAGAGTATCCCTTTAAATCCCATTATTCCCTTGTCCCACCTCGCTAATGTCCAAATTAAATCTTAAATAAAAGTTCAAATTAAATCACAATGTCATTTTTGGTATTAATTGTTTCATTAATGTCTCTTGTAACTGTGGGAACATTTGCTTTAACAAACAAAATATGTCCAATAATTATTATCAATGGAACGGAACATGTGTCCCACAACACGCACCCCATTACATAACTATTTAGCGTAGAAGAAGACTTTAGCAGAGAATCATTTATGCTAGACATGACATCATCAAACAGTTTTCCAAAATCGAGCCTAAATCGAATGTCTGACCCTACCCTGTGGTGCATATATTTAGTGTAAGGCAATTATTTATTCATACTTATGTACATGAGTCAGTTTGTCCTCTTGGTTTTCAGTAACAGCAGTCTAAACAATCAGTGCCTGTGAAAGAATAACATTATTACAGATTTGCAAAAATTGGTAACCTAATTTTGTAATCATCAAAGATATCATGTATTCTGTAATTGATCTGTAAGTTGAGCTAATCAAGGGTTGGACGGTTTATTACCTATTATAGATAAATATGTAGCAGAAAATCATGAATTTTTGGAGCCCAAATGTCCTTCAATTCTAAAATGATCAAATTTAAAGTTTGGGGGGAAATCAGCCTTGGAACGATTGTCCACAATGGAAACTAACATAAATATGCAATATGCAGAGATCCATCTGCTGTGTGATTCTCTTCTTCCACTTCCCTCAGATCTGCCCCACCCTGCAGCTGTGCAGCCGGTCAGCGCTCCCCACCTCCTCCCAGTCCTGGGTTCTCACCATAAAAAGCTGCCAATCTGGCTGGGGGAAGACATAATTGCCATTATGACTGCTGCAGGCCAGCACATCACAGAGTGCGCTGCTTGTTCTACGGAGGAGGGGAGGAGTGGGGGACACTGTCTGCACTGTGCAGGCGCCACTCAATATTATCGTAGCGTGACTTCAGCTCATTCACATACAAACACACAGGGTGCCGTTTTCATCCCACTCCGTCTTTCTGTAATCTTTTAGTCATGCACGAAGCAAACATCGATTTTCTATAGGGCTGAAGAATCAACAAAACTACAACATAAAGATAAATCACTTTTTACTGTCGAGCTCTGAGTAAACATGCAATTGTGCAGCAGGTACCGATGGAGGAATTAGGGTTTGTAGTAGCAGAAACTGCCATCTCTACAAAGTGTGTGCGTTTAGGAAGCAGAGAGCTTTCCACAACCCAAAACATTTTAAAGCAGAAAGAGAAATGATCAAAACCGCCCTAACGTCACCGATTAAATAGGCTTAAATAATGCAAGACGTATACAAATAGGTATAAACTGTGAAAAATATCCATTCTGACTTTGCTGCATAGAGAACTGTGTGTCATCATTAATGGATTATCGGTAGACTGTGTTGCGTGTCAAAGGAACGAGGTGAAACTCCTACCTACGCATCTTGCCCTCTCGTTGGGCTTTTGAGAACTTTGCATTTGAGCAAGCACTAACCACATGCAAAAGCTGTCATGCTCCCGCGTGCCCCTCCTAAAAACAGCGAGGACGATGTCTGAAAGTTCATTAGCTGGTCTGAGGGGATCCACCGACAGACTTTGGACTCAAAGTTCACATTTGTTGAAAGAAAAATGGGACTTCACCAGCATTTTCATATATATGGATGTCCCCCCACCTCCCCTTTGTACTCTTTAAACCCCCCAAAAATGACCAGTGTCTCACATTTATGTAAATTTCGTGTATTATATTTTCTTGTTACGCATGAAAACTTCTAATCTGGACAAAAACAATCTTCCATTAAAGACATGCATCGCATCTTTTTTTCTACTTGACTGTGCAGAAAGTGTTTTTTAACGATCTACTCCGTGTTTGCAACACATTCATGATTGTTCCTCTTTGTGAATGCGAGGTTACGCCAAAGAAAAATGACAAAAGAACACTTTGAAAGAAAAAAAAAGCCACAACTCATGCAGGCCGTTTTTACAGAAGGTGCAGTTGTAATTTAAAGTAAATTAAAGTGTTTCTACAGATATTTTAAAGAAACATGATCTTTACATTGGGACATTTGTGTAAAACTATCATGTTTACTTCATTTTAAGTAAGGGATTCAAAAAGGATTTTAATTTGAAATGGAACTGAATAATTTCAGTGTATTGGTAATTAAAGATCCTTAAACATCAGCTTTCAGGTGCAAGTGGGGCAAAAAGATTTAAAATGCTATATACATGCTTTTATGTATAAAAAGAGAATTATTGTCCACCAATCATTATGTTGGTATATTAAAAAGGATAAATAGGGGTCTATATTTGTATATTTGAAGTAAAAGTAAAGACTTTTTCACACTTAAGTCCAAATATAAACAACAAAATTAAGAAAGTGAAGCGATTATTAGGAAACTCAAGACATGCAGTGATGAAATGAACCTTTCTGCTGTCTGTGGTACCACAAAATAAAAAATACAATAAAGAAAAAAAGCATTTAAGAAGCTGATATGTTTTTTTAAAGTAAAAGAAAGTACTTTAATTTTTTTTAAACAGCAGCATTCACAATTATTTTACAGTTTTGGGGCAAAAAATTGTGATACAAGAATTCTGACCCTTTTTTTAAATAATTTTTAAAGTAGGATTGCAAGGTCCTTAAAATGTTTTTTTTTATCTTAGAATTAATCTCAGTTAAACACTTTTCACTAACTTTTTGCATAATAGCATTTTTATTTACCAATACAGCTATACAAATATACCTCAAGACATGCCACATGTAACACGGATTTTTTTCCTAAAAAATATATCAAAATAAAAGGTGATGCTTGCATCTACTAAAGAAATGTGAAATCAAATGTCGGGATCAACACCAAAAAAAATTTCAGACTGTGATGAAAGTTTCACAGTTTCCTAACTTGCATGGAAAACCAGCAAATTGAAAATAATGATAAAAGGGTCACCTACATATTTATAAATGCACAAAATAAATTTCATACCAAATGTTGGGTGCAAAGCAGTGTTGAAGAGGCTTTCAACATCTTGTCAAGGCCCAAAGTGTAACTTTTTTTAATAAAAAAGGAGATTTAAATGCATAAATTAAATTGGGAGGGGAAAAAAACTTGAAAGAAAACCACCATTAATCTGTTTTCTTTTCGGCGGTCAGCTTCTTGAAGTGAAAAGCGAAGGTCTCGGCCACAATCAGAGGAAAAACCAAAGAGGCATCTGCGTACACCTGTGGAGCCAAAGGAGTGCTGTGAGAATCTAAAAAACCCATTTATGGTCTATGCCACTGACTGAGAGGGCAAATGGCACCATCTTGTGGCCAAAATAGGAATCACAGGTAAAAAGAAAATGATTAAAAATAGGACAATAAAACTCTTAAGTGATGGTTTAAATAAACCAAACCTTCAACATATGGTTGAAAATGCAAAAAATAAACAAACCACAGAGATGTTAAGCCTTGAGCACCAGACCAGTAACCCTCATCTAGAAGAGTTTAACTAAAGTCATTTAAGGCCGAGAGCGAAATCAAGTAAAAAAAACTCAATTCTTAAAAGGATTTTACTGTAATGACTACTCAATAAAGAGCATCTTAGTCTTAAAAATCATTGTGTGAGGAATACTTTGCTCGCACCTTTACAGGCGTGGCATCCGCTCTGATCTTTCCCCATGATATGGCTTCATCAGGTCGAGCCCCAGAGTCAGAGCCATCAAACTCCTGGCCTGTGTTCACAAAAACCGCATAGTCTGCTCCATTCCTCTAGAGTGGATCCACAAAAAGTGAACGTGTCAAGAGAGGGGAAATAAAACAGCTGAATATATATATATATATATATATATATATATATATATATATATATATATATATATATATATATACTTTCTAAGCACATTTACATCCCATGCTGTTAGATATGGCGCAAAATTTTTCCGGTATTTTTAAAGGACACAATAAAGATATATATAGCAGTTAACAAACTTTGAAAGAACTGTTCTTTTAATATGTGTTAACAGCAACATTTGACATAAAAGTGTAATTTCAGAAAAAATTCACCTTGAATGCCCCCTGCACAAAGATTATTTTCTGCAACTTGAGACATCTTAAATTTGTTTTTTTTCTTTATCCTGTGTGAAGTGCTATGTAAATGAGAAAAGGGGAAAACTAACAAGGTCAATTACCATAAGGTTTGCATTGGCTATATGATGCTTCACCAGCCCTCCTCCCAGGATGATCATTCCGGTCTTCTTGGCAAAAACTGCCAGACCGTTCAGTCTGCGAATATCTGCAACAGACACCACATTCATGAGACGACTTAGCTCAAACTTTACTATAGAAAGGTGATTTTTGCTTTCACCTTCTACAATGTCCAAAACCAAGCCGGGGTTTTTAAATGAGTGAAAGTAAATCATGTCTCCCAGGGAGCCGTCGGTGAGAGCAGGACTGAACACAGGAATGTTATTCTGAAACAACACGGCACAAAAAATTCAGCTGAGCAAATAAAATGAGGACAAATTCCAATGAAAAAAAGCTATGAAATGACGACACATTAAATCATTTCAGTTACCGACTGCTATTTTGCTAACCTTATAGGCCCAGTAGTACACAGAGTCAGTATTATTGATCTCTTTGCCCAGTCGATGGATCATTTTGGAGGGAGTCCAACGCACACCCTAGGGGGAGAAAAGGAATGAATTTGCACTGCCAAATCGTTTTGAAAAAGTGACTGTTAAAGCATCACTGCTGTTTTAGACGTTGGTAACTGATTGAGAGAAAACTCACCTCTGTGTTCTGCTCCAGCAGCATCTGGTCCAGAATGGGCATCAGCCAGTCTTCAAATTTACAGTAGTTATCATTCGGAACCAGCAGATTCCCAATCCTGTAGTCATGGCAGACAAAGGAGAAGGAGTGATGGTTTTTTTCCTAACTACTGTGTTCCTGATGAAGCTGCTGTGAGGCACGATTGCAGCTTAAATATCACTATAGATACTGAATGCAGACTCACAGTCAAAAATAAAAATATTTCCAAAAATAATTGATTTATCTTGAAAATGTAGTGTAACAACAGCACCCAAAGGAGCAGTTGTTGAGCTGTGTGGAGTAAACGGCAGTCAAAATGCCCATCCCTCATTTGTGTCGTTTTAAATCCAACAAGTGATGTCAAAATGAGCATATTTAAATCGACAATAACAACCTGTTGATTCCCTTCAGCCGGAGTTCCTTCCCAGACAAACTAAAATCTCCTAAATAGGTGTGAGCCAGACATTTAATCAAGTCCTCTTCAATTCCTCCAGCTGTGGTTACAATCGCATCCACCTTAAACAGAGTAAGAGAATGTAAGAAACAGCTCTGTCTGTTAGCGTTGATAGTTTTTAGACAAGCATGACAACCAACTGCACCATTTTGTGCTCTGCGAGATACCGGATGCTTTCTCTCACTCCAGAGCTGATCAGATTGGAGGTGTAACCCAGAAAGATAGTGCAGCCCGAGTGTTGTTTTAACTCATTTCCATCATCTGCTTCCACTGGCTCGAGGCGCTTCTCGATCTGTAAGGTGTTAAGTAGTTAATAAAAGTCACTGGGACATACATTTAATCAAAATAATACCACAAAAGCAATACAAAATAAATATAATCTAAAGTTTGACGTGAAGGACAGTCAGTAGGTGTAGGTAGAAAAAAATACTTCATATTTTTGATTTGGATTTAAGGAAGATGCAAACAAACTTTTCTGGAGATAACGAATGGCACAGTTGTGTACAGGGAATTATTCTCTATTCGGCTCACATACCATGTTGTTGATCTCTTGAATGGCCAAGCTTAGGCTGCTGGCCTGAAATCCTGTGGTGCGGTAGGACTTCAGCACCGCCTGCAGATCAACTCCCTGGTTGAAGTCATAGCCTCGGATTTTTGGCATTTCGTCAGGGAGGTCATCGCTGGGCTTCAAGACAGCCTCCATGGCTACAGATGGGGCGTGGTCTGACATTGTTCCTGCAACAACAAAAATCCACAACAATAACTGTCACTGTGTCTCTGAGTTTGATTGTTTAAAAAGAAAGAAAAAAAACACGGGGGGGGGGGGTCACTTTGTGGAACTAAAGTACGTTTTTAGACCCTTTACATTTTTAGAAGAACAAAACTTGATTGATGCACGATTATATAATCAATTTTAATTTAACACAATTTAATTCATAAAAAGTTGACAAAAAGCCATTAAGCTGAAAAATACATTTACTAGTAGAATTTTTTTGAATCATATATGAACATATGAACTACCTGGGTATAAAGTAAATAAAACCAAATAAAACAGAGCAATTGGACATCAGAGAAAAACACAGGACATGCTAGCTAAAAGAGTATAAAGACTTTTCTAAACAAGGTGAAAATGAAAACAACTAAATGAAAACTTTAAAACATACCTGCTACCAAAGAGAGACAAACTTATAATGGGATTAATGGCCAGATGACAGTAAATGCGCAGATGTAACATACCCAGTAACCATCGCATGGGCTACATGTAGCATGAAGCTAGCTAGCTACGGAAAACGTGAAGGTACAATCAATGCCAACCGCACAAGACTTTTCCCTTTTAAAAGCAAACCTTCTATTTCCCTGTTTTGTTTTGTTTTTCATTATCTTTGTCATTTCTTTTAAATAAATAAAAAAGAACATTCTTATATTTAAAAATTTTATTTTATCATTAAGGCTATCAATTGCTATTTTAAATAATGCTTTAATTTGAACATTAGCTTAAATCATTGCGACAAGAAATTTAGAAACATTGCATATTTTTGTTTTGCTGGAATTAGATAAATTAATAATAACTTTTTTTTAAAGCATGTTTGAATAAAGCGCTAAATAAATCTAAAATTTTGGCCACTTTTGTAAAATGTTTACCCTAAATCACAACACATTTAGTTGTATAACAGAAATCTATGATCATTTTTAGATGAGCAGTTCAAATACTGGATAGACTTACTTTTAAATGTGACTTCTAAGATAAGGGCTTCACTTAAAAGCATCCTTAAAGACATGTCAGACCCTGGAGATGATCTGTTTGAACATCTGTATTTCAATCAGGGAGGGGTTACAGGATAATCAGTCAGGGTCTAACAAACTCAACAAGCGCTTTTATGCAACAGCGTCTCAATATTTCGTTTACTTTAGATATAGAATACGATTTGTATAATCTTTTAATTTGATACAGTAATTTAATGAATATGTAATTGAATATACATAGGATTGCTGCCACTTTGGTTGGTACTTTAATTTTGCTGCAAATGGTAAAATGAAAATTAACTTGATTCTCTTCTACTGCAGAACTCTTATAGAAAAAAAACATTTATTCCTGTTTTTCATCAGCTATGCCTGTGAAGTAAAATGTATGATGTTGCTGACATTTTGGTCGGTTTTCAAAACTGGCAGGGTTGACCTTCTCCTATCACAGGGTCTTTGAACTGCCCCCACCTTTGAATCAAAAGAGGGCACAGGTCAGACCAGCCTCTCTGGGCAAAGTGTCCACAACGGGAGGTCACCCTGGCTCAGTTTAAAAACTGCCCCAGCGCCCTTTTCCTGCAGGGACTGTTGAAACAGAACGCTTGCACTGAAAGGGATGTCTGGAAAAACTTCCAGCTGCAGCAACAACAGTATTATTCAGGCACAAAAGTTGGTGGAGCAACTCCGGCTGGAGGCAAGCATGGTGAGATTTAAGGTATGTGAAAACCACTCGCTTCAAAATTTATTTTACATCAGTATTTTAAACATCCTTTTAGTTGCTTTGATGGGAAAAAAAAATCTGATGGCATAAACTAATAAGAACGAATCCAAAACTCCAAGTGTGTGTGTGTGTGTGTGTGTGTGTGTGTGTTAAATTATAATATTCTTTCAAATGTCCTTTGCTCAAGCAGATCTCCTTGACTGCAGCAGACTTGGTCCAGTACTGTCAAGAGCACAGATGCAGCGACCCTCTGCTCATGGGCATAGCTGCCTCCTCCAACCCCTTCAAGGAAAAGAAAACCTGTGTGCTGCTTTGAACGCTGAAGAGCTGAAGATAACCAAAGAATGACAGATGTTCAAAATGTTTGCTTCAAGTTATTTCATTTACATTGTCATCTCACAAACTAATGCAACATACTTTTTGCTCAAATCAAAATTTTTAATGTTAGAAATGTGAATATTTATACCTCTTGTTGTTACATGTTTTTTGGCTTCTGATCCTGTTTTGTACGCACGACATGTTTTACACAACAGAAATTTATTGTATTTATATAGTTGCAAACTAATTTGAAAAACAATTGAAAACTCTTACATTTGTCTTTATTTTTACTGGTTAAGTTAAAACAGTCATGCTTTTGATTAGCCATTTCACATCTTCTTCAGCTGTAACTATTGTTTTTGTTTGTATTTTCCTTTAATTAGTATAGAAGTGCATGTCAAAACAGCCAAATAGCTAAATGTTATAAGGCGAATAAGGAAATAAAAAGTAATTATGAACATCAAATCCAAAAGTGTTTTTGCTTTTTATTTTGACTTGACCTTTGTTATTGACTTTCACATTAATAATGTCTAAATCTCAGCATCAGATACTCAGCTGTCCTATTTCAACAAATAATCTGTAGATTACACCCATTCTCTTTTCTGCATCTCCAGATGTCAACATCAGTTGTTATAACGCCAGCCTTTTTACACAGCTGGGAAAAATTCTGATAGGAATATTTATCATTAAAATGTATCGATAACATTATTGCGATATCAAGCTGTGCAATGCGCATTTCGCAAAAGACGGCCAAATTTGTCAGAAATGGTTACCTTAAATGCGTTTAAACAATCTTATGATTTTCCTCTCATAATGTTCAGCCCTATCAGCCACTGATTTTATGAGTGGTCCTGTTCCTCATAGATACACCTCAACTGTGAGAGACAGAATGTGCCGGTTATAACTAAGATTTTTTATCATTTGTATAAATGTATATTACCCTTTCCATCTTTTAATCTATACAGTGCTTTTTCAAACTTTTGGCCTCAGCAGTTGTCTTTCGATCGTCCTTTTTAGTCTGTTGTGCTTTATGACTTCATTGTTTTAACCTGTTTATATTTCTGATAAATTGAAATGACCAAGTTCCATCACAGCGGAAAACAAACATGACGACAGCAAAAAAAAACGATCAAGTCAACAGGCGGAAACACTGACCCTACAGTGTGCTAGAATGTTTTTAATAATGTTCCCTTTGGGTTATTTTGATGTGAAAAAAAAACAACAGTGGGGTGAACTTCATGCAACTAAATTGTAAATGGATTTGCCTTTATTCCTTGTTTACCCCCACTGTTCAATCCTCAAGTATCTATTTCTGAGTCACAGTGGTTCCATTTTTGGCTAAAGATGTCCTGGATCGATTTTACGTCAGTGAATCGGATCGTTCAAAATGAACCAATACAGACTATGAATTGCATCAGCAAATTAGGATATGAATCAAATCCTTAAAATGAATTCTGTCTTTAAGTAAACACACCTGACATCACTTCAAGAGGGACAACTTGCCGTTATAATAGTTATGTTAGCACTTTGAACATCGTGTCAAATAAAACAATGGTATGCTAATTTATTCTTTTAACCCAAAATTTGATATCAAAATAGTTTCTCTAATAGTTGCTCCCCAATGTATTTGTGCTTATTAGATGCAAAGCCTTTACCTTAATATTATGTAATAGTCTCACTTGCTACCTTTGAGGAAGATTTCCCCCATCTTTCCATTTGGCTAAAAAAAAAGTCCATGTGCGTTTGAAAGGTCTACATCCATGCTTTCTTATGTTGATCCACATCTTTTTCCATGTTGCAAAAAGATCTTGTTTTTAAAAGAGTTGGCCGCACATTTGAAAGGAGGCTGGAAGGAGGCAACTCAAGGCTTCAAGGGGCAGAATGTCGCCATGTTTGCAAGATAGAATGACCCCATTTACAACCTGGATCAGGGGTGTCCAAACGAATCGCCCAGGTCTCCACGTCTACAATAAGGTCAAACCAACTGCTATGAATTATAAAAAAAAAAATGTATACACAAATAAAGCCAACTCACAAGTTGATGGAAAAAAACTTTATTTCCCCTTATACACAAAATTAAATAAAAAGGGATACACAAGATTATATCCCAACCTTCACCACAGTTTAGCCAAAGATACATTAATTTGAATTGCCTGCCTTATTTTAAGATCTAAACAAATTATGAATTTGCTTTTAAATTTGTTTCCCAAAAAGGTGTGCGCCCAGGACTAGCTGTTATTCCATCCACGTGAGGTGTGATACTTAGATTGTACGCTGTAAAACAACGAAATAAAACTGTTCTTTAAATAAAAAGAATAAAGAAAAGGGAAAAAAAAAACTTGTAAAGTCTTGAATCACTTGTGCAGCGAAGCACAAAAAAATAAAAATATAAAAACAACTCAAAAAACAAAATAAATTAAACCAACACATAAATCTTAAAAACAAAAAAAGTAAACAAAATGATTAAAAAAATAAAAAATAAATACAAAAACCTAAGGATAACTAGTCTTAACATCAATTTTGTGCACGTTTTTGCATTTCAACATGGTGAGGAGTGGTAAAGCCTCGAGGGTTTTAATACCAATTGTTAGTGGCACGGGAGCTGCTTGCACTTTCACCACCCTCCTTTTGACCGCCCAGTCCTCAATTTAAACAGTTAAAAATGTTGAAAGACCCTCACCGCGGGGCGCTGCAGCTCTTTTTTGACGATTCAAAACACTGTTATATCAAGTCAGGTGAAAAATAAAAAAGTAAACAACACTGAAAACAAAAAAAAGCAACAAAAAAAGAACAAAAAAATAACTTCCACTTCCTTTGTTGATGGGAATTGTGTTTTGTAAAAAAAACATCCTACCAGAGAAAATGAATAGAAGCTGATATTTGTGCTTCTTTAACCCCTCCCACCCCAAATTATCTTCATTTTAGGAGACGAGAAACAAGACGACCCGGCAGGCAAGCACACTTGTTGGTTACATCAACAGATTATGACTCACTTTCTTCCCTAATAATCTACTTTAATGAGAGGGGCTGGTGTAAAATAAGATGTCCTAGGATTTCATGACTTAACACCACTAAGCAGACAGCCATGCACACTTCGGTTACAAATCGACCACTCCGGACTAGAACTAAAAGACAAAAAAAGATGAGTAGCGGCCACAAATCTGCCACATCAGCTAACCAGTGTCGAGGGACTAAAATGTTTTCCCTGGCTTACCCTACACAGTGTCAGCGGGTGAAAATATATGGCAACAACAATCACTAGTAAGATCAGAAGCTGCTCTTCCAGCAGCAAGTTGAATTGTCATCAAGATTTTACAAAGGTAGGTCCCTCCAAACGGGACTGAAAGAAACTCTTGGGAACATATCTAAACAAAAATCCATTTACGTAACACGGATGGCGATGGGCCATCATCGCGCAGCACGGCGCTTCGAAGAGAAAGGCAGGAACATCCTGTGAGAAATGGATGAGAGATTCTTTCCACCTTAATCCTATTTTATCCACGTTAGGAGCTACATTATAAAACTACATAAGGAGGCCTCAAGTCTTTCCAAGTCATTTAGCATTGCCTAACATTGTCATTATGCTCACAATAGTCCTAAAATCACTTATCAGAAACAAAACAAAAAAAGTTCAGTATATCGTTACTGTACGCTTTAAAGATAAATTTTAGATTTCTTACAACAGAAAAAAGTGCATTTATACCAGTGAGAGGAAATTCATTTGGGTGAAACTTGTATCAGTTTGTTTTGCAAGTATTCTAAAAACAAAGCAACAGCAGCAAATAGCTTTCTTCATCTGCCTTACAGTATGTGAACTTTTGTTGCATACACAACTAGAAACGAGTCAATTCCTGAATTAATTTACCTAGAGCGGGACTTAAGCCACGCCGACTCCGTTAAACTACAGGGACATCATTTAGACACTACATAGGAGAAATAACCGAGCACCTCATAGTCCTCCCCATTTGAACAAAAACTAATGCAATAAATCAAGAGAGACGTTCACTCAAACATGCAACTTAGTGTGGTAACCGTACGCCATGCAATATAGTTTGGTGCAGCGAAGATATAAACCTTTGACGACTCACGTACTGCATCTTTATTGCCTCGGACTAAAAGAACTAGAATCTTAAAGATTGAATGGAATTCGGCGAGCCAGACAGGAGAAATGAAATTCAGCTAAATGTGCACGTGATCAAAGGCCTGTGTGTGTGCACATTCGAAAACAAATCGATGCAATTCTGCAGTAAAAGGTGCAAAATGTTTTGTGCACGTTGTAAAAGCCTCTTGCTTCTCCGTTGAGCCCCCGTTTTAACATCTACGAGCCATTCTACATGCATTGTAGAAGCTGGAACTGTGGCGCCCACTGCTGGTTCAGATTATTATTGTGTACCTTTTTCTCTCCTCCTCCTCCTCCTTGCCTCCCCCAGTTTTCTCTCTCATAACAATAATGCAGTCGATGAGTCAGAGGGGGAGGCCAAACGTCGTCCCTATTTTGCCCTCATTTCCCTGCTGTGTTTTTTGGCGAGTCGCTTTTGAGTGTGTCGGATTTAGTGAGGCGTTCTATCGGAGGTATATGTATATTCCCTGGTTACCCTCCCACACCACCCTCCTCCCACCCTCCCTCACAAAGACAAACAGGGCGCGGGGAAAAGGAGCCCGTCCATAGAGCGGAAGGTCAAGGCCAGTCACACCCCTCCAGCTCTAGTTTCTCCCCACGATCTGGGCAGTGCAATGAGTTCCCCCGTTACCCTCCCCTTCATTAGCCTGCAAGCAGAAAAAAAAAAAGAACAAGACATCACATGATCAATGCGGCTGCTTCACGGCTCACGCGGCAACTTCTACTGGTGCAATTCTTGATCAGAAAAATGAGTTTGGGAACAAAGTGTATCATTGTTTCTCAATGAGCTGGGTGTTTCATCACATCAAGGAAACAGTCGACGAGTAAAAAAAACCCAGACAAACACACAGGCGTACCTAACAGGTCAGTGGACCAAAGGAAGGCTTCAGGTTAGACGCCATAGCAGGCAGACAGGCGCTCCTTCAGAAGAGGGGGGAACTGCTCTGAAAACTGATGCCAGTTTTCTTCTCCAACCTGGTCCTTGAAGCCGTGCAGAATCTTAAAAAGCAAAAACATTTAGCATAAAATTTGCAGCCTTTTACAGTAAAATTAATTTTGTTTCTTGAAGTGTGAAGAGGTATCCACACCTCTCAGATCTAAGCATTGTCCACACTGTTAAATCAGTTTTCGAATGTCTGAAAGTTGATCATCACAGTGTGTGGAAAGCCTCCGTCAAACCACGTTTCTGATGCACGACTGACTCACCTTGTAAAACATGTCTCTCAAGTCGTCCTTAGGACTGACCCATGAAGCCACAGCATCGCAGAAGAAGATGAAGTCCTGAACAGAGATCATGTGTTGATTTCAATTTCTAGGAAGACCGGGCATTGTGAACGCGTCAGAAAATGGTCATCGGACCTGCACCACTCCTGCTGGGTTAACGCCGATCATCACACAGATGCCCCGGAAGGCAGAGTCCTTCTCCTCATTGTCCCTGATGTTCCTCAGCGATGAGCACCTGGAGAAAGAGGGACTCGTCACAAGGTGTCGTACGTTTCGTTGTAGAACATTTAATGAGCATTTCAGGAGAAAGCACGAAAATATAGTCAACGTTCTTTTAAAAATAAGCTAAATGATCAAGAGTTGTAAAGCAGTCAAACTCACCAGGGTCTTATGAAATGCTGCAGCTGCGGTGCGACTTCCTGAGGACAGACATAGCCCAGTCTGCCAATCGTAATGGCTACACAAAAAGAAACAGGAAAAGCTGTTTAAACGTTTGACACAACAGCACTAGTGTGCCATGATGATGACTGCCAATCCTCCTGAACCTGTGTTTTCAAGCAGAGTCTTTGGCGTGTTTGGTCTGTTGATGATCTCCACCAGGTGGGGGAGCACCATGCCCACATAAGGCTGCATTTCTGCGCCTAGAAATACACAGCAGAGGCTGAGCGCATCCTTAAGAAACAACCACAAAGGACTGCACTTTTCCATGTTTGGATCAGACAAAAATATGGGAACAAAATGTATCATTGTGTGTCAATGAGCTGGGTGTTTCATCATGTCCAGACAGTGAAAAGAAAATTTAAGTCTTTGACATCCTTACCCATTTGCATGGAAATCTCGCCAATAGCCCAGGTGGCGTTGTTACACACGGAAATAAACTCTGGGTTCAGGTTGAGCCCCAGGATGGGCATGAATTCAGCTGCAGTGAAAAGAATCAATTCAGAGTAAATACAAAGCAAACAATCAAATGTAATTTCTTTTATGGACGGACTTAAAAATGATTTAAATAAAATGAAACATTGTTTGCGAAATAAGCCAAGATTTTGCAGACTTTTAGCTAACTCACCAATGCAAGGCTTCACGTGGAGGAAGCAAGCTTTAGTTAGATCACCAAGGAGGGCAAAGGAGCTTTGCCTCACCTCAGGCATCGTGTCCTGCAAAAACCCAAAAGAAAAACACTCTGAAGTACATAAAAAAAGAGAGACTAGTGAAATGTTTTAAAGATGGAATGCCTAAATATCCAGAAAGCTCCCCGTCACACCTGCATGCACTGGAAAAGAAGGGTCATAATGTTTGAGCGAGCCACTAGCTGTTCCACATGACCCCCCAGACCTTCAGCCAGTCCACTCAGCAGGTCCAAAGCCACGATCATGAAATCCTTGTCTGGCGCTTCGTACTGGTCTGGATGCTGGTTGTACATCTGTGTCAATCAATATAGGACACAAAATGAGCGTCTTTGTGATCAAGGACTCCCCCCACGCTGCTTGTGGTGTTGGCGTCCTGCTCACCATGGCCTGGGCCAGCGTCTTCTGGACAAGGGTGACGCAGCGCTGATAAACAGGCTCACAGTAAGGCAGAAACCCACTTTGCAGAGCTGTGGCTACTGATGACAGGCACTAAGAAAAAACAACAAAAAGAGAAATAAATCTTAAATAATATTTACAAAGGGAAACTTTATCACACAGCGTTCACATCTCACAGAGGTAAGTGAGATCTGCTCAGAACACTAACCTCCAACAGCGGGAAAAGATCCTTGTCTTCATCTTTAAGCTCGTTCCACTTGGCAATCAGTGGAGGCATCAATTTCTGAATGTACTCCTACAAAACATTGTCAAGAGTTTGCACATGAGGACTTTATCATTTTCACATAAATTCAAGTTTTTTGGGTAGTTTTTTTTTTTTTTTAATTGAAAACCAAAATTTGGGTTTGATTTGGGTTTTTATTTATTGATCCACATCAGGAGCAATTGAGATTTAATATTAGAAGGACCAAAATGATTCCACCCATCTTTATGTCCAACAATCCTCCAAAAATACAGACTGTCTCAAACACTTACGGGTTGGTTGAGGTGGTGACCCACAGAATCTGCCAGAGTTCCTATGGCGTCATACAGGATGAGGAGATTCTTGTGCTGATACTTCCCAAAGGCAAAGACCAGCGTGTCCAGGATGAAACTCAGGTATGGTACCAGCTCTGTGCACGCCTCCTCCTCTAGTGTTGCAAATGCACTGAGGACAAAAAAAGCAGAAACAATCACCATTTTCATCTGCACGGCATTCATGTAGCCCATGAATTAGAAGCGCTGGTTGTGGATCAGAGAAAATATGGGAACAAAGCGTATCATTGGAATCAATGAGCTGGGATTTTCTTCACCTCCACAATCATGGAAATGAAATGTTAAGCTGCACACCTGCAAGCGGCCTCCTGCACCCTCTTGTTGCTGTCCAGGATTCGCTTTAGAAGTTCTGTCATTAGAGGTTTGAGGTAGGAATCAGGAGGCTGGGAGACCACCCAGTGTGCATAGCGGCTCAGAGTCCAGCAGGCGATGGAGCGGACCAGAGCCTTCTTGTCACACAGACACTGGATGAGGTGAGGGATCAACTCTGGCAGGTAGGGCACCATCCCCTGCATGCAACCTGAAACGGGTCAGTAATAAGTTAACCAAAGCCCGTTATTATTATGCGGCAGCAATTCTTACGTGGCAAAGAATGCAAAAGGTTTTTCCATTTCATCATTTTACTGCACCGTAGTTTTACCTTCCGCTATCGCCCCCAACACCAAGATTCCAGATTCCTTGATGACCCAGTCTGGGTGAAAGAGCAGCCCCTTTAGGAGTGGCAGGAGGTGGGGGAGGAGGTCATCGCGGAACACGTTGGCCAGAACGTCCAGCGCTGCAGCAGAACACTTTCCTGCAACGGAAAGAATTATTCACTCATTTTTTAGCTCTTTATACGTCCATCCATGACCTTCATGCGCAACACTACCTTACAAAGAGCATTAACTCGATTAGTGTAACATCAGGAAAGTTATCTGGGATTTACAGCAAAACCCTACAGGTTCTCACTTACGCAGATTCCAGTCAGATAGCGTGTCATCGTCGTCATCTTCATCGTCGTCGTCGTCCTCGCCCTCCTCTCCCTCCCCTCCTTCATGCTGCAACGTGACGGTGCGAGATTTATGGAAGCGGGGCTTGATGTCCTGCTCGCTGTCTGGCACCGCCTCATCCTCCTCCACATCTCCCTGTGAGGAAAAAAGCAAGCGTCAGAAAAAAATCCAGATCAGCACAAGAAACATTCAAACAAAAATGCAGAAAGAGATGCAGGGAAAGGATGAAAGGTTTCACCTTCAGTAGTATGATGTCTATCTCTGAATACTTCATTCCATTCACTAAAATAGGAATCAGTCTGTTTTATTAGGGTGATAGAAAAAAAAAAGGGTTTTATTATGTGATATCAAATTTATGATTATTTTTTAGATTTATTGATCAATTTTACAATGGAACCACAATTTATCGGCTAGTTTTGACATTGAAGTCTGTGTAACTCACTGCATCAGGTGTCCAGACAGCATCTCTTTACAAATGGGCTGTTCGGCTAGAGTCAGCCAGAACTCGCACGCCTCCAGGGCCACGTTCTCGTCGGGGTCCTGAGTCCTCTGCAGCATGTACTGCAAGATACAGAGCAGGTGTGAGGATGAGGCGTGTTACAGAACACGATAGAAATGGCCAACAAAAGAAATGGGAGCTTGTAAGGCAAAGATACAGTGGCATTACTGTGGCACAGCGTTTTGGCAGATCTGGATCAGAAACCATAGGAACTTTATGTATCACAATGCATCAATGAGCTGGGTTTCTCATCATGTCCAGACACGACGCCATCTTGAAAACAAATGCCTTCCTGGCTTTTCCTTACCTGGATGATGCTGTGCATGTGGGGGATGAGACGATCGATCCGGACCTCCAGCAACATGACCAGGGCCCGGCATACATTCTTTCTGACCTCTGGGTCTTCGTCTGCAGCCAGAGCAAAAAGGCTCTGACAAAGGAATCAGAGAAAAAGGGTTGAAACAAAAAAAGTGCATGCTGGGACAAACAGAAGACACATGGCCCACCTCAATGAAGGTGTCTATGTTGTCCATCAGGGCCTGGGCTCTGCCGATGATGAACTGGTTCACACAGGCTATAGCATGGGATCTGCAGGGAATGAGTTTAGGTTCAACACAGAGCCGCTAGTTTTTGCTTTAAAAATGCTTGGAATTCAAAAAGCAAAAAAAACAACAACAACCTACAAATCATACACTTGAAGTGCAAAGCAACACACACAAAAATTGAAAATGCAACAGGCCTTTGAGAGATCCTGCCGCAAGCAGTGGCAATCATTTACTGTTGGTAACAAGAAGAGCACCTTGTATTTTAGTGATTTAAAAAAACAAAACCAAAAAACATCTGCAAACAGCTGCACTCATAAGGAGCAGCTGACTAACTTGCTAAATTCTCAGCAAGAGATTAGCATTTAACCCATATATCTAACAGACCAAGTGCAAATGATTTCACTTCATTCTATTTCAGGGAGAAGGTTCGTGTCACAAGTGCATCAGTGTGAAAAAAGTAAACACGAATACAAGTTAGATGTTAGCAAAAGCCCTAAAAAACAAGACTGCTCCTCTCTCCTGTACCTAATCTTGGGGCTGCAATGCTTGAAGAACTGAAGGAATTTAGGTATCATAATGTTGAGAGGTCTATTCAGAGCGTCACTGTCCAGCAGCTCCGACGAGTCCTCGCAGATCTTCTGCAGTGCGCCAAATGAGCCCTGAGACACGGACATACATAGAAAGGCTGTCAAATCAAACAGAAACGTACACGGACACAGAGGAGAGAACAAGACTGCATCAGAAGATAAGACCTGTGAAAAAGTAGTGAATATAATGTAGGGGTGCAACGGATGATCTGTACGGATCACTATTACTATCACTATCACTAGCTACGGGTCGGCACACACGTGTACGGCGGATCACCCCCCCCCCTCCCCCCGTGTGTCCGTTCACACTGAAAACCGATTTGTGCGTCAAATTCATATACACCGGATGGTGAGAGATCCAGTTCATTTTGATGAACTGTACAAGAGCATCGGTGAACGTCTCTATGAAATCCGTCAGAAATCAGTCAGTGAGGAGCAGCAGGAGAAAAACCGCTGCTCCTCTGGAAGCAGTGGGGGGGGCTTTAGAGCAGTAGGGGCCAGAGTGAAAGAATGAAAAGTAGTAAATTCTAACATTCTCTGAATCTCTTTCTTTGCTTCTTTTTCTTTAAGCTGCAATGTCTCGAAGTACATTTGTTTGTTTGGGCATCTTTTATATAAAAGGAATATCTTGAGTTCAAAGACCTTATGAATGTTTGTTTTTATAAATAGGCCTTCATGAGCACATAATTTTGTTATAATACATTTGTGTCTGTGTGTATAGGTTTTAAATATGCTTTATTAAATCTATGCTTTGAAACATTAAATTATTAATAATTTGAGGTTTTTTTTCCTTTTACTTATCTGAACCGTGAGTTTTGACATCTGTTGCACCCCTAATATAATGCAAAGATTTGACTATAAAACTCCTTTCTTTATTTAAAAATGACGGTCACAAGTGTATGTTTTTTGGCCAGTACAGCAGTTTGCCACACCTATCCTATATTTGTGGGTTCAAGTTAACCATATTCATCAATCAGTAATTTATATACTTCTTTAATTTGAGGAGAACTTAGATGTAAAGTTAGGGAGGAAGCTCTTGTTTAGGTATTGAAGATCATTTTTAAAGTGGAAACATTGTAATGAATTCAAATCCAGATAGGTGCTAACCTCGCAGGTGTTATAGTCCTCAGAGTTGAGCAGGTTGCAGAGCTGGGGCAGCAGTTCTGGCCATGTCTGCAGCTCACCTTTGGAGGCAATAGTAGTAATGAGGATGCCTAGGAAGGAACGACAAACAGAAATGTAAGTGCAGGTTTCATCAGCTGGACATTTTCAGTTCTCTCTGCAGCTTTGGATCAGACAGTATGAATACAAAACACCTTCACTGACAATCTGGGTTTGTTTTTTATGCATCAGTTCCAGAACATCACAGGTAAGATGGAGGCTTCAGATGGAACTCCAGACTCACCGATGGTCGCACGGATGAGCGGCGAGGGATCTCCGATGCTGTTGAGGCACTCCTGCTTGATGAAGTCTGCAACGGCTGGGGGGAAGTTCTGGTAGTGGGCCTTGACATTGTTCTTCAGGATCAGACCACTTAATGAGCGAGTTGGCTCATCTGAAAGAAGCAAAGGATTCTTAAAGCTTAAAACTAACAAAACAAATATTGCGATTACTCCCCTGATTGCTGATCTGAGACCTAATTAGTGAGTAAAATAATACCACACTGTTCAGTATTTTCCTGATTTAGATAAATGTAGAATTGACTAAGATCACCAACAGGTTGTCACAGAAAATCGTTCAACCACTGTAGACTAATTTAAAAAAAAAACAACAACAAAATAACAGATTTTCGGTATTTGCAAATGAACAGCTCTCCGTTTATCCAACCACCTTAACAAGGGTCACGTGGTCAGCTCTAACTAACTGCTTTGGCAACAAACAACTATTAGAGGTGGTCGGTTACGGTCAGTTTCTGAACCCTTACAGGATATGAACCATTTCAGTGAAAACTCTTCAGGTTGAAGTTAGAAAGAGAAAATGAATCTGCAGCAGTGTTTGCTGCTGACCATCACATTGAGCCCATCTACGAGCCAAAGTGGGGAAAAAAGCTAACTTGAACAAATCTCATATTTGCAAATTGACTTTAGAAATGCAATTGCAGTGCTCCCCTAGTGCATCATGGGGGATCCATTCCTTAAATAACCTGCAATGGGTGAAATCCACAAAAAAAGTAATTTAAATATTTAAAGATTAAGCACGCAAAGTTGTTTGGAAAAAGTCCTGCGAAGCAGACTGAAAGGTGAACTGGGGGGGGGGGGGGGGGGGGTCACTGTATTAGAACGTCTGTTTCCACCTTTCAGTCAGTAAGATGAATTTGGAGAGTGTGCGTTCATCATGGCGCCAACTTTTAAACACTCGCACCAATGAAAATACTATTTTTAGCATGTTCTTGTGGCCTTTTTTTCATGATGGATTTCATAACAAGAAATTTTCGATTTTTGGTTAAAAATGGCATAATCATGGTTAAGACCACTGGGACGATGGGAGTGGGACTTTAACCTTCCTGTACATGTAAACATGGCAGCGCAGACAGGATGCAAAACTAGAAAATAATTTAAACATGTTTATGTGTCTGGAATTACTTTGCTTTAAGGTCAGAAATTAACACGCAGCATCATATTATAAGATAATTGTCATTTTTGGCAAAAGAAAGTAGCTCAAAAATATTGCATGACTGCAAATTTGGTATCCGTGCAAACCAGTTGACCCGGTCATCCATTTTGTATTAATTAATAATTAGCAGATGATTCATCATTTTATCAACTAGTTCAATCCAAAACTCCCTTATCAGCACTTTCTCCCTGAATTGCCAAGAAACTAAGAAGATCTTACATTAGCTGTTACAATTTTTTTAAGAAAAGCCATCCTTTTGAGGAGAGGCTGGATTTAAAGGTTGCACATAAGGAGTTCAGGGTTTGTATTATTTCTTATGTCACAGACTATAGTGGAAAAAGATTTCTGCTTTGAACATTTTCCCATTAGAAAATCTAATCATGTCAGAGGTTGCTCAAAACAACGCAGATCAATAGTCTGTGTGATGCTATAGGCTGAGAGAAGATCAACCACAGCTTACCCTCAGTTTTGAGCCGTGTGAGGACAAAGATCAGATAGTTGTTGAAGTCGGGAAACTGGTTGAGCTGTTCCAGTTTCTAGCATGATGGTTAAGGACATTTGACTGGCTAATGTTTTCATCTACAATACAAACTGACCAATGCAAACAAATACGACAATACAAAAAATACAAATGGGGTTTAAAGGGGGAAAAAAAGAGGACGCTGGACAGGATACTTGTTGAACTGCTCTTTGCGTGACAGTGTTAGGCGACTGGGAGTCTTTGAGCAACTGGAGGACCTGCTGAAGTCCCTGCTCATCCGGCTGCCACTCCATCCTGCAAAATACATACAAACATAAAACTGCTTTCTCCCAAAAGCTGGTTGACTGCAACACTAAAAAAGAAAAAAAGAAACATGAAAACAAGGTCACTGGATCAGCCAGTATGAATACAAAACACCATCAGTGTCAGTCAGGTTATTTAGATGCATCATATCCAGCTCCACAAGCATCAATGGATGCTAAAAATATCTTTGTAAACAATTACACATGAAATACTCCAAATTCCAACTGCAAAGGCAGTAACCTATATGCTTATTTATAACTAAAACGCATCCAAACACTAACAAACCACACTAGTGAGTACTGGTATCATTTAGGTTTAGGCAGCACCACATGGCATTTGTATTTCTGGAAGGGTAAGTAAGAACAGAAGGTTTAAAGTTCATGGTGGACATAGTGTTCCATAGCAACTATGTAAACGCACAGCTAGATAAGTTTGAAGGAGGTACTTTTAAAGGAAGTGAGGAGAACTCATACCAGGAAACCAAACGAATCGAAAAAAGAAACAAGGACGTTAGGCCGCACGAACAGCTAAAATCTCTGTGACCCGGCTTAACTGCCTTTGGCTAATCCTACCCCCACCTCGCCAGCCGGCCGACTGCTGCGCTCCGTCGAAAACTTTTTGTCCCCCACTCCCAACACTCTCGTTAATTTACCACAGATATACTGTATAGCTAATACCGATTAGCTAAACCATACTCAACTACGTAGATCAAAAAGTTTAATAAATACTGACTGAGCACACATCATCACCAATGTGAAGAAGGGTTTAGTTAGCGCTCTCATGTGGTTACTGTCTCTTACATTTGATCTTTACAATCAAAACGTATTTTCTATCATTATTTATCGATATCTAGAGCGATCGCACTCCATAGGCGCGCTGTTAATGTAAATAATCAGTCGTTTCGACTCCGGCCTAAGGATGGCCATGATGTTGTGCCCGGCATAATCAGAAAATAATCGCGTCTTAACTTAAGCCACAGGAAGCCTAAACGGGTATATTTGAATTCAATAAATAATTCAAACACACATAATTACGCTCAAACGTGGTAAAATTCAACAATTGTCAAAACTTCCTGAACACGTTTTTGAGGCTGAACGCTAAAGCTCCTGCGCATGGAGCTTTGCTTCGAGAGCTAATGCTAATGCTACTAGCTGAGCCAAATCTATTTCTATTCCCGCTCTGTCGTCATTGTTCGTTTCGTTTATTTTAAATAGCAAAAAGTGTATAGTCAACACGACGAAGTAACTAAATATACTATCAAAAACAACAGAATATCGCACCTGTACGTACAATAATGATTTAAAAGCTGGACAGTGAGCGTTGGGCCGCTCTTCGTAGCGGGTCTTCTGGTTCAAATGAACACGCCGATTTGACCTGCGACGGCTTCCGTTCAGTACTTTCTGGGTAGTCACGCGAGACAACAGATTAGTTTGCGTACAGGATCGGATTTAAGTGGAATTTTTATGTATTTTGACTCAAAGTTGAAGACCAAGGCTGAGATTTTCTTTTTACGAAATGTTCACAACTGATTATTTTCCCTCATGAAGTTCTTTCTAAATTGTTTCAGTTTAGAGAGTTCCTCTGACTGCGAGGATCCATTTCGTGGCACGCGGAACTTACCGTAACTGTTTCCTTTCAAAATAAAACAAAACTAGTGACAAAAAGAACAATATTTTTCTTATTCTTCTATTTTTGCAGCCCAACACTTAAATACAAAACACATAATCTGTGCATTGACAAAAATTGCATCTATTGTTTGATTTTAAGCCTCTATAGAAACTGCCTAGATTTAATATGTCTGAAAGAATGTCCTAGTAGTTTCACTTGCTGTTTCCTTAGCAAAATACATTACACATGACGTTTATTTAAAGTGTACTTGAGTATAAGTTAAGTAAGTATACCATACACCATGTACGTGCTGTCTAGGAACGAACTGAATACTTCTTCAGTATGTAAAAAGTAAACTTTAAGTATACTACCTCACTTTAGTACAGTCTAAAATACATGTAGTATATTGTTTGCTAATGTTTTACTTATACAAGTGTTCTTGTATTGCAGCTTGACAATGACCCATGTTTGCAAATTGCCACTTCTTTAAATTGCAAGTCAAGTAGGTCCAGGTCAATAAAGCAAAATCTTTTTTTTTTCTGTTAATTAAACAACTTTTGACAGCTTTCAGTTTGGGCATTTAAGTAAACTGTCTGAATGAATGTCTATGGTAGGTTTGGTGCATCTCTATTGGTGTATTTAGGAATGAGTGTCTGAGAAAACGTGTATGAAAAGCAGTGCTAAAGAGTTAGTCAGAATCCGCCCCAAAAATGCAGACTGTACAAAATATCACATAATTATGCGAAAAATTTGACCTCACAAGGTTTCCACAAGCCTTTAAAAAAGGCTGGACGTATGTCTACCAAGGCTGCATCATTTTTTAAACAAGAAATGTTATAGCAACTACATCGTTGACAGTCGTAAAGAAACTGTTAACTATATATCTAACAAAACACATAAGTCGCATGACCCTTTTCACCTTTCCCCACTTAAGTCATTGCTTAATACACAGCCATCTGCAACAGAACAGGAACTGATACTGGCTTTTCAGCTCAATTGCTGTTTGCCTTCTTTTTCTTTAAATAAAGTTTGTTAGAAGCAAGAAAATGTAAGAATTTGAGCTAATTTGAGAAAATCGAAGTTGAGATGGCTAGATGACTGCAGAGCATCTATAGAACTGCAGATACCAGCCTGGCGAGGTCGATATGTGGCAAAAGTGATCCAAGGAAAGAGGAGTGGTGAACTGGGGGCAAAGTCAAGCACATTTGAAGTTAGCAACAGATTTTATAGAAAAGTAAGTAAACTTTATTCATACAGCACAGTTAGTAGAATCACAAAGTGCTTCACACTGCAACAATGCAAAAACATTGGATAGAAAAATCCCAACAACAGTACAAAACTTTAAAATAAAAAAAAACTAAAATAAAAAACACTTTAAATACAAACCAGTCAAACAAAAGGATGGGCCAAGATAAACGAAAATGTTGATGAGGGGTATCTGGTTCCATGTCTCTATAAGTCAGGGCATTTAGGTTTTCTAAAAGTCCAGAAAACCATCTGTGTGGCATGATAAGTAACCAGTTGTAATCCACAAAGGTTCTTCAGCTAAAGTGTTGGGCCAGATACAGCCGTACACTTGCAGAGATCTGATGGAGTTCATGTTTTGGCAGGAAAAGGAGATTTACACACTATTAGGGACATTGATTTAGTATCCTCATCTTTTACACATTTATTTGTGATTTTATTTTTTGTTTTATTACAGTTTCCTCAATAGTTTTCCTTGAAAAACAGTATAGAAGTCAAGCAGTTTTTATAGGCTACACAAAATACTAACCATATTTTACAGTCATCTCTGATATGTTTAACTAATATGGTCATTTGAGTTCTTCTCTGAACTAAAAGGTCATTTTGCAGTATTTTCAAGAACATGTTTCAGTGGTGGATGTATTTTTGATTTGGAAATGAACCAGCAGCAGCAGCATGACACTGTAGACTGAGGAATCAACAAAAGCCTAGCTTATTGATTTTTCTAAAGGAACAAAGTCCACCTGGAGAAGTCCCCCCCCCCCCAAACAATGTAATCCAAATTCTAAAATGGTTCAAAAGACTAAACGAGATAGCTGTGGTTGAAATCAACATTCACAATGTTTTACGTATAAAATCTTTAATCTCCAAAGATCTCCCTGGCAGTGGGCATGAAGTGCGTTTCATAACCTGATGAGATTTGTTCGTCTTCGTATGAGCTGGAGGAGTCCCCCTTGTCTTCATCCGAGTCGACCATTTTACTGTACGCCTGTCGAGCTTTAGAGTCTGTCTTACAACAGTCCTCTGGAGTAACATTATCCCTCTGATCAAACTGTGAACTCTCATTTTCCATCATAGGACTGGTTATTCCATTAGAGTCCAGAGCTTCAGAATATTTTTCCACTATTTCCAACTTAGAAATCTTTGGATTGGGGTCATATATGCTCTTGCAAATCCAAGAGAGGGGTTCATTTATCTATACAGAAAGCAAACAAGAGGTTACTTCTGAATTTGTATGTGTGATTGTAAACATCAAAATAATGCTCTCAAACTGGATCAACAATCAGTTCAGTTTACTTGTTTTAAGTTTTAGTGTGTTCCTTGCAAGCATGAATGTGCCTTTTCTGTTCATTCGGACTCACCTGGAACTGTTTGAAGATTTTACTGTTACTTGGATCCGGCTCCTTCTCAAAAAGACACAGAGGCAAAAGTGGGCACACCGTGTTCTTTTTAAAGCAGCTGCAGGAACAAAACGGTCAAGCGATAGAAGGGAAATGCCTATTTATTTTCAAATGAATGACAAAAACAAATTAAGAAGAAAAGTTATCCACATTTAAGATGATTATCTTACCAGAATAAAGCAACAGAAGTGACCACCAGGACCCCAACAATACCAAGGAAAATACGGACCCAAAACATATTTCCTGAAAAAAATGAGACACTCAAGATGAGAACAGTGTTCCCTCACAGCTTTCCACAATCTTTTTCTTTTTTAATATATATATTTGTTCACTTTTATGCAAAAAAAATGACAAGTACATGAAAAAAGAAAGGACTGTAATGTAACAAAAAGAACAAAAGAACAGCAGTAAATAAAGATATTAGATACACAAAAGAAAAATAATATTTAAAACAAAGATACAATAAAAAACTTTTCCATAAGCATATATAAAATAATCAATGAATAGTACCAAGTCATTATCAAATCAAAACTGTCGACTATATTAGAGCAAACCTCAGTAAAGAGTAACAAACACATCATCGGTTACATTGTCCAGAAAAGGCTTTCATATTTGAAAGAAATTGTCAGTTGTGGAGTGTATTACACTACATAGCCTGGTCTATGGGATAAGGATCATTATTACTTTGAGCTATCCTGATATTGTTGGGGGCTTCTCAGAGATCCAGCTGAGCAGAATATGTTTTCTAGCACAAAAGGTTAGGATATTAAATAACTTTCTGTAAGTTGTGTTCCTTATTTGTGTATTAGGGAGACCAAGGAAGAATGTAACTGACTCTAGTTTAATTTTTTTTCAACATTTGCAACAGTTCATAGGCTATCGATATCCAATACTTTTGTATTTCCGGGCAGGAACAGTTGCAATGTGTTAGTTAACCAGAAGATATTTTACAAAATGGTGTAGGAAAGGAAATTTAGAAAGACGGTTTGGTTAGAAATGTGTTCTATGTCAGATCTTAAGTTGTAGAGCTCTGATTCGGTAAGGCTTATAATAAGCAGTCCTCAATAGACTATTTATGAAACATTAACAATCACTGGTTTTGTTTTAGTAAATTGCTTATAAGTACATTATTCAGCATTTGTAAATGTCTTACAATTGACTTACAAGTTTAAATAAGCTGTTTATAAATACATTAACATATTCCTTAATAAAGTACTTATAAGACATTAACAAGCATGAGTAATGTGGTATTAAGCTGCTTATAAAGACATTTATTAGCATTTGTTAATCCTATTCACAAGCTATTTATACATTGCTTGTATGGGATTAATACATTTATTAACAGTGTTCTTATTAACAGTTTATTGAGTGTTTTGCAGCCCCCCCCAATCTAAAGCGTGACCAAATATGAGATAATCTTTACAAGCCATTTATAAATTGCTTGTGGACAGTTACTGCCCCTTAGAAAGTGCAATCATTTGGCAGTTTATTAAAATTAGCTTAGTTCGAAATGTTAGAAGGCACACTCTGTAAGGGTAGTACGTGTGTCTCTTCTTTCATATTGTTGTTGTGATGTGTTGAAGAGTTGTTATATGTTTGTGGCTTTGGTTCGTGTTATAAAGGTCATTGTTCATATTCTGTACTTTGTGGTTCTTTGTGGCAAAACATGGCCCACAGTTTAGGAAGCTGCAAAACACTCAAACTGTCAGTGAAGGTTCTTGTTCATCCAGGTGGTGTAGTCTGGAGGTTGAGTCACATCAGCTGGACTTAAAAAATGTAAGTTCAGTTTGACATGGGAACTGTTAATATGCTTATTAATCCCATACAAGCAATGTTTGCAATAATGTTTGCAATATATATTTATATATTTTTTTAGTAAACTTTATTGCACATTATGGCACTTTATTAGGATTCACTTTCAGGTATGCAATAAGAACATAATTGCAAATATCACACACACATGTATAAAAAAAAAACAAGGATAGAAATAGAAATAAGCCAGGGGGTTAAACTATATGAGAAAATGTTGAATCTATTACATACAGGCAAGGTTTTGATTGCTTTTTGCTTCTCAGAATTACGAATACTATTAATATACTGATATAACTCAGAAAAGAATACAATGAAACAGGGTTTTCGACCAGAGAATTTACATTTATGAATATGAAATTTGGCCAAAATGAGCAAGAGATTTAAAAGTAAACCAGAGTCCTTTTGTATCATTAATGACATCACACATCTTCTGCCAAAACACTTTAACTTTAGGACAATACCAGAAGAGATGGATGACTGCTTCAGGGGAATTGCAGCAAAAACCACAGAGTTTATCAATGTGTAATCTAAATCTATTTTGAATAAACCTTTTAGCTGGGTAAATTCTTTAAGCAATTTATAAATGGCTTGTAAAGATCCCCCACATATTTAGTCATGCTTTAAATGGGGGGGCTTCAAAACACTCAATAAACTGTTAATAAGAAAACTGTTAATATTTATTAATTTATTAATAAAGTAATATTTATATATTTATTAATACCATACAAGCAATGTATAAATAGCTTGTGAATAGGATTAACAAATGCTAATAAATGTCTTTAAAAGCAGCTTAATACCACATTACACATGCTTGTTAATGTCTTATAATTAGTTTATTAAGGAATATGTTAATGTATTTATAAACAGCTCATTTAAACTTGTAAGATTTACCGGAAGACTCACAAAAGCTTTTTATTTTTACCACAGGAGATGAAAATCATAGGAGAAAATTTGATTTCAAACAACAGTTTGCTCGAACAACACTAAAGCAAAAGTGTTTGTCTATAGCAGGGGTAAAAATGTGAAATTCCCAGGAGAATCAGTTAAAAAGTTGTCAAAACATTATTCAATTTAAACTGATGTATAAAGCTAAACAAATTAGTTTGTACAAACTTGACAGTTGAATGGAATTTTTTGAATGCATGTACTAAATGAATGGAATGTATTTACTGTTTATTTGAACTGTATGTGGTGAAATCTGAGCACAGGTGATGGTGTGAGAATGTAAATAGAATGCAATGTTTAAAAGGGAGCAGACAATTATAAGAATTGTATTCTTCAATTCTTCTCCCTTCTAATCATGAAAATGTTCAATATGTAAGACAAACATGTAAACATTTGGACATCAATCATTTTCATGAAAGGAACAAATAAATAAATGCAAAATGAAAAGTCAGTTGTAAGACATTTACAAATGCTGATTAATGTACTTATAAGCAATTTACTAAAACATTACTAGTACTTGTTAATGTTTCACAAATAGTTTATTTTATTACAGTCTGATTAAGGGACCCCATCTTGAAAAAGGTTTCCTAAACAGAGAATGGCTCTGGACTCCCAATGTTTAAAACCTGAAGCAAGTACCTGGTAGGAAATCATAATTGTGAGTGAGTGGGGTGTGTATGAAAGTTAAACCAAGTCTCCCCTCAATACGCTGTGCTGCTCTCCATGACTTAACTGTCATTTGTTAAAAAATGGTTTTAAAGAAAAGGTAAATTTGAAGGGGGGTAATCACATGTTGCAGCTTCAAGATGGAACCAAGCAGAAGAGTTATTCCTACAGACCCAAACTGGTAAACATTGTAAGAGAGCACTAATCGGATATTTTTTAAAGGTCAGGCAAATCAAAGCCTCCCAAATCACTAGAAAGCACTTTATTTTATAAAGGGTCTTTGTTTGTTTCTACGAACAATATTTTATGAATTAAGGATAAGGATAGGAATCCTTCCCATTGGATCAAGTAGAAGATGAGCCTTTCACAATCTTTTAGTCACACATTTTCATCTAAGAACAGGTTACTTTACAAAGCACAAAGCAATCTACTGTACTTGAACGTTGGAGGCAGAATGAAGACTCACCATTGTTTTTTGTTTTAAATGTTGTGGTGACATTTTTGCCAGGGCCCCCAGCAGACACAGCTGCTATCCACACCATGTACTCCTGATCCGGATTAAGATCCAGCAGCGTGAAATTCTGGTTTCCATGGTCTGGGGTCACACTCACATTGTAGACTGGAAAAAGCAGGATGTTTGGAGTATATGATTATGGATTTTTATCACAGTTGATCAAGTTTTTAGTATGTTTTCAATAGAAAAGGTAAGGGAAACATTAAAGGCAAATTTCTCTTTATGAAAAAATGTGTAACTATTTTCCATTTTCAGAAATATACAGAAAAAAATACAATTAACTAATTTTTTTTCTCCTTAGAAATATATTGTGAGCCAACAGCCCGGCCTTGTTACTGGTACAGAATGTTGTAAGATGCATTGCAATAAGTTATTTCCTGCACAAAAAGTTGTTGCGTACCTTTTTGTGTGTCTGTTCTTATTTGGTAGTACAAGATCACTCCATTCTGCTTGGAACAAGGAACAGGCTCCCAAAACAGAGTCACTTCACTTTCAGCAATAGAAGAAACCTTAAATGATGGGACCTTAGAGGGGGCTGAAGGAGATCAACAAATCAGAATTTTATTAAAGATACTAAACATAAATCTTTACAATAGATTAGAATCCAGTGTTTGGAAAATGTAAATAACTATACATGATACTGACCTCCATGAACAGAATATCCAATGCTAGTTGAAAGTCGAAGAACTTTGTTGTTTGTAACAGCAAACAAAGACACATGGTATGCTGTGTATTTTTTGAATTCACCTGTAGGTGGAGACAAGCGTCATTTTAGACCACTTTTCCGGAGATGTCCTTCAAACTCCTCATAGTGTTCCACATATGAACTGCACAGACCTTTGAAAACAGCTGAACTCAGGCTTTTATCCACTTTTATCCAATCAAACCCAGGGCCGGGTGGGCACACCCTGTACTCAACCACATATTGCATCAAACCATCGAAGGACTCAGAGGACAGATCCCATGACACCGTGAGGTTCTCTTGCGTCACCTCAACTTGCATCTTTTGAGCGTTTTCTTTCACACCTTAGCGAGAGATAAACACCTTTTAGCACAGCAGAGCAATGGAATAAAAAAAAAGTCTAATTAAGCAGCAGAAAGAGATTCTAACTAGAGAGTGGTTCATTTAAACAAGTAAAATATGATCTTTGAATTTATCCAAATTTGGTTTTGGCCGATAAAAATCTAATCGAGCAAGAACTCTCATTTATTGCTGTAAAATATACATCTGTTATCTTCTCCTTTACAAAACTGGACTATAGAGAATTGGCAGGTCCATTTGAATTTGTGGGATTAAAAGAATGCCCACTTTGAACTAATTCAGCTCTGCCAGGTCAGTGGCCTAGCGGTAGAGTGTCTGTCCTTAAACCAGACAATTGTGGATCCAATATCAAACACTCACTGACTAAATTTCACACAGCACGTGTGCACAAGAATATTTTGTAAAGAGGGTCCCTAACATCACACTTGGCGTGTATTTGTGGCATTTGATACCCGGTGCTTGCAGAACCAGGCGAGAAGGATCTGTGGCTCCAAGGGCATTGTAGGCCCATATGGTAACCGATGACACATCTTTCAGAGAGGACGTGAGGCGCCATATCCTCCCATCGTGCACCCAGAGGGGGCTGGATGACTTTGTGGACACATTCGTCTGCTTTTCTGTGCCATTAGGGTATTCACGTGTGGCAACGTATCCTAAAATGACACCTCGTGCCTGAGAATTAGAAAGATTCTGGAAGCAGAGAAAAGAAGAAGTTGAGAGAATTCCTTTGGTCTGTACTATCTGCATTTATCCGTTGCTTACCTTCCAAGTCAGAAAACATTCAGAGCTTGCGTGGGATTTGACACAGTCTCTCCACATGTCCACTTCTCCTATTGGGGCTGAAAAATAGAGGTAAGTTTAAAAAAAATAACCAAGAAACATGAGAAGCTTAAAGGTTGTGCTAATTATTTATCATTCTCTTATATTTTCTGTAAAATTACTGATGAAGAAATGATAAACTAGCTTAGGAATATTGGAATAGCTTATGTGTTGACTGAAGGAAACATCTGCTCACACCTAAAAGTTCACAAATTAATATGTTTTATTGAGTATTTGTCTAAGATACTACATTGCTGCAGCCCCAGTCTAATGTTTAGTAAACTTCCAACAACAATTTGAATGAAAGATTAATCTAGTTCTTAGTAAAGAAAAAAAAAAGAAGAGGCTTTAAGAAAACTCTTTACAAAGATTGCAACTACGAAGTCTTTTCCAAACTCATCTATGATGTTCTGAGAGAAAAACTTACTTGATTCTACACTTGTTTCATTATAGATTTCACTCCAGTCACTCATCAGGCTCTCGCTGCACATGCATCGAACTTGAAACTGGTAGACTGTGAAGAACTGCGGATCCATCACTGCGTATCTGAGATCTGATGTCTGGTTCTCATACTGGGAGGTGGGCCAGCCTCGGTCTCCCTCCGTTCGATATCTCACATCACAGTATTTGATATACCGATACTCCAGAGTACAGCTGTTGCTCCAGGTGATCTCTAATGGGTCCTGACTGACTTTTGTAATTATAGGAGGAGGTAGTTTGACTAAGGAGAGAGGGGCGACAAGAAGGAAATCTAGGAAATACTCAAAAGCCATTGGAGACCTGAAATGTCAGCAATTATTAATAATAAAGAAAGTTTTTTTTTTGTTACTTAGGGTATTTGTGTTGCTTCTATAGAGAAACTATGTACGTGAACTCACTGATATGTTCCACATGGTAAACAGCCTCCTCAGATCGGACAGAACTGTTTACAACCTCGACCCAAACCCGAAGTTTGCCGTGGCTGGGGAATTGATGGCGATGAATAATCCCCTCCGAACTGCTTTCCTCAGTCATGTCCCCATCCCTGGAGGAGAATACAAGATGGGACAAGACAGAATGAGAGGAGATTTTGCCACTTCAGACTGTCCGTTAAAGACGACAAACATTTTAAGGGATTACTCGCTAATTTCTGGTTTCCAGTGCAGGCGGTAGGGAGTGGGATCGTCAGGGTCTCCCTGTGGATTCCAAATGCACTTTATATATGAGCAGATTTCCTCGTAGTAGGGTCTATAGCACTCAGGAACAGAAGGAGTAGCAGGGACCTCTAGAAACAGACAAAGACATAAAGGAAAATGATAGAGAAGGAAAAAAAAGACATGTAAAAAAAATGGTAAAAAAGGTCATTCTTACAACTCTGAATTAAAAAAAAAACACTCAGCTAAAACAAATTCAGTCTCCCTCAAAAATACATAAACATTTCACGACTTTGAAGTACAGAATAACAGAGTATAATCACTGTGGAATGATCTACATTTGATTGTAAAACAATTTCCAAACATTAGTTGATTTACAAATAATTACAAATAAAGCATTTTCAATCTTTACACCAAGACTCACTAAATAATTGTTATGTGGTTGTTGTTTGTTGGATCTGAGCCCCATGATGGTTGTTATGAATGCCTGGTACTTATATGGTGATTGCAATATCCTATTTGTGTCTAAGTTGAATGAGTATTAAAGAGTCTGTGCCCATCTTCTTACCAAACATGTTATTTTTCTTAATTTCTGCCAAATTAGACTTCCCCCCCCCCTTCAACTGAATGCAGGAAAGCCGAAATAAACATGGGATTTCCGATCAATATGACTTTAGTGCACCCTCATCCTTTTTCTCCTTGTTCAATCAAATATAAACATGACTATATTGTTGAAAAATCCCTTTTATTTAACCCTTAATGCCTGAAATAATTCCTTTTAAGTAGATGCAACATTAAGGTCCTTTTGATGCATAATTATTTATATTTATATAAGCAATAGTCATCAAGGGGTTCAACAAAATCTGGAAATGTTTACGAAATTCTATACTTTAAGATTGAATTTAACTTCTGAATAACTAGACACTGTTGTGCAGCAGAAGATAATATTTGCTTTAAGCTTATTCTAAAAATAAACTGCTACAAAGGTTAATACATTGACATTTTTTTTTTCTTTAAATCCAAAGAGCCACAATGGAAGGATGAAATGTGGCTCCAGGGTCTTCGGTTGCAGACCCCTGAACTAAATTAAACTAAAGAGTTCTTTCTTTTCTTATAACTGCATCCTCTTGACCAAAGGTCTGCAACCTGAGGCTCCAGAGTCACACGTGGCTCTTTTGATTTAACCCTCAACTGTGGATCTCCAGTGAAAGTAAAATAGTTTTTTTTTTTCTATTTTTTTATTGGACTAACTTAAACTCAACAGTTGAAGGGCAGTACGCATCACTCCACAAGGTTCCTGACAATGGCTGTAATTCTTCAACAATCTATCCTTTGTGGGACACTGACAGATTATAAGCTCCATCTATCACAGAAAATCAGTTGGTGGTCAGTAAGCACAACCAGAATTCCGGCACAAAATTATATAGCATTTTTTTTATTATTATTTTTGAACAAATTCAAGGATTTTAAGTGCACCTTATGGTTCAAAAAAATATGGTTAGGCTTAGACTGGCTGTGGTTTAATTTCAGCTTCAGATAATTGAATTTCAGGATGAGATGCACCTCAAATTCTAAAATACTGTTTTTATTCTTATTATCATCATAAGTGCTGACATTACACTACCTACTACTACATGTACTGCATTGAGATGATCCTATGTTGCACAAGATGTTTTATTTTCAAAGGCAGTCATCTGAACCTCTGTCAAATTATAAACTTTCATATTTTGACAAATATTTTATTTAAGCAGAAAAGACAATAAGTTAAAATAGTAGCATTGACATAAACACAAATAAGTGTTTTATTTTTCTTAAAGGTGGCTCCTACTGGGTTGTTAGTGAGACATTGACCCACATGGCTGCTTTAAGTGTTCTTCATGTTCTTCTTTCATAATGGGAAGATTTCTGATGTTCTTTCAAAGTCAGAGGGATGATCAACATACACATCCCCGCAGCTCTGTGCAAATTTGCCACATTTCTCGTAAGCCCACACACCTTCACCAGTAACAAATCCAATGCTTACTTACATGCAAGAAAGCAGAGAAGCTGAAATGTTAACAGGAAATGAATAACTTGGTTGAATGACTGTACTCTTCTTATAAGACCACTTCCTTCTCAGCACACTGTGGGTCTACAATAATACTCAGGGCTGTCATTAAGCCAGTTTACACACAATGTTGCATTTACCAAAGTGGTGTATCATGCTAAAAAAAAAAAAAAAAAAAGAATGCATGGTGTTTGCAGCTTTTTCTGCATGAACATGAACAGTCTGTGTGACAGTGGAGAGCAGTCTACAAGACATAACAGTTCAGGTCATTTTATTTTAAGGACACACTAGTAGTTGAACTAGTGACCCACGTGACGTCTTTAAATGTTTAAAACCAAACTTTCAAGAAGCCTACCGGCTGCAGCAGCACGCTTCAAGAGGAGTGTCAGTAAGACAGGAAAAAGACATTTTGTCCTGGAAACGGCCATTATAATGAAAGCAAGCCCTTAAAAGTCTGTGGGGGCAAAACACAAAAATAGACAGAACATTAATTGACAAAGTTTACTAAGTAAAAATCCAAGACATACTAATGTTAAGCTGAAGACTTTTGGATAGTTATCCAAAGTATAAGTACATAAAAACAAGATAATTTACCTCATAATGAGACACACTGAGACACCTCTGCGCAAACCCGACTTTAAAGCCTTTCAAGTTGTTGTGAAAAGGTGCTTTTGACTGAAAACGGAAGCTCCGCCCTTTCTGGAATTGCCAGTGACGTACTACCGCACCTCGACTACAAGCAGTGCGCCTGCGCAGCTTCACAACGCGACTACCTGTAAACTAGAACTACTCAATGCCTGAAGACAAGCTTTTTATTCTGAAGTTATCGATAGAAAGTCGAGATTGTGTTTCTGTTATTTCTACGAAATCACGTAAACATGAAATAGGCTGTAGAAGTAGATCTGTGTTAATTATCTGTAGTACTTGATGTGATTTTCATTTTCAGAATTGGCTGGTGTTTTTACGTACAACTAAGCATAAAAACTGATGGAATATTTAACTCCCACTTAGAAGTATAGTACTACTTAGCATAGAAATAAATCATGTGCACATTTCAATTCAAGAATGTCAATTTTCACAATTTTTATTCATTTGGATCATGATTTACATTCTAAATTTTCAGTGTTTCCTAACACTGCTTCCTTGACACTCCAACAAACACAACTGGTTCAGGTCTTTACATGTATGATATTGAACCACAGTCCCTTGAATTAACTGTGTTGGATCAGGAACATAAGTTAAAATATGCAAGAAGTTTGAACTAGAGAACCAGACCGAAAGACTATTCTGCATTGCTTTTAGTCAAGGTTGCTTAAAAATCACAATTATTCAAAATGGTTTCTCCAGAAGGATAGCTTCCCTTTTACTTAGTGTTTATTTGTACATTTTGACACCACATTATGAACTACGCCAAGCCTTATATTACGATGTCATAAACAAGTTGTGTAACAATTATGAAGCCCACAAGTAAGGATAGGTAAAACAAAAAAGGCTATTTTTAAAACAACATGGTTTGATGTTGTCGAGTTATTTCCCTAAACAACATGGATCATTAGCTAAATCATAAAAATTTGTTTTAAAGTCTAAACCAGTACAACTTTTTTGGCAAACTTTTTATTTTTATTTTTTGTGTTTTTATAAAGATAAGAAAAAATTGATATTAACAATTTTCTTCAATACCATATGTCACTTATTTTTCTTACTTTGTTGGTTTGTCTATCACAGATAACAAGAATTTTTTATTGATTTCATACTTTTACTCCTGTAAATATTTATCTCCAAATAAAGTGGTGCTGTTTCTTACACTAAAAATCTGCCCATTTTATTCTTATAAGTAAATATAATTGCATGATAAAATGTCCAAAACTCATTGCAAGCTTTCAAATGAGGAAACACAACATCACCAAATTTACCAGGAAAGCAGTTTTATATTTTTTGTCACACAGTTTTAAACATCAGTGGTCACACAAATACAAAAAAAAAAATGACAAAACTGTATCAAACATGAATGTTAAATTTCTACAAACTCTAACTACGTTGGTTCTTCAGTAATGAAAAAAAAAAAACTTGGACTTTTTTCAGTGGTCACCAAGAGCCAAAAGCATCTACTACATAAAAAAACTGAACCCAAAGTCTTACAGGGGTATTAAATAACAAAGTCATGACAACTTGAGAGAGGGAAAGTGCACCAGAAAAAAATGCATATTTGTGTGATCGTGTATCAGAGTAAAAAGAACATCTTGTTTATGCCCACATCAGCAAAGGGAGCTGATCTCACTCTTGCTGCAGCCCCATTTGCAGCAAGCGTTAGACAGACCCACCACCACATCCCGACCTTTGCGATCAGCTTTGCGAAGAGCCTCCAGGATCTCATCGGTGATGAAGGAACGTGTGGGCCTGCTGAACACTCCGTCTTGGTTGTCTCTGGACACAAAGCTAAGATCTTTGTTCCTCTGGAAGAGGCGCTCAACCACAAAGTTCTGTTTTAAGCCCTCTGAAGATTCTTCTGGATAGATACCAAATGGATCTTCTAAACCATCTGCAGGGGTTAAATGCGCAAGTGACACAGTAAAAGCATTACATTAAAAAAAAAGGTTGACTTTTTTACTTATATTGTTAAATGCAGGACATATAAAAATGATTTTACTAAAATAACACCCATCTGTATTTAAGACAATAATTGAACAGCCCCATAAAAATATTTGTAAAACCAGTAATGAAACAATGAATGCTTAAGACAAGAAAAAAATTATTTAAACGTTTTGAACAAATCCCACAATCCAAAACTCACAATCCTTTACACCAACAGAGGTTATAGGTGAGAAATACTAAGTGAAGGGTCAACATAAGGCCTTACCTGCACTCCCCAGTGAACGTTTCCATCTTGAACCTCCACATGTGAAGATAACTGCCCGGATGAATTCTCGGCCACAGAGCTTCACCCCATACGCAGGGTCCTCCATTGGTTGAGCTCCAGACAGAACGAGGCACAAAGCCAATACCACAGCTGTCCACATGGTACCAGGAGCAGCTATAAACAAGAAAGTGCCTCCTTGATGGAAAAAAGTATGCTTCCTTATTCACCTCTCTCCTTTCAGTCTTCTCGTCTGCATGAGGTGAGCATTTGCAGGTGACCCAGGCGTGGTTTATAAAGAGTTTTGGAGCCATACAATTGGAGCCACGCTCTTTGCGTATGCAGGCCCTTTTCTAGAGAAACAGATCTGAAAGAGAGATACAGGGGGAGACCTTTATGGAAACAAAAAGGAGAGCAAAGGTACAAAAAAGCGTGTGTGAGGCCCCTCCAAACTATGTGCTTTAGTTTGTGACGCACATTTGTGTTCAGATCTAATTTTCCAGCATTTCTAAAACAATTGATAAAACAAAAATTAATTGATTCATGTCTAAGGATTAAAACAACATTACAAATAATGTCCTACATTTTTGTGAGGGAAAACATCCTGGTTATTTAAGAAGGGTATATTTTGCATGCATGCATGCCATTTCCAGGATCTTAGATTAAAGATTCAAGTATGTGACTTCTTTATTTAGATATAATTAAGAAAATAAATAGACAAAAAAACATCTGATTTTTTTTTTTATTGTACACATTAACTTGGCCTTCATTAAAGAAAATGTAAGTGACTTAAATATGTTTAGGGGAGGGTGTTGCCAGAACATTGATGCCATTCTGCCTACTGACAGATGCTGGCAGTACTTACCCAGATAATGCTTTATCCTAGTGCATTAGTTTTGCCATTTTCAATCCCCCTATGACCTTGAATAACTCTGTACTGTATTGTTTTTCTTCTTCCTCGAAAACCACCTATTGGGCCTATCTTTGGCAAAAAGGTGAACAGAAAAAAATGGACACAAAACCACTGACATTTTCACAGACAGATAACACAGAAACTACATCATGACTCTGACAAATACCAAACACATTTTTATCTATGTATCCGCAGTCAAAGGTTACCTGTTTAGGAAATTACAATGAAGATGATGAATCTGTAATTATTGGGATAGTAAAAAGCATTGGCATTTTGGCATGGTGCCCTTCTGACACTCATTAACACATGGTCATGTGGCAATTATTGGAGCTATTTCAAAAGGCTATGTTCTAAAATGCTATAATGCTCATTAATTCTAAATGATCATTAGTTAATTTTTTGTTGTACATAGCATTAAGTGTTGAGATTTAAACTGATTGCTGGATCTTGTTTTACACACAAATCTGAGTATCTTTGAGTAGCATTGCATTTTTTTAAAGGTCTCTTATGCGTGGATTAGGCTTTCCTCTACATTCGATCCCACTTGATTGATATCTGTGGAATGTGTGGAGGCAGAAAGGATACACCTTTGTTGTGTATTTCTTTTTCCCCAATTCCAATTCTCATGTCGACATTGAAAAACAACTGGACAAAAATGTGCAGGTACAAATATATTTGTTTTTATTTCTTTGGGAAAACTCCTTGTTATGTTGCTAATTGAATCATTTTAAAGATAGAGTTGAACATGCAGTAATTTCTTGCACGCGGGCGTGGAAGGCTTTAGAGAAGGCAGAAACGAATTTGGCCCTTTAAGACAAATCTGAAGTCTTCAGCCAATCAGAGCAAAGAAGGGGGAGGGCAGGGACTGGGTGGGTAGCAACAGTTGCCCTGGTGAAGACGAGGCGCCATAGCCACGGTAGCCCTGGCGACAAGAACCCAGCAACGAGAATCAACAACAACAACACCTGAATCCGGCATAAAAAAAATAAAAGAAGATATTTTGACCTGTGGGGAATTCACACGTAAAACCGGAGGTGAATATTTTACTATATTAAAATATTTTTGGCGTCGTAATGCTTCAGCTGGGCTGTTCTGTTGCTTTTCCCCCCTTGTCTCAGTAGCCATAGCTGCTGGCAACTGCCTCACATCGTTGTTAGCCTGCGAGCTAGCTGGCGTTTAGAAAAGGATTTGCCTCCGTTTCTTGTATGTTGCCGTTTTCGTGTAGCACAAAGTCGAGTGACACCGACTCTTTCCTGCCATGACGACGCAGCCACAGATGCATAGACAAGCAGGCCGTTGTTATGGCGATGTCAAAAGCAAAGGTACAAAATGGCGGTTGTTGTAGAGACCAGTTAGCCTGCTGCTCAAGTTACATTGCTCCACTGCTAGCCTCAGTTCTGTCACGACAAACCTGTTGTTATTACTAGTTCTTGGAGCTAATTTATCTGACTTTTGAATAAACATGGCCTTTGGTAGAGAAGTGGTGCTGAGGGTGTGTTAGCACATGGCGTTTCCCGAACCGAGTCGCAACAGACGAAGTATTTAACCTTTAGAATTCTACGGATAGATCTACTCGAGAAAGCCACGACTAGCTTGTTTTAAGAGTGTAATATAACAAGAGAAAATAGAACAATAGAAGACAAAAAAATAAGTGAAAGTAGAGACGGTTGTGGCAGGTGGAGGACATTAAACGTGGAAGGGGCGTGGCGAAGAGGCTCTTCAGTCAGATGAACCTTTGAAGGGTTGAAACAAGATCCTGCAACTTATGTAATTGCTGTTTTTGACTGACAAATTGATAAATAAAATAAAAAATAGCCTCATGTAAAGAATAACAAATAAGAAGCCTAATTCAAGTCACAACCTCTGAAGGAAACAAGTGTCACGTTTGAAGAATGTTTATTATTACAACCTCAAGGTCCATTTGCGACAAAAAAAAACGAACAAAAAAGGACTTAAAAATACAAATAAAAATCATTCTGTTAAATGAATAAAAGCGTATTTTATTCATTTTGATGAACACCATAAAAATATCGGTTGCAGTAATTCTTTTAAAGTAGATTGAAGAAAAACTGAGGAACCATATAGAGTTTTCCTAAAGCAAAATGTGAAGTCATCTGCAGTTTGGCTCCTTGCAGAGGTGATTTTTTTTATTTATTTTTTTATTTAATTGACTAACAGCAAACATGGTTAAAATAAGTTTCATATGAAAATGCTGTTTATATTGGAGCTCTTAAGAATAAATGAATGTTATGTGGGATTTTTTTTAATTTTTCTCTTGTTTTGTTTTTTAAAGATATTTTTGAATCAGACGGCTTTAAGAAAGTAAAATAGGAAGGTTATGTTCAGATTACATGCTTTTATAAATATGTCTTTAAAATCTCACTCCAATCATCTTTTGATCTATTTTAACGGTTTTCCCAGTGGTCTTTTAATTATGATTAAAAGACATTTTTAGTAAAAAATCACAAAACCTGTGTGGTTTTCTTATGGTTTCTGCAGAACGGCAGGAGTTCATTAGGAAGAATACCTTAGCTTATAAAGAAATAAGATATGCAAAACCCAAATAAGCGGCTCAGTTTAATTTTTCCTTTTTCACAATTATATTTTGAAATCTTAATAAAAACATGTTTCATTCATTTTAGCTGTTTTTTTTTTTAATAAATACATATAATCAAGAACTTTCTTATTTCTAAAACTGCTTCCTCTATGTTGGCCTATTATTTCAGAGAAAATTGTGTGTACATGCATGGAATGAATGGCAAGGTTAAAGCCGTGTGCTGTATGGATTGCATTGGAATGATCACGTGTGCTGTCCTGTTAGTTGATCAGATTGCAGATACACTAACAGACGCTTCCTCTTGGCCTTTCCAACATTTTCTTGTCAGCGGCACCTCAAACACCTCGTCACCAGCAGTGCTTTTAGAAAAATGAACTGCTTCTCACTTTTAAGAAAAATGAACATTTGCTGCTTTACTCTCACATTTTGTTTTTTCACTTTCTCTTTTTTAAGTATTTTTATGGCGTAGCCGCTCATACTTTGCTATGCTATGGTTTTTTTTAAGCAGGATTCCTAGTTTTTTAAGGGGTTGGGTGATTGTATCTTCAATGTTTGTCTGTTATAGGGTAGTTTAGAAACATTGAATTAACTTAAGATAAATGGCTTATTACAATTAATGCATTTAACATGTTTTTATTTAGGAAAACAGTAACTGTAGAAAATGTTTTTCCTTTTTTCTAGGGTGAATCCCAGTTCTTGTAATGGCCACCTCTGGCTATGTAAGTGAGATCCAGCCAGCAGCTCCAACCCAGGGAGCTGCTGTTACCATCACAGCGGGTCAACCTGACACCACCTCCACCCCTGCTCCCCAGTTTTTGGCAGAGATTCAAACAACCGTGGCCACTCCCACTATTGTCACGCCTGCTGACCAAGCCGCTGCCGCAGAGCAATCCACTGTTGTGACGACTCAAAAGCCGGCAAATGGGAGTCAAACCCAATCTGCGGCACCAGCCCAAACAGCTCAGACGCAGTATGTGACTGCAGAGATCCAGGGCTCTCCCACCCAGTCTGGAAATGCTCAAAGCACTCCCCAGTTCATTGTTGTTACCGTCACAGGTAAACTTTATATATTATTATAGCTTTTTCAGTCATAAATGACATCCTATGGCAAATCTGTTGCTATATTTGAACCCATCAGAACCCATTTCTTCTTAAAAATAAAATGATGTCTATTTTACCACAAACCATAGAATCCATTTCTGATATTTTTCTGTCACACTGATGTCACCATAGGTTCTAATGGGTCAAAATGTATTTGTCTCTTTTAGGGCCGCACGATATGAGGAAAACTCGCGATTTGCGATACTATTGATCAATATTGTGATGACAATATAACTTGCGATACATAAACAAATAGCAAAAAACAACAACCATAATTTCCATTTCACTGTAACAGTTTAATTTAAATAAGAGTCAGCATAACTTAAATCATACTCCAAATGACCCTCGTCTCCATCTGATCGGTCAACAACATGAAGGGGTCCATCCGATTGGCCAAATGCACAAAGAGATTTATTTGATTTGTTCATTGGTAAATAGCTTACACTTGTACAGCGCCTTTCTAGCTTCTTTTAAGGCCCAAGGTGCTTTACAATCACAGTCCCATTTACTCGTTCACAAAAGGACACTTTAAGGTGGGAATTGAGCCTGTAATCTTTCAATCAGAGGTCAACCAACCTACCGCTGCACCAAAGTAGCCCCATTGGCAGCCTAAATACTTCAAGCTGCCATAAGATGGTTTTAGCATATTTAAGGTAACCATTTATCGCAATTTTTGTCAACTTTTGCGATATGTCTATTGCACAGCTTGATGTTGCGAAAATGACAAATTTGTGATTTATTGTGCAGGCCTAGTCTCTTTTCTTCTTTTTAAATCTTAAAGATAAATACTTGAACGACTATAAAATGACTGTGTGGAACCTTGTTATTTATTCCCCAATTTGTTTAGTTTTTTTCTAAGAAAAATTGAACGAACAGAAGAACTCACAGGATCTCGACAAATGCTAAAAACAAACTGCTTCTTACTCTGAATTTCTCAGAGGGTTCCCTCAACTCAAGTGACAGCGTGTCCGATTCCAGTCCCCCTCCTGCTGTAGTCCAGACGGGGGTTCCCACACAGGTCGTACAGCAGGTCCAAACTGCCCAGCAGGTAAAATACATATACAGCAGGGAAATTTCTTTTTACTTTCTTATAAAACTTCTTGTACTGATAGTATTTCCATCCAACAGAGGTCAGTTGTGCAGGCCACATCCCAGATTCCCAAAACTGAGCCCGGCACTCAGCTCAGTGTCACCAGCCTACAGCCTGTGCACATCACCCAAGAAGTAAGTGGGGCTCAGCGCCACGGAGGTGCCACAAATCCATCCCATAGTTCCACATCAAACCATGTCTAATCATGCTGACCTGTTTTTCTGTATTCCATTCTGGGTTCATTTGTTTAGCCAGCTTGTCTTTATGTTCTAACTTTCCACATTCCAGCTTCTTCTTTGCATCAAGATGGCACAGATAGAGAGTTATAGAAAAGAAGAAGAGTGGCAGCTTTTTGGAGTGACAGAAGAGCCGTACAGTTTAGGCAGGACCAAGTCCCCTTTCCTTTTCCAAGTAGGTTAGGGACACAAGGGAGCCTGCCAGGGTGAAATAAAGAGAAAAAGAGAATTCTGTAGCATATGCGTGTTTTCAGATTTCATTGCACAAATTCTGTACAAAAATGGTCAGGCTGAAACATTTGACATGATGTGATGAGTTATGCAGTGGTCTGAGTGTTGATTTCTGTGTGTTCAGGTCCAGCAGCAGCTCGCATCGGTGCCAGTGCAACATGTATACGCCAATCAAGTGCAGTATGTCGAAGGAGGAGACGCCAACTACACAGCCAGCACAATGTTAGAATAAAACTGATGAATTTTCTACAAATATAGTTGTTTTGGTTTACTAATGTACTTCAACGTAGTCGGCTGAATGCTTGTTTTTAAAAACTGTATTTGTTGTTGTTTTTCGTCAGTCGTTCCAGCAACTTTCCTTACACTGAAACCCCACTGTACACGCAGACCACAGCTGCCCAGTATTACGAAGGTCAGCCGACTTCAGGCTCGCAGGCCTCCACCCCTGGCACATCTCTAACTGTCTCTGTAACAGCTGGCACCACCGGGGGGGTGTCCATGTTTGTGGCACAGCCCACCAGTGCAGCAGCAGGAGGGGCCACTGTAGTGACAGCAGGGGGTACCGCCAACGGAGCGGAGGATGGAACCGGCACGAACGGTAGCGCAGCGGGCAGCTACGTAATCCAAGGGGGTTACATGCTGGGCAGCAGCAGTGGCGCCGGGGCAGCTGGCAACAGCCAGAGCTTCTCGCACACTGCCCGCGCCTCCCCAGCCACTGTGAGTATTACAGAAGGCGAGGAGACTAGCGTGCCGTCGGCAGACAAGAAGGTATGCAGAGGTGCCAAGCGCAGGAATTTCGTCTCCTTCCGTTCTCATTCACTCAACCCTTTGGTGGCGCACACTGATGATGTCATTGTTATGTTTTGGCAAATTTAAAAAAAAAAATGGACCTGAGACGTGTACATAATAATATAATATGACCAAACTAAAACGTAAACTAAATTATATTTCGAAAAACAAAACCATGACCTCATCATTTCCATGTCATTGCGGTGCATGTGATGAAGGGCATTTATAATCTGCTTGAAATGCTCTAACACTATAACGTTCATCCCAAATTCATCCTATTAATTCCCATATCAGAATGATAAACTAAAATGTGTTTGGCAGACATCCCATCAATTTTCCAGTTCATATGTTCATTGCATACCAAAACTGTATGCCACGGCACGCAAACAGATGTTGTTGTCCTCATTCCTCAGCAGTTAACAAGACTGTAACATGGATGGATTGTTATATTTGAGTGTCAGAAAAATGCATGTATTGTTTACCAATTTCAAATATGTTTATGAATTGGCATGTGTGTTTTTTTTTTTTTTTTTTTACACGATAAGGTTTTTATTTGATGGCGTTCTGTTGTTTTTCTAATCACATCAGCTTTTTTTTCTCTTTCCCTTGGCTGCTTGTCAGGTACAGTGGTTGCTGGACAACTATGAGACAGCTGAAGGAGTCAGTCTGCCGCGCTCCACCCTTTACTGCCACTACCTGCTGCACTGTCAGGAGCAGAAACTCGAGCCCGTTAATGCTGCTTCTTTCGGAAAGCTTATTCGATCTGTGTTCATGGGGCTGCGCACACGACGCCTGGGAACTCGGTAAGATTGCCTAAAATTGAAAATGTGGGTCACTAGTAAGTCTAAGCTCTTCCTTTTCACCCATTAATTAAAATTCCCTAAAAAATACTGTTTTCTTTATGCCTTTGCTAGAAAAACATCGCTCCTCTTTTCTAAATCATTTATTAAAAATAATACTAGAAGGAATTTTACAACAAATGTGCTCAATGGCAAAACAAAATGGGTAAAGATGAAGGCGGAGGAGTCAAAAGTGGGTGGAGTCCGCAAACCAAATATTTTGAAGACCCACTCCAATGAAAAAGTAGGGTTTTTGTTGTTTTTAACGTGTTCTTTTAGCATTTTTCTCACAATGGAAGACAAACATAAAATAATTTAAGATTAAATCTGCATTTCTGAGTATTTCTTTAATCAAATTGTGACAAATCAGGAGGAGATGAAAAAATGAAACTGGAAAAAGCTTGTAGCTGTGACGTAAAAGCTAGTGTGCCGGCCATGAGCTCCCTGCTCATTTTCCTCATCTGAGCTCGGATGTGGCTCAATACTGTACAGCTAGATTGCTCCAATATTGCTCGCCATTTTTGTGGCGTCCGTAATGTTGGCTTGGGGTTGTGAGGGGCTGTAAGCTAGTGAGGGATAGTATAAATAAAGGGATGATGGGATATTAGCGTAAGGTTACTTCTGCACTAATAGAGTAGGACTATAAATAACTTTGCATTTAAGAATACTTTGAGTTTTAATTGAGGGAAGATACACAGAAAAGCGTTTTTTTATTTCAACACATAAAAAACCATGTTAGGAACATGTGTTTATAGCGGAAACTCCTTTCCCTAAGTGATGTTTTATTAAAAAACACTTTGTTTTATTCTGGTAGAGGTAATTCTAAATACCACTATTATGGACTGAGAATTAAAGCGGGCTCCTCTCTACTCCGTTTGATGGAAGATCAACAACATTTGGCCATGAGACAACAACCCTTTTCACAGAAACAAAGGTATGTACAGAGTTGATGCACACACACAAGCACTTCCTGTTTCCCAAACGTTTCCTACGTCTCCATCAGAATCTCTTTTTTTCATTGATTTCTCAGATTCTTTTTTTTTTTTTTACCCATTTTTTATGTACTAGTGTTGTACAGAAACCATTTTCTGCACAATTCCATAATATTTGGCCAGAGTTGAGTGATTCATTTCTCCTCAGGTTGAAGCCCGTGCATAAAGTTGAAGGAATGACCAATGGCACAGCGGCAGGAGCAGGCCAGCAGCAGCAACAGCAGCAGGGGTCGGGCCATGTTGACATCAGCACACAGGTCCAGCAGTACCAACAATTCTTAGGTGATTACAATAAGTTGTAAATAAATGTCGGTAACAAATGTGTGCAACTGAATGAACCAAGTCATGAATGTATCTTGTGTCTGCTGTGTCCAGATGCATCCAGAGCTCTTCCAGAGTTTCCAGATATTGACCTGCAGGGCAAGTCGCTGCCAGAGGGCATTGAACTGGAGCACATAAAGAGCTTTCAATTGCTGTACAGAGAACACTGTGAGGTAATGCTCTAATCCAATGCTCAATGTTTATGATCACTCTTCCTAAATTCGACTAGAGACCATATAAAACAGATTTTGTCGTCTTCTGGGAGACTGGCATTGAACCTCCTTAATACTGCTGGATCCAGACACAACACACCGAGATCTATAACAGAAAAATAACTCGTAAAGGCTCAGGAAGTTGAAATCACTTGTTTAATTTTGCCCTGCGGTAGCCCTGAAAGTAACAACTGACTTATTCTTTCATATCCTCATTCCTCCTTATTATTATTGTTTGAGGTGAAGACAAAAAACATCAGAATGGATGGCTCAAAATAGTTTTTTAGCGCTAATATTAGTTTGGTCAGTTTAAGGCATATTGCTACAGCAGGGTTTCTAAATGTCAATAGTATGTGAACATTTGGATCTTCATTATTTATGTATAGTATATCTTTCTTTGTTTGAAAAAAAAAAGTTATTTCCTTGGATTTGGTAGACAAGGCCAAATTGCTTGTGTTTTATTAAAATTTTAAGAACATGAACCTCTATAGCTGAAAATGAGTCAGTAAATGTATCTTGATGATCTTTTGTTATAGGAAGAAGGTACCTTTAAGAAAGCAAACCTAAATAATAAACCAGATTTTGTTCTTGGTTTCTCTGTTTCTCCCGTTTGTTTTTTTCCGTCGTTCATTCTTTTGTCTCTATGTTATTTCAGGCCATTCTGGATGTCATGATCAACCTGCAGTTCACATTGGTGGAGACTCTGTGGAAGACCTTCTGGAGGTTTAGCCAAAGTCAGGCTGGAGATGCCACAATTGCTGTGTGAGTGTTTCAGCTAAAAAAATAAAAAAAATATATATATTTATAGAGAGAGAGAGAGAGAGCTGTTGATGCACTTTCATACATGCCTGCTGTTTGTGTCGACAGCCATGACGAGTCAGAGAAGCGTCTCCCCAAATCCTGCCTGGTGTTGCTGTGCAAGTATGAGCCGGTGCTACGATGGAGCCGTGACTGTGACAACAGCCTTTATCAGAGCCTGGTGGAGATTCTCATCCCCGATGTCCTCCGACCCATCCCCAGTGCGTCTCAGATATTACACTGTCAGGCTTGATTAAAGCCTTACAGTTTTTAGTGGATACCAAAAACAGTTTTAGCCAAAATGTGTTTATATTGAGGTGTCGAGCAAAGTGGAAGAAGTGTCAGAAAACATCCATATTTTAAGCGAGTCAGCGTTTGCTTATAGAGATTTTTTCTTAATTTGGACAAAAGTGCTTTGTCTGCAGAAAAATGATGGCACAGTCTGCTGTGCTGTCCTGAGATGTATCCAGATTTCTTCCTGTTTCACGGGCAGGTTTTAGCCATACTTTAGGCTTTATTACTCTGCTACTTTCTCTAATAACTTTTGTGTCACTTCCATCCTAGTGCAACCAAATAAAATGTCTTTCGCTGAAGGAAGCAGCCCCAAGAAAAAACCAATAAGCATCATTTAGGCTGATTGAAAATAGCTGCCATGCTTTTAGTCAAGAGACGTGTTTTTTGTTTTGTTGTAGCAGCTCTTTAATCAAATGTTATCTTTGAGATTAAATCCATTAACCTTTTTGCTGTCCCAAGGTGCCTTAACTCAAGCCATCCGTAACTTTGCCAAGAGCCTGGAGAGCTGGCTGACAAACGCCATGATGAACATCCCAGAGGAGATGGTTCGCATCAAGGTAAAGCCACTTCCACCCGCTCGCAGGAAATTAGGGATCAGACTTATTATAAAAAAAAAAAGGTGTCTAGCTGTCTCTGCAGCCTGGAGGATTTAACACGGAGATACAGAAAATACAAATTCTCAAAAATCCAAATAAAAAGATTTTATTTTAGATCAAGCTAATTTCATGGAAGCTTACTTTCTATTTAGATTAGATAAACATTTTTCTCTTCATGTAAAATTCTTAAAATAATTGTCATATTTTATAACTGCCCCCCCCTCCCCCGTTCAGCTTGTTGTCATGTCTTTTTCCATAGGTAACATCCGCTAATGCATTTGCCCAGACTCTGCGTCGGTACACCAGTCTCAACCACCTTGCTCAGGCGGCCCGCGCTGTGCTGCAGAACACAGCTCAGATCAACCAAATGCTATCTGATCTGAACCGGGTCGACTTTGCAAACGTCCAGGTTGGTTTGTTTGTGGATTTTTTATTTTTTCATTCCTGTGGTTTGAGAGGATCCTGTGTGATAAGATCACAGTTTTCAGCAGAGTCCTTCATGGGTTAAAGTGTTGTGCACATGCAGCGTTTTTCGTGTAGCTTGTGGTTTCTCAGATGTATCATAACTTACCAATTTCTCAGTCACTTCTTTAACTTTTCTTGCCAGGAAACCCATCCTGTATTTCTTTGAAACTGTTTACCTCTTTGCAGAGACACCAAATCTTTACCTAAATGGGTCCTGATTAAGTGTTCAGCTAATATTCTTACTGTGCCCTGATGTCTGAGTTCCATTTTTTTTCTAAAAAGGACTAATTCACCCCTTTTTCCTCTTTAATTCCATCTACTGTTCAATAGTGATCATTTTCTTGTGGTCCTTCTGCAGGAGCAGGCTTCGTGGGTTTGCCGGTGTGAAGACCGCGTTGTTCAGCGTCTGGAGCAGGACTTCAAGCTGACCCTCCAGCAGCAGAACTCCTTAGAGCAGTGGGCTGTGTGGCTTGATAGCGTGGTCTCCCAAGTCCTGAAACCCTACCAGCACAGCCCCGCCTTCCCCAAAGCTGCAAAACTATTTCTCCTCAAGTGGTCTTTTTACAGGTGTGACAGAGGAATCATTACAAAACAGAAGGAAAAAATGTTTTTTCTTTGTTAATGTGGGTTAATGGAAGCAGGTTTGTTTGTTGATGACTTCTAAGGTGAGCCTACTGACCGTGTTTCTCTGCTGGCAAAAACTGGGATCGAGCAGCCAAATGTCTGTTTTAACTAAATTATTTTGAGCTTTACCGTCTTCAAAAATGTTCAAATACTAATTCGGTATGTTTCCATTTGTAATAAAGGATACTTCAAATCCTTGAAGACACTTTAAAAATATTGGTAGAAACGAGACTTTATTTTATGTGTTTTCTTCCACCGTTATCTTTTATAAATGAGTCTTTTGTGGAGGTTTGGCATCACTTGGCAGTTTAGTGAACTCTTGTCTCAAATGCTAAACAGGCCAAGTGTGCCTGGCATAATTCAAAACAGAGGTGGGTTACTCCAACAGTTCATAAATAATTGAACTATTGACTAAAATAGCCCAAAGTGACTATGTCCTATTTAGTTAAGTGTCTTTCCTGGAGGATTTTCTCTCTGTCTTAGTCTTATTTTTGCATCTGTGGTGGGGGAAGCAGGGATGGAAAACAAAGAATGTACATTTTGGAATTGAAATATAGGACATGTTGCACTATTTTAATGTTTTTTTTTAATTTATTTTTTTCACATGTTCTGCAGTTCCATGGTGATCAGAGATTTAACCCTGCGGAGTGCAGCCAGCTTCGGATCCTTTCACCTGATCCGCTTGCTGTACGATGAGTACATGTACTACCTTATAGAGCACAGAGTGGCTCAAGCGAAGGGAGAAACCCCCATTGCTGTTATGGGAGAGGTATTAAATACAAAAATCCAGTATTTAGAAAAACCACAGGAGCCAAATGCCCTCACCAACTACCTCTGATTTTTACCAACAGTTTGCCAGTTTGGGTCGGGGTCTGAACCAGCTGGATCCCGACAAAGGTTTGCCGCTTTTCTCCCTCATCAATCGCATCTACAGTAATGCTCCAAGCAAAACTCCCTCTGTAACACTTTCCAATTACAGAGGAGGAAGAGGACGAGGAAGAGGAGAGTGAGGAGGAGGGTCAGGAGCTGTCCCTTCCATCTGACGGGGCTGGGCTGGGGGAGGAGTCACTGGAGCCACCCGCCAAACTGGCCAGAACTGATCAGGGGGTCCTCTTCACGACGGGGTCAGCCGAAAACTAACCAGAGCCGAGCTGAAGATATTGATCCCATACAGATGTACAAAGAAACACTAATTTATACGTTGGTTATATACTAGATCTCATCCGTGTCTGTAAACACGTGTTGCATATTGTTTTGGTTGTGTAATTTGTTTGAGTACACCCCCTCCAACCATATTTGTTTGCTGCTGCCTGGGGGAAGAGACCATTGGTTCTTTTTGGAGGTAACGTTTCGCTAAAGGCCGCACAACCAGAGTATGTCGCTGCAACGAGTCAAACGGAACCAAATCAGACACATTCTCTGGCTCTCGTTGAATTACAGCCTGTAGTAACTCAGCAAACGTAGGCTCCCCCCTTCCCCAAGAACCCCACAAACCCGTCACTGCCATTTCAGAGTGGTCCTTGAAATTGTACAAACTGTGTGTAAACGATGACTTCTCTGGAGAGAGAGTACTAGTAGGCTTTAAGTGGAGGTTTCTTTTATTTATTCGTCATGGATTTGTTTGGTGTCGAGTGAAAACTAAAGGAGCGATTTGTAAAAGACGCCCCATTGTTTGGTATTTTGAGTGACTCCTTGTGTGAGCACTGTGCCCACCTGGCTACACTGTAGTACTCCTGTTGAACACACTTTTCCATGCTTGTCTGAATGTTGTATGACTGTGGGGTTTGCCACATGTAACTGTAGATATTTTCCTATATCTTAACCATTTGGGTTTGGGAAGTCTTTGACTGTATTTGTCTGTAAAGAAAAAACAAAACAAAAAAACGTCTCATGCTCTTGGAGTGCCTGTCACAGCTGCTAAACACAACTGTAAAGAGAAAGCTATAGCTGTTGAACAGGGACTCGCTAGTTGCTGCAAAAATCCTCACCGTTTTAACGGAAATGTGGTCTCGCAAAGGGGTGGGGTGGTACCGTGTGTCATGTATGTTCAAAGTGCTGTCCTAGTGCATTCTTCTGTGGCCTCGTTTTCCTTTTGAGATCTTGTGTCCTTGCCTTATTTTAAGATACATTCCTCATATTTTTGCCAAACCTCTTTTTCTTTTTCACACCCGATTGCTTGTCTTTTAAATTCCCCTTTTTTTCCTTTTTTTTTTTATTAAGGAGGACTGTGCCTGAGTTAGTTTAATCGCTACATTTGACTGTGTATTTATTCTTAACTTTGGTTTTTATTTGTCACTAAGTGAGCCTCTTGTGCAGTGTATGGTGCTGTGTTGTCACACATTGTGGGAAATCCTCCATGTGCTTTACTGCTTTGTGACTGTATGTTCAGGTTTCAAAACCAATGATTTTGATCACAGACAGATGTAGACCCCTGCCTCTTTGCACACGCTGACTTTTTGTCTCTAAAAGCCACAGTAATCACAATTTTCTTTCCGTTTGCTTTGAAGCTTCACAGCTTAATGTTGAGATGGAGGTGTCAGATTACGTGCAGACGCAGCATGCAGTGCAGATCAAAGAATCTGGTGAGATCTGACGGATGCAGTCCTCCTCCAACACTCCTCCGTTGTGCAGCGTTGTCCTTTTTTTTTTTTTTTTTTGGTTTCGCACATCAATTTTTTTGGCCCCTTTTTTGTCAAAACTTGTCAATATATTTTCTTTGATTCTCTGTTGGTTTTTTTTGGAGCAACGGCATGTTTTCAGCGAGTATCATCAACAAGCTTCAGACCAGCACGCCATCCTTTCTACTGAGTTCTTCGGTGATCAACAGAATGGTTTACCCAGTAAAAATGTTTAGTCATTTTTATAGTGCATTGTTACTCTGTACACAACACACTGAGAAAAAAAAGATGTTCAGTGGCAGTGTTTTATGAAATTGGTCTGCTATAAGTATGACTGTGCCTTTGGAGGTGGTAGAATGAAATTCAGATGTTTTTAATTTTAAAGATACAAATTAAAGAACATGTAAAAAAAAAAAAAACCCACAACTTGTTTTTTTTTCTTCTCTTTTTTTCTTTCTTTAGAGGAAGTAGTGAGACCAGTAAGTCAGGGTTTGGATCATGTGTGGTTTATATTACAAAAAAGTGATGACAAACTGAAACATACTTTCCATTTTCAATTCAAAAAACCTTTACATAGACTTATTGAATGATTACTTAATTGATCAATTGATCAATCCAAGATCCAATCTTCTTGTGTCCTAAAAAAGCCTTTGGATCAATTTATGATCACATTTAGGCCTCTTTTTTAAATACTTTATTAATAGAGTTTAAAATCTCAACACTCTCCACTCTATAGTTAGTTTAAAAGTGTAATGACTTGTGTCAATGTTTACCAGGACTGCCTGAGTCATACTCGTGCTGTTTCAACTTCTGAAGCTGAGAACACATGACTTCTGTACCAAAGGTAACACCTATGGCTTCATGTAAGACTAAACCAGAGCTTTGCTTTCGCTTCAAAAGGAAACTTTCAAATTTTGCCCTTTGAAGGCCTGACTGAGTTTTTTACATAAAGTTGCATCAATTACAAGATTGAACAGAAAATGGAGTCCGTTCTGTTTGGATCACTTAATCAGCTGAATATCTGAATGAACATTGCATTGGAAGTCAAAACTTCAGAATCATTTCAATTTGTTGAACAATAAAGAAACATTTTTTTTTGTCCTTTAACCACCAGTTTGATTAAGCAGAGTACAATGACCCCTAGCGGTGCCCAAGAGTATTACAATCACCCATCGACTGCAAAAATGCATCTGTCAAAGCGGTGATTAACATAATGTTCCGTAACTCCATTGTATTGATTACCATCTAGGATGCACAGGTTATTAGTCTATGTTAAAAACAATCCCAATGTCCCTAAATTAGGAAATGATCAATATAAGGCTGTTCATACATGCATTTTCTATTAAATGAGCATGGGACAGACAGACAGAGACAGACAGAAAGAGACAGACAGACAGACAGAGACAGACAGACAGCTCTTTGGCTGGTGCACAGTTATCAAAATCATCCAAGCAGAATAAATGGTATCTGTTATCACTTTGCCAAGAACTCCTGAAGGCCTTTGCCTTCTCTGACAATATGGTCCTCAATTGAGCCATTCTGCCCATGTGAACAGGACCATGCAGTGTGTCCACACCTTCTCAGTGAGGGGCTTCAGGAACTCAGCAAGTTCTTGGTGATCCTTTTTGGTAAATGATTTGCAAACAGGAACAACCACGGAAAAAGCATGAGGCCTCGGGTCTCACATGGAAGCACTGCAATGAACTTCCTGTTTGAGCCAGACAGGTGCTTTTGTGTCTTTGCACCAGCCTCAACAACTGAAACTTTGACTCCAGTCAAGTTTTCTTGACTGGGTTTTCTTCTTTGATCTTTATTATCCTGCACAGAAAAAACAAACTGAAGATTAAGACACCCTTAAGTTTGTCTACAAACAGCTAAACCTGTAAGGTTAAACTATCAGATATTGTATAGGTGTGTCCAATCCGTCTCCAAAATTTTCCATGAATAGAATCCAATTGCCTGCGATACTTTTTGCTGACCCTTTTTGACCCGACAGCACAACTCTGAGGTCATGGAGTGACTGTCTCTCCCATATAAACAGAAAATACATGTAATAAAAAACCTTCAATATTTTTAAATGTATCCAATGAAGACTCATGATTTTACGTCACCTTTAAAGAGCTCTTTCGGTACTCTTGACTGTCTTTCAATAATCCTCTTCATCGTTTTGTTTGCATTCTCCATCAGAGCCGGGATTTCTGCTGCTCGACTGTGGTCGACTTCACAATAAGAATCATTTCCTGCACCACATGTCTTCAATCTTCACCAGAAGCATCTTTACATTTTTTCACCAGCCACTGCAGCTCTTTCTCGCTCTCTATCCGCTCCTCCACAGTCTTCCCTCCAAGCCAGTCCCCTCTTGTTAACAGAAGGATTCTAAACATCATCTCCAAACAGACTTATGTGCTCCTGAAAGTTGCGTTAAGTTCAATTGTCCATGAAGACTCTCATTCATCCAGGTTAGTTCCATCATAGTAGTAGGTTTAAAGGTTGTCATCTCTAAACCTACTACTATGGTTAAGTGTAATTCCTAGTTCAATCACAAAGAGCACTGCATGTGTTCCTGGAGGGCACAAGTACACACTATGCTCTATTTCTAGTTTGTCCATCTCACTGGTGTCCAGGAGGATGTGGATGCAAAACCAGCTTGGAGAATCTACAACTGTGTCTCCTCTGTCTGCAAAAACACTGTGGCCTATTTCCCATTGTGCAGTTCTTGGCCCATCTCCATTTTTACTCACATCAAATGCCTCTTTTCCTATAATAATATTTCCCCACTGACCACCAGCTATGACCAACTTTAAATTATCGGGCGGGTTCTTTCCACCTGCAGATATTGAAATAAAAAAAGGAATAAAGATCAAACATGTTTCAACATTACACATAGTTAAATTTAAAGTACAAAACAGACGCTACATATTGTATGTCATACGTATACATACTATACATAGTGTTTTTCATCATGTCAATAACCTTATATGAAAATGAAAGTTTTAAAATGAGGAAAGCATGTATTACATTTTTCTGCACATTAATGTTATTTTTCTGTGTAAAAATATAGCTGGAGTAAGACAAAGACAAAACTATGGTAATTATTTTTTGAAATGAAGACATTTGTAACATACCTTCAATCAGATCTCTGAGTTTTTGCACTTTGCTGCCTCTTCTTGACAGATTTTCCACAAGACCTTGAAGTTTCTGAGTCAAATAAATTCTTTGAGCTTCACTTCCGCTAAGTAGGGATTGTTTAGGTTGTTTGCAACCAGTTCTTCAATTTTCCTGAACAGCTCCAAGACTTGGGTTCTGTCAGCACTATCACTGATATGAAGAAAATGTTTTACGGTTCCACATTGTTGAAGAATCTGCTGTAGTGTTGGGTTTCCATTGGTAAATGCTGAACATTTTCTTCTCTGTATGGGAAAATACATAGTGAGCAGCACAATTGTGTGTTTGAGCGCATCTGCATTAAAAACATCAAAGTACTCTTTCAGAGATGATTCATGCCAAAAGGAATGACCAGAAGAAAAGCATGAGGACAAAGGTGGACACTGTACTGAATTTCTGTCTGGTCCAATTCTGGAGTTTCTTCTCAGGGCTTTGCCCACCACTATCCTGGAGTATAAATAAACTACCTTCTTTTGTGAATTATATTAGGTTAATTTTCTGACTGAGCCGGTTATGAAAATCTTGAAACTTTGGATCACTAGAAATGAAAAACAAAAAAAAACAGGTGTTGGATTGTTTCTGAGGATGTATGACAGAAATCACACGGATCAACCTCAAAGTTAGACGTAATTTTACTGGGATTGAGAAGATTTCTTTTTCCAGACAATAGTACAGGGTGTGAATTCACATTTTTGTAAATTTAGTCAAAGACCAGAAGCGTTGGAGAAAAGGAAAATAATTTGCAGGGCTTTAGTCACCATGTTTTTGTCCTTCAGAAAAAAGACTGTCATCTAAAAACCGGCCAAGGCAGAACTCGTAATGAAAAAATTGAAGGCCTTGATAATTAGGATTGTTTAGAATTAGATACAAGAGTTGAGTACAGGAAATGAAAACGTTTGGTGATATTGGACATCCTTGCCTTATTCCTCATGTTACCTTTATTCTGGGTGTTATTTCTGAGTTTACAGTGATGTAACTGTAAATTTCAGTATAGAAAATGTTTATAACTGAGCAAAATTTTTTTTACAAATACAAAATGCTCCAGTTTGGAATAAAAGGTTTTGTTCTACAGAATCAAAGGTTTTAAAATAGTCAGTAAGAAAATGAGACTTGCTGTTTCCAGCACAGATTGATAATCCAACATATCTAGAATCGATCTAATATTATCATGTATGTTTCTTTCTCATATAAAGGTAGATTAAAAATCATCTAATACTTTGTCTAGAACCCTTTCATCCTGTTCTCATACACCAGTGCCAATGGTTTATATTTCATTACACAGTGGTGTGATCTGCCTCCAATTTTCTAATTTTGTCAAGTTCTTATTTGGTTTAGGGAGTACGTTTTCATAGATGGAGTTAAACAACCTTCCTGGATACAATCATTGAAAGCATTATTAAAAATCGTTTATTTGTTTTGTAGCACTCATACAACAGCTTTGCTGCCATCATGGGATGGCACGTCTTATATAGCTCCTTTTTCTTATTTTATTCTACCTTGTTACAGTGTTGGAAGATAGTTGCTGGAAAAAATTTCATTGTCCACTGCAGAATGATAATAAAAGATTCTGATGCTGATTCTAATAGAAGGTAGCAAACGATGACGTCACGTCGGCATGATTCGATTGGCTGGGTATCCGTGTGTTCTTATTGACTAGTTATTCTAGTGAGACGGTGGAAGCCAAGTTTTTCCCATCGATTTTTACAACGAATTTCTGGGACATTGAAATGTTGTGCCTCGAAATTAAAAATCTTGAAATATTTAGGATAGAAAATAATATTTCAGGGCATAACATTTTGTTGTTTGAAAATCAAGGGCTAAACACAAAGCAAAAAATTCAGAGGTTTAAAAAATTCAGAATCTGATGGAACGAAAAACCTCCATTAACATTGCGACAATGTTGTCTTTAGAGGGCGCTCTAAAGACATCTTTGTTTGGGGTAAAAACGTCACAATATGACGAAATCGATCTCCGTCTTGTGATTGGTGGACGACTGTCCTGTCAAAGGTCACATTTATTTGGCGCTTTTCACTCTCGGTCAGTCTGGCGCGTTTTTGAATGGACTGTTTATGTCAAGAATATATATATATATATATGTATACATAATTTTTTTCTAATTGGGGCGCTTACTATTTAATGGACCGTAAGTGGAACACGGTGGACTTTTGCTTCTCATAAGGCGGTAAAATATTTGAAGCTTTCGCGGGAACTATGAACTATTATTATTCGCCGAAATCTGCTAGCTTGTTGTTTTTAACACAGTAAACCGATGACAATGGTGGAGTGTTCTTGGAGCAGTGCAATATAAAGAAGCTTAAACAACCTCACAGGTAAACAAGTTGCGGATTCGACATCAATGGCGGCTATTGCTAGCATTTACAATGTTTCTGTTGGGGCATATTTATATTTTGTGTTACTGATGACATATTTTCAAAAATAGACTGTATGAACGTCCAGCGTTCAACACCTTAAAACCCCCACCGTACAATTCTGTGAAACATAAACGGTTGTTTAAAAATAAAGCCTAACAATGGGCCAATTTTGCTCAAACAGATTATGGCATTAGCTTCCTTTATTGTATGTCCTCCAACTCCAAGTGACTCATTTCTGGGCTTGCATTCTACTAGGGAAAACGTCGAAAAGTTTGGACTTAAATAAAATAAAATAAAAAAACAGCAGGGGTTGTTTGAATCTTTGTATGTGTAGGTTTGCTCTAATTCAGTTTTTTATGCTTTGCTTTGCTTCAGGTCCGGTCAGATTATGGCTGGTGTTGTGGCTCTGGCCTCTGTCATTGAGGGCTTTGACACCCAGGTAGAGAAACAACTGCAAGCTTGTTTTTCTTCTTTAAATTCCTGTGAATCCATGTTATGTATTTTAATGCAGTGGTTGAAGTTGATTCATGCCTCCATGTCTGTCTCACATGTTCTTAACATCTGTCAAATTGTTTATTTTGTTTTCGCTTTGGATTTTAAATAATTATTTGTATGAACTCTGTCATTCTTGGCCCTAATTTATGCAGCTACATTTCATATAAATCTAAAACTATTGTTGAGTACCTGTGAATTAAAGCTATGATAGGCAGATGTGGTGTTTAGGCTGTTTTGTTGTGTTTTTTTTTTCCACTGGAATCTTTACCTTAAAATAAAATAATCACTTTGTCTTTCCTTTAACAGCCTTGCAAGAAGTCTCGCAAAGATAGTGGTGGTCCTGCCGCCAAGCCAATCACAAACTATTTCTCTCCTGTGCCTAAGCTGGTGGAGAAACCCTTTTCTCCTCCTCACTCCAATAATATTATGAGCTATTTTTCTCGAAAAGCTTCCTCTCCTAAGGAACAGACATGCCCGCCCGAGCCGTCCAAAGAAAAGTCTCAGGAGGCCCAAGATGAGGAAAAACAAAGAAAGTCAGAAGGAAAGAGAGTGCTGTCTCGGAAACGTGGTAAAAAGAGTGGGAGAGTTGCCAGGCAGCTCGTACCTGCTGAAAGTATCAGTGATGTGGACTGCATGATAGTTGAAGAAGCCCCTGAAAACACAGACTCTGCAGCCAATCTACAGTCTACTGATGATGCGTCAGAAAGCGATCGACCTCAGAAAAATGATTTAAAGTCTGAATCAGCACTTCAGACTTCCGAATTGACCCCAAGAAATGAATCAAAACCTACTAAAACTTCACAAAAACAAAGGAAGAAGAAGCAAAATCCTTCCAAGCCAGAGAAAGAAGCAGAGTGTGATGTTAGTTTGAAGGCCAGTAATGAAGAGGCCGCATGTATTAAAGACAGCACGGTCAAAATCTCATTTGAGGAGTTTCTGCGCAGTCAAAGCAAGAATGAAGACAGCAAAAGCGAAGATGAAGGCATTAAAACGATATCAGAAGAGAAGGCAAAGGCTGAGCGGTTGGATATCCCCAAAGCTGAACAACATGTGGATTTTCTGGCGTCTCCTCAGCAGATCTCGCCTCGAACTGTCACCATACAAGCAGAAGTGCACGCAATCTCACCCAACAGGGAGGACGTCAAAACAGTTGGAAAACTGGCTTCAATCTTCACCCAGAAACGAAGCTCTAATAGTCCCGTAGAGATCAGCACATCTCCTCACACTGATTCAGGTCCCAAGCTTTCTTCTCCCACCATGAAGCTGAAATCTAACGTGGTTCTTCAGGAGGAAGATCTCGAGCTCTCTGTGCTTGAAAGTGAATCCACTCCAAAGTGCAGTGAAGCGGAGAGAAAACAGTTCATGGCAGCTTTCAAGCAGCCTGGCGTGGATGGGCCTAAAACTAAACCCGTCAAGAGCCAAGGTAAACAGAAAGAAGCTGCAGAGAAAATGTCGAATGCTGCAGACAAAACTGCTGATGGTGAGGATGTGATCATGCAGCCTACGGTCCAGGAAACCCCACGAGAGAAGAAAGAAGCCACAAAGAAACGGACAGAAAAAGGGAAGGATTGAAGCTACAGAGAAAAAAGAGGCGGCCAACACTTCGCCTGCGGGTCCAGATGTGACAGACGCAGCAGCTGCTCCACCCGTGCCAGTTATGAGGAGATCCAAACGAGAGGCCGTCATTCGACAAACATCTCAGAGCACGCCAACGACTCCTGTCAGAAAAACAAGGAGACAACAGGCGTCTAATGAGGCCGTGACTCCTTCCAAATCACAGGAAAGCCCTCTAAAGCTTGTGCCTTCCAAGACACGCAAGTCCAAGTACTGTGTGTTTGTGGCAGAGATCATAAGCCCACCAGATACCAAGCAAAGTCCAATCAGGTGATGCATACGTTTAAACTGGCCTTAAGTAAAGGGGCTTTTGGGCATTTTTTTTGTTCACATTTGCAGTATTTCTATCATCCTAATTTTGTTTTTTTCTCCTAAAAAAAGGATTAAATTTAGTAGAGTTAATAAAAACAGATCTGCGTCAGAGGTTGACAGGGAAGTGGACAAAGCCTCCTCTCAAAAATCTAGAGTAAGTTTGTGTAATCCCAGTTCAATTAGTTTTAAATGTAGCTTGAAAGTAAAATATTTCTGGTTTGTTTTTAGGCAACTCATGAGTCTCACAAAAGAAAACAAGCCAAGAAATTGGTGGAAAAAGCAAAACAAGTCATTGAGCAAAACAAGAAGTGTGCAGTGAAACAGGAACCTCTAAGGCGATCGGGGCGAAATAAAGCAGTTATTAAGGGGAGCTACTGTGAAGATGAGGTAAGACAAAGCATAAAATGTTATTTTCACTAATTAAATATAGTGAAAGTTCTATTTTAAAGTTATTGATAAGAAAGAAGGTTCTGAGCTTGACATCACATAGTTTGTAGAAATAATTGCGCATTTTGATGCATTGTAGATGCATTTAAAGCAATAATTACAAATTTGGTCAGATTATTGCATTTACTCTCACAATCTATACGATTAAGAAGAAAAAGTAAGATGGGATTATTTTCTACACACTAATTTGTCTGAAACTAATATCTTGTTAAGATTATTTTTTGGTTCATTTGTTTTGTTTTTAGGATTCTGTCATCTGCCTGGAGGACCAGAGCACTTCCTCCCAGAATGCACCTGAAAAGAACAAGCCCCCAAAAGCTTTACGAAGCCTGAATGATGTTCTGGGAAAAGCTGCACCAGCTAAAATAGACTTCAGGGCTGCACCAGGTAGTCTATTTTTTTCCACCACAAATACCTTTGATTTTGACCACCTCATGTGTCAAGAGTCTGTTTTCTTTACGACAGGCTCCAAATCTGCCTCTCTGGGTCAGGAGAAGTCTGCTCAGAGGCCATCGGCAGTGATTTCCATCTTTGACGACAGCAGTTGTGAAGGCTCTGAAAATTCCAAGGACGACAGTCAGTTTAGGGCCCGCAGGGAGTTCCTGAAAAGCGGCTTGCCCGAGTCCTTTAAAAAACAGATCGCCAGAACGGTGGCGTCCAAGGAGGCCTACTCTGTGTCCTGTTCGTCCTTTCAGCCAGTCAGTCACACGACACAACCACCAGACGGTAAGCTGCTGTGTTGCGCCTGCTGCCTTCCTCTTTTGTAAAGTGGTGGTTAAGGGACTTAGTGGACTTGTGGGTTTAAATACGACAGCGGAATGTGCTTTCGCATTGACAGATTGTCCTCTTTGGAATCTACCGTGGCCCGAGTCTTCACTGCTGAATCATCTGAAGGAGCTGTGGGGCCAAACTCCGAATTCACTCCCAGCCATCAGTGGCTCTCTTGGTGTGAAGACAAAGTCATCCTGCAGAAACGCTGCCCAAACAGTACGATGACACATTTAGATATTATTTGAGTTTACTTTCCTAAAAAAACAAACACCACTAAACTTTTGTTTCATTTATTTTCTTTTTCACCCAAACTTTGATTTTCCTGGTAACTTTTCTTTTTCCAGAGATGGGATTGGAGACCTGAGTTGTCTGAAAGTGTTCGTCAGCTGCTGGTGGAGGAGTTCAGGACCTCCAACCCTAACTTTCCTGCAGAGATGTGTATAAGTCGTTTAGTGAAGAGACGTACCGACCACCAGCTGCTGTCCACACCTTCAGGTCAGGATCTGATCTTTTTCTTTGTTTGGCCACTCTTCCACTGTCCCATGCATTAGATTTGGTTTTCTCTTGAAAACAAAAGTACGGAGATTTGAGTCATTGTTTGAAAATTGTTTAAATTCATTTCAAAACAAAATATATATTTTTTTATTTTCTCCCACTAAACATTTGTATTTGTTCACCAGAACCCAAAGCTGGGATTAAAGATAATTCAAGCTCCACACAGCCTGTTGGAGGAAAGAGAAAGAGGAGGAGTGACGAAGGAGAAACGACAGCAAAGGTGGCAAAGAAGCAGAAATCCAGCCAGTCGGAAGAGAACGTTTCCACAGCCGCTCCAGAGTCACCAAGGAGAGAAAGCCGGACTAGACGGTCTCAGAGGTCCAGGCTACAGGATGGAGAAGGGGGGAAGAAGAAGAAGGCCACGTCTGCTGCCACCTTGAATGAAGATGACTGTGTGGTTGTACCAGACGATGTGGTTTTGGTGGAAGACACTAGAAGAAAAGGTGCGGATCCACAGAATAAGTTAGGACTTTGAATCAGAAATTAAAAACTCCCAGTTGAGATGAAAATAAGGTAGTGAAAGGGAAATAAGGTTTGTAAACCAAATTATTGTCATTTCTTAAATATTATGCTGGTAAAATTTTTCATTCTAAAAAATCAGAAACACAGACTTGCTTTTGTTTTTGGTCGTGCTCTTTAGATCTGGTGGAGGACTTGCTGTGGACAGACAAATACCAGCCGCAGCTCTGCAGTGAAATCATAGACAACCCTGCCTCTGTGAAGAGGCTGTACAGGTGAGAGAAAACACAAACAAAGACCCACAACAAGAAAAATGGTGTTTTTAACATGTTCTTCCGGCATTTTTCTCATGATGATGTATACAGAAAATTACGCTCAAAATTGAATTTCTGAGTACTTCTTTATTCAAATTGTTGTGCATCAGAAGACAAAACAAATACTGTTTGAAAATGATCATATTTGTTACATAGAAAATACAATCTCCCTGCTCCGCTCCATTCGGAGGCCTTTACTGGTAGACGACTAGATCCATGAACGTCTTTGTTTTCCTCGTCTTAGCTGGCACCTGGCTGACATCCGTACAGCTGGATAGCTCCAACATTGCTCCCCATTTTTGTTGCACCAGCAATGTTAGGTTGAGGTTGTTAGGCGAGGGCTGTAAGCTAACGGGAAAGCTCTCATTAATGGGGAGGGAAAAGGGGTTGCTCCGCTTCAATAATAACAAAAAAAAAAGTCAATTATTAAACGTTTGTGGTGAATTTCTAAAGACCTACAGCCAGTCTGCAGAAACAACATTTTTAAAATGGCTCAAAAACGATGAGGGGGGGGGACTTCTATTTGCATTTTACGTCTTTAGAAACGTGTTGATTTTTATCTTTTGTCCAGCTGGCTTAAAGAATGGAAACTTCGCACCGACCGAGAGGAGAAGAAAAACCAGAAAAGCAATAAACCAGAAGAAGGCAACATTGGTGAGACTTTTTGATCCCCTTTATTAAAAATGTCATTCCTGTTGGATGAATTTATCCCTCTGAACTTGGTTTTAATCTGCAGGTTCAGACTGGGATGGTGCAGATGAGTACGGAGAGGACACGTTGTGCAACACGATGCTTATTGTAGGACCCACTGGAGTGGGAAAGACTGCTGCAGTTTATGCTTGTGCCCAAGAGCTTGGCTTCAAGGTGTCAATGCGTCTCACCTGAACGTTGGGTCTGAAAGCCAAGTCCCACAACGTGTGTAACAGTAGTGTGTGTTCTTTTGAAATGCTCATCTTCAGGTGTTTGAGGTGAACGCTTCCTCTCAGCGCAGCGGGCGCCTCATTCTGTCTCAACTGAAGGAGGCGACTCAGTCGCACCAGGTGGACAGTCAGGGGCGCGGTGCACCCAAACCCTCCTACTTTACCAGCTACGGAACGAGCAGCGCGTCCGGGACCCTCAGGCCCGGATCCTCTCCAAGTATGCACACCGACGACTGTTTCTGATGACTTACTGACCGGATCCCAAGATGATCCCAAAATGATCATTTGCTTTTGCCGTCTTTCAGGAAAGGGCAACTCTCCTCGGAGGGTGGTCTCTTCTCCCAGGAAAAATCCCCAGTCACCCAGAGGAGCCAAAAAAGGAGCTCTGGCTCCAGTCTCCTTAGCAAACTTCTTTAAAGTGGGTAAATCCACCAACAAGGAGTCATCCAACTCCACAAAAGATGAGCAGAAGGGTAAAAACTCATTCTTATGTGTGATCTTTGCAAACAGTTTAGCTTGTTCCTCAAATTCTGCTTTGTTTTTGTTTTTTTTAAAGCTGCTCCTAAGAAAGTCCTGACAGCAACTGAGAGTGGAAGTAAGAACAAAGATCCTGCAACCAAATCATCATCAGATTCTACTTCTAACACGAAGAGCAGTGAAGAACGGAGCAAGAAGACTGCCACATCGCTTATCCTCTTTGAAGAAGTCGATGTTATTTTTGATGATGATTCAGGATTTCTAGCCGCCATCAAGACGTTCATGAGTACAACCAAGAGGCCAGTCATCCTCACCACCAGTGGTAAGTATGACTGAAGAGCAGCTGGCTAGAACTCTTTGCTCGTGATGTTTATGCACGTCCTTCTGCGTTTTCCAGATCCTGCGTTCAGCAGCATGTTTGACGGCAGCTTTGAGGAGGTCCATTTCAAACCGCCTTCCGTTGTGAGTGAATCATGCTTCCTCTGCATCACCTTCTTCCATGCGGCCTGAGTTCCTCACTCAACCTGGAAACGTTTGACGTTCATCTTCCGTGTTGTTGTTGCAGATGAATGTTGGCGGCTTCCTGCAGCTGCTGTGTTTGGCCGAAGATGTGCGGACAGACCCGTCCGACGTCCGATCTCTGCTCAGACTCAACGGCTGCGACATCCGGCAGAGTCTGCTGCAGCTCCAGTTCTGGAGCAGCAGCGCCGGCGGCCGTCCCTCAGCCGACACACAGAAACACACCCACAGCATCTGTAAGCAGTCGCACTGAATTTCAAATAAAGCCTTTTTCCTCCCGGTAAATAACTTCTTTTGTCATACTCTGAAGCCAAAGCGAAGCTGGAACCCGGCTGTGCCGCGGCTGTTCCGTCTCTGCCGTTGTGTGAGAAAGGCTGCACTGAGAGCAAACTGGGCCTCCTGAATATTGAACCTGACAAAGACATTTGGAAACTTCTCAGGGTAAGTCCTTCATTAAGCACCAGAATGTCGTGTGTTTTTGAAACATTAGGAAATGGAACAGCACCTTTTCAAAATGCACGTTTATTTTTAGAATGGCTTCAATTTATATTTAATGCTTGAGGAGGTCAAACACTCGTATTGGTTCGTGTCAAAGTGACATAAATGTAGCATTTTTGTCATTTTTAAATGAAACAGAGAAACATAACGTTTCCTCTAAAATGGGAAGGAAATTGGTCTTTTAGTAAAAAGGGACTTACTAAAGTTAGGAACAGTCAAAGGAAACACAGAAAGAGGCATGAAGTTCACACGAAACCTAACCTCTGATACCAAAACATTACCAAGAGTCCCTTTGAGACAAGATATGTTCTGAAGTACCGTAATGGTTCAGTAGGCTTCATATGATGCAGTTTGTAGCTATTTTTAAAAGACTCAAACCAAAAACGAATAAACCAGAACAATGTCAACATAAGATGGGAAACAAAGCAAAGACCACATTTTTAATCTGCTGAAAAAGCACCAAACTCTTACTGAAACTTTTTTTTTTTTTAAATATTACTAATACTGTGGTTCCTTGTTTATTGTGCCGTTACATTCTATTAAAAAAAAAACACGTGATAGGTGAAATCTGTAAAGTGAGATTATATGTTTTAAGGCTGTAAAATCTCTCAATAAAAAGGTTGCCAGTCCGTCGCAGGGTCACATATCACACACACATATACACTCATATTCACACCTAGGGACATATGAAGCATGTTTTTGGACGGTGGAGGAAGCCAGGAGAAAACCCACACATGCACAGGGAGAACATGCAAACTCCACACAGAAAGGTCCTCCATTGGTGTTCTGTTTCAGGTTAAATTCAATTAGAATTAAATTAAAGTCCATTGTTGCAATCAGAGGTTTTGGACCTTATGTGATTTTTTTGTTTAGTTTCATTTTTGTCTTCTTTCAACAGAGTCCAATGACAGAACCGATGAACTGGGAATTACTCATGGAGAGCAAACAGCGAGGAGTTGATCTGCTCTATTCCAACCTGGAGACTCTCCTGCCTCTTCCTCAAACACAGATGTCTAGCTCTAAACCCGTCAGACCTGAGCTCTCTGATTCTCTTCCACACCACCACCCGTTTGGACCTTCACCACAGCAGCCGTCGCCCGTCTGTGACGGCCCGCCGCCCAGCGCCAGCCCAGTAAACGAGTCAAATGAGTCGGATAGCAGCAGTCCAATCAAAGTGTCCAGCAGAATGAAGAGGAACAAAAAGAGACTCTCTTTACACAACCAGGACAGGCTGGAGTCCGAGTCAGACTCAGATGATGGATTTCTATCCCTCCGTGTGAAGCAAACTTCCACTACTACAGTAGAGGCAGAGAAAGAGGCGGTCGCTTTAGCTGTGGTGACACGGAAACCTCTAACTCCAGAGGAGCGAATAAAAAGCGTTCCAGTCTCACAGTGTCTTAGGTCAATGGCTGACTTCATGGACGACATGTCCTACATGGATTCCTTGCTGTACTACTCAGATGGCGGAAACCTTTGCAGAAGAACGCCACCAGGTGGGGCAGTCGTCAAGGATGGGATGACAGACGAGCCGAGGGTTGAGACAGAGACAGACACAGAGAGATGGATTACGGAAAGCCGTACTTTGGAGATCCAGGCAGCTGTAGAGGCTCTGAGCTTCCACAAGTGTCAGGAGTCGGCGGCTGACGCCTGGAACAAAGTTCAGCAGCTGGGGGGGGGGCTTGAGCAGGAGGCCACAGCTGAAGTCACCCTGCCGCTAGCTCCTCATCGGGAAGGTTGGACTTTCACTCAGGAAAGCCACTGTCAACCACAGTGAGTCTGAGAGACAACAAAATGAGGATGCTCAAAATACTCTTCCTCAGAATACAGTTCCAATAATGTCTGTGTTCCAGGCTGGTCCAGCAGAGGAGTGAGCTGATGGGGAGTCTGATGTTTGGAGGGGTGGTGGGCACTCTTGGCAACAGACAAGCAGCTGCTCTGGATTATTTGCCGGTCATTCGCACCATCTGCAGATCTGAACAGCTGAAAGAACAAGGGAAAGTGAAGCGGAGGTGAGCATCACATCCAGATTTATATATATATATATATATATATATATATATATATATATATATATATATATATATATATATATATATATATATATATATATATATATATATATATATAGATCTGGGATTCATTAAAGTCCCACTCCGATCATCTTTTAATCTGTTGTAAAAGTGTTCCTAGTACTCGTTTCGTTATAACAATGCCTTTTTAGCTATGAACAAAAAAAAAATCTATCATTTCTAGCACAGAGTTTCTGCAGAGCGGCAACAGGTCATTTGAAATTCACCTCTGAATGGTGGGCGGGACCCTTGGTGCAGAGTAGAACCGCCCCCACTTCCCATCATTCATCTGTTCACAGCCCTCACACCCTCAACCTCACATTACCGGTGCATCAAAAATGCAGAAAAGTATTGGAGCAATGCATCTAGTTCTGAATCTAATCTACAAGTGGATCCATCAGGATGGAGCTTGTCACTGTATTTTGTACCTCACCTATACAATCCTTTTCAAATTGCATTTTTTGTCTGCTCCTGATTCAAAATGTGAATAAAGACTTACTCTGACATTCAATTTTAAGATTAATTTTCCTTATATACATGACAAAAATACTACAAGAACATGTTCAAAACACAATTTTCATCATTGTGGGTCTTTAAATCTTCAACTTCACTTATTTGTGTCCTTTTTTATTTTATTTATTTATATATATATTTTTTTTACAGATTCCTGCACTATTTGGATGCAATCCACTTGGGTCTCGATAAAGGAACTCTACAATACCTTGCTGAAGATTTTCCTTAATCCACTATAATTGTTTTAAAGGAGGCTCCTGTGTATTTAGGAAGGACACAGGAACACGTTCACAGGGCGTTGAGTGGTGGACTTGTACAGTGACAAAAACAAAGACTTTCACATCATCAAAGGAAAACAATCCTATCGTGATAAACGCCTTGAGTTTAAGAGCACACAGAAAAACCTCATAACTAATCTCTTTTGGTGCTTTAAATGCTTTATATTTCACAATGTCCCATTTTTATTAGTGTCCCAAATGTTTTATTGTCACTTTCACTATTGGCATTTTGTAAAACTTTGATCAAGTAGAAGGTTGTTTCCATGAGCAAATGTCACATATTTATCATTTGTTGGAGATGACGTGTAAAATATATATATATTTTTTTGTCTAAAGGTTTTTTTTTTTCTCCAAACACAGGCAGCTGTTTATGCATTTGTTGCCCTTCAGTAGCATCTTCACAAATGTGTTATATTCATTTTTAATCATCAAATTTGTACAAATGTAAATTTGGTTTTTTGAACCAATAAAGGACTTAAAATTGTGATGTTTTCCTTGTAAATTATCTTTCTTTCTTCCCAGTATGACCATTGTTTGGTGGCCGAAATGTGAACGAATGTGCTGGTTCATCTTGACTAAGTGTGATTATGGCAAGCAAAAGATATCATAAATCAGCTGCAGACACACCGGGCATTTGACGTGCGTTCTTGAACTCACTTTTATAAAAGCCCATGCTGTTCACATTGGACATCAGGGAGAGGCTTCTTTTTCTGCTATTTATCTGCACCTGTCCCCCACCTACAGTTGGGAGAGTCTTGGAGTGAAGAGTGCAAATCTTGCATAAACGGTTCAGTTCATTGCTAGCGTCCTTGCAATGGCGGATATGACTTCATATTACGTTGTGAGACGTGAGGCCTTGGTTTATCTCTGAAAATACGTTGTGAGGTTTGTTGTGCGACTCGGCCCTGTGTTTGGGTTTACCAGATTAACTAGCTAGGCCTTGAAACCGGTGACTTTCTCCACAACGCCACCAAATCTGAGTCTCTGATTGGTCAAAGTTTGACCTATTTGAGCTGGCAATGCCGTTGAATGGCTCCATGTTTTGTATGTAGATCCTGAAAATGGTCGTGAACACTTGCACACATGAATGCGAGAGTTTTGAACACAAAAGTCTGAAACCGCATTTACACGTATTGGAACCATAGTCTGTAAGAACAATAAATGAATAGAGGTGTGACGTCACCCATAGAAACGACCTCACCTCCAGCTCTGGCAACATGAGCGGAATCCCTCACCATTGCGTCCTGATGCGGGCGCCACCATGTGATTGGTCGGAGTCGCTCTGATTCATCGTATCTATGGCAATGGCGACAGTAGTTGCTATAGATACGCATCAGGAAGTGATGGTACTTCCTATTTGGGAACACAAGAGGGGGGGGGGGTTGAGCTGTCCACAGTCAATGATTGAAACGCATGTCCACAATCACAAAGCCTATTTATTAGAATTGGCCGCTTGACTCTTACGCGTTCAACATGTGTTTCTGTTACAAGTACAAAGTCATTGAGCGTGGCCAATGAGAGGAATAAATCACCTGGAAACCCGCAATTTGATTAATGACAGCTTTTGCTTGCCATATTCAATAACTTTTCACTGGTCATTTATGAAATCTTTTCCGCTTGCCAAATGCAATGACAGTGCATTTGCTGCGGACGCGCATTGATGTCTAATCACTGACTATGAAAACGTTGTTTTTACTGACAGTCTGTCTACTGAAGAAGCAGTAACTAACTTCAACACAGTCGCGGTTTCCGGAGTGACGCGCACCACACGAGGGCGGCGCGCCTCCGCGGTGCATCCAAAACTTCCATCTGCCGCGCCGGGTGGTTTCGCTTTTAGGAGACTCTTTACCGGCTGGGCTGCGGTTCGTTATGCGCCTTTTCTGTAGATGGTGAGATGGTAAACCATGAACGGAACAAGAAGATCCTGCTGGATCTGCTGAAGCAGCCGGAGAACAGCCGCTGCGCAGACTGCGGCGCGCCCGGTAGGTGATTCTGCCTGCTGCTGCTGCTGGTGAATGTGATGAATGTTGATCATATTATGGATCTAACTCTACGAAGAAAAGAAATGAACAGCCAAAACAACTTACTGTAAATTATTATTACACTTTATGTGTATTCTGAGTTCAAATTACCGACAAAGATATTATTAGATTAACTTAATTGCTTTTTCTTTTATTTATTTATTTTTTTTAGCTCTTACTGTAAACACGAGGCTCTCTACTTCCTCTCTTTGTAATGCTTGATTCATTTGACCTTTTTTCTTCTAAATTCCGCAAGTCTTCACTTTGCAGCCATATATATTTACGTTAATAAAAGTTATTTTAAGTAAACAATGTGTTTTACGGTCTACTTAAACGTTTTTAGTCCTGATTGCCCAGAGGTTTAAATTAAAGACAAATGTTGCTTTATTAATATACATCTGTAATTGAATCTGGATCAAACACAACTTCGCTCCTTACCAAAAGATCTGACCTTTATGCTATTTCCATTTGTTGAAGCACCATGTAAGCCACACAATCCTAAATCCAAATATTTGAGGAATGTGGTTGAAACTGACTCTTGAATTTGAATACTTCCCACGTCATTTCTCTGATTAAAATTTTTGTTTGTAATATTACATGATACAAAACATTCCAAAATTAAATGTAAACCCATTAAAGCTCAATGGCAGGTATATGAAAGCCTCTCTTTTTGTGAAGTACAAATGTTTTGAACGATTTAAAAAGTTTGAGTCTTAGGTTTGCACACAAAGTTTTAAATGAAGTTGATAACAGACTGACTCATGTAAGACAGTTTTTTTTAGCTATCACACTTCTAAAAAAAAACATCCAAACACATCAGATTTGATTACAGTAGTAATCTGATTGTGTAGAGGTAGAGCGGAAGTTTGTGGGTTCGGTGCCTGTCCATGTGTCAAAGTGTCCTTTGGCAAGGCACTGAACCCTACATTTATTTCATTTTTTTTTTATTTATCCAGTATTTATCCAAAATAAATTCTTATTTCCAATTGTGGCCTGTAAAGGCACAACCTTTTTAGAAACAAAAATAAAAAATAGCGAGTTACACATGCTGCACAACCGTGCCGTCCAAGACTGGATTTTGTTGTTGGCTGCACATAATTAAATTAAACTTAAAGTAAAAGTCTTGTTAGCTGTCTAAGTGCATGACGTGTGTTCTCTGCATTTGTGTTCCCTCTCTGACTGAGTTTAAAGGCTTGCTGTCCCGCATTAGCCTGAGGGTAAAATAAGAAAATTATCATAAAGTTCCGAGCATGCTGGCTCCCCATCCCATATAATTCAAGGCATGTTTCATCGGCTTATCAAAGTTTTTTTTAGTGTGTAATTTCATTAAACAGCAGGGTCTGGTACACACATTGGTTTTGTCTTCCCACACATTCGATTTGGAACCAAAAATATGTCACTATTCCCAGTTTCCTCATTGCTAAAGATAAACTTCTGAGAATAGAGACTCAGTCAGTGTCATTTCTTCACCCATGCAAGACACAGCTTGGCAAAAGGGGGGGTCGAGGGCGGGGCTACTGTGTGTATGTGTGTGTCAATGGTCGACCTTCTAAGAAAGTTGTAAAGCACTATAGAAGTATATATATATAAACAGTGTCAGAAGGACATCCACCTCAGTTCTTCTCTTATGCCCCCCTTAGATCCAGACTGGGCGTCTTACAGACTGGGAGTATTTCTGTGCCTGAAGTGCTCTGGGATCCATCGCAGCTTTTCCTGTCAGATCAAATCCATAGAGCTGGATTTCTGGGATGATAAACAAGTGGAGGTATGGGATGCCTTTACCACCCCTCTGCTATTTTTTATAGCTTTAAATAGTATTTCACATGTGTGTTCCTGAAATCTCAATCTGTGTCTTTTGGGGTCCTGAGAAGATGATGAAATCCAACGGCAATGCCAGTGCCAAAGCCATCTATGAGAAAGCTGTTCCACCATACTACTATCAACCCTGTCAGAGTGACTGCAAGTAAGTATTTGATGCAGAAGGTCTTCTGGTGATTGTTTAATGTCTCGCTGATGTTATATTTAGCTCTGACACATGCAGGGGGGGCATCCTGCTGACAGGGCATTTCAGCGAGTGAGAAGTGCAACTACAGACTGTAGAAGTGAAATATGGCAGATTGTCTGCTGGTGGATGGAAGCTTTATGAATCACGCTCTCATGGCACAACAGCTTGTGCACGCTCATTGTGTAAAAAAATTGTCCTTTTGTAAACTTTGAATGTCGGCAGTGTCCTGGTGGAGCAGTGGATTCGAGCTAAATATGAGAGAATGGAATTCACAGGAGAAACCAAGTACCCACCTCCACCATACACCACGGGTAACAATCTCCCTCCACAGAAACATTCATCTTTTCTAGTCTAAAACACATTTCCTGAAAAGCAAGAAGAACAGGTTTTTTTCAGACAATAGAATTTACTGGAACTAGATAAAGTCAATGCAGTTTCTCTTTTTTTTGTTTAAAACATATTTGTGGTAACATGTTTATTTAATCAGGTTTCTACGAGGGAATATTGTGGAAGAAAGGGAAAGAGAACACGCAGTTTCTGAAGAGGAAGTTTGTTCTATCTGAGAGGGGGTTCACCCTGACGTACTACAACAGGGAAGATGTGAGTTTCTGGTGGCTCTGCTGTAGCTGATCAATACAGTAAAACACAACCGTGCCGTTGAGGAGCCCATGTTGACTTCAGTTCAGAGTTTAAATGTATTTGTTTTGTGAGTCTTAAGGGTTTACAGTGCGGGAAAAAAATTTTTATCCTCCCACTTAAGATGAGAGAGGTGTGTCATCATATGTATGCCTCAACTATAAGAGACAAAACAAAAAAAACAATCCAGAAGTTCACATTGTCTGATTTTTGAAGAATGTATTTGTAAATTATGGTGGAAATAAGTATTTGGTCAATAATAAGTTCAATTCAGTGCTTTGTTATATACCCTTTGTTGACAATGACAGCAGTCAAATGTTTTCTGTAAGTCTTTACAAGTTTTTCACAAACGGGTGCTGGTATTTTGGCCCATTCCTCCATGCAGATCTCCTCTAGAGCAGTGATGTTTAATTTCCCTCCATCCACATATACACTGGTACCCACATAAATCTGATATTGATCTGCAATTTCTCCAATCTGGACAGACTCTCATAAATGTCATACATTAGATCTGACCTGCTTTCAGAAGAAAAATATTTCAAAAACATCGATGCTAACCATGAGTCTGAGCAAATTACTTTATCACCAATTCCATTCTGTTCTAGCCAGAGTAAACTAAATTACATTACCAATATTTCCCCTGCATAAAAATGAAAGATACAAAATCTTCTAAACTAGGGTCTCACCATTACTCTCACCACTCTGGATCCAAACAACACTTTCATTTTTCATTTTTTTAGCTCTTCAAACCATGTGATCTTCATCTGCACAACCCTGTATATTTACCCAATAATTAAGCAGCAGTTGTTCAGATCTGAGATTCAACAGCAGCACCCCCATTTCAACTTGTAACGACACAGCAAGAGTTGACCTCATTGCCCCAGCACATAGAATGTAAGGGTTGATTTTGGATGACCTCCACCTTATGTAACAGCTTTTCCAAGCTGAATTGTAAACAATAATTCCATAATCAATAACTGACCTAATCATTGTGATATATATTGGTTTCAAAGCCTGTGCACTATACTCCCCACCCAGTGCCTTTCAAGCATCTCATTATATTTATGACTTTCTTACATCTCCATACTTTACTATCAATATTCTCTCTCCATTTCAGCTTCGTATCAAATAGAACTCCAAGATACCTAAAGTTATGCACTTGCTCGATTACTTCTTCATATAATTTTAAGTTTACAACAGTTTTCCGTTTCTCAGTAAAAACCATGCATTTTGTTTTAGCAACTGAAATTTTGAAGCCCCAATCATAGAAGCAGTTTTCCACCGCCGTAATGGCTTCTTGCACCTTTCTCTCCACATAACAAATATTCTGTACCCTCTTCCACAAGGCTCCATCATCTGCAAATAATGCCTTCCCAAATTCACATCCAGTGGAATTATAGATATCATTAATCGCAATTGAAAACACCACAGGGTCAACCACACTACTCTGCGAGGTTCCACTATCCACTAAGTATCTATAAGAAACAGGTTCCCATCTCTCAAGACTTCATCCTCTCCCTCTTCATCACTGTCATTCGACATTACCCTTCTTTGTTTCTAGCATCAGCTCTGTCAAAACTATTACCCTCTTTTCCCTCCCTGTTTCAATCCCGAAGCCCATCTCCATGCTATCCTCACTCACACACCCCCATTGTCTACCCACTCCTTCTCAGTCACAACACAGCTGTGCCTACCCTGCTGCTGCTTTTGCATCCAACCTCGATTTAGCCATGTCCCGTTGCCGATTTCTTTGAATCTTGTCTTAGGTTATTAGTGTAGAAATGCTTCCAGAGTCATCACGGAAACCAAAGGATTTCATAAGTAGACGACCGTCTGAGGTTGTGAACAGGTGTCTCTTATATCAATAACAAGTTCAAACAGGTGTCATTAATACAGGTGAAGAGTGAAGGATCCTCTTACAGAAGAAGTTACAGTCCGTTAGAACCAGACATCTTGCTTGTTTGTCTGTGACCATATCCTTATTTTCCACCATAATTTACAAATAGATTCTTTAGAAATCAGACTATGTGATTTTTTGGGTTGTTTTTCTCATTTTGTCTCTCATAGTTGAGGTATCCCTATGAGGAAAATTACAGGTCTCTCTCAGCTTTTTTAATAGCAGGAACTTGTACAATTGGTGGCTGATTAAATACTTTTTTGCCCCACTCTACATGCCTCCATCAAGATTATAAAGACTATTGTTAGGAATTAACCCAAAAGATGTGTTATATCTAATTAATTATATTTATTATAATTATCATTTATTATATTTAGCTAATTATAAATTGTGACTTCACATTCAACATAGATATAGTTTAGCATCTTTTAGATTTTGCTGAGAATGTTTACAAGAAAAACATACTTTTTTTCAGATGTTTACATGTCAGATGAGTGATCATATATGAACAAAGGTTAAAATAGACTTGTACTTTTCTCCCCTTTCATTTTCCAAAGGGGTGTTTTACAATCATGTAAAAACATCCTTCAGGATAAAAAGCACAACTGCACAGTTTAGAGCTAAATTTGATAAACTGATACATTTTTATTTTTTTAGTTGACTTAATAAGGGGATGTTGAATCCACTTAATGATTTTCCTTTCCAGCAATTATTACTTTTCCGGGGGAAAAAAAAAAGCTTTTCTGTTGGTTTTTCAGCCCCAAAAAAACAATTGCTGTCATTTTTTAAGGCAAGAAAAGAAATAAAATAAAATAAAAACTCTACCATAGTTTTATTAATTAAATAATAATTATTTGTTAAGTTTCAATCACTCAGAAGAACAGTTGTAAAATTATTAAAAAAAACAAACAAACAAACAAACATAGAACCTGTGTCAAATTACTTTACATTGTGCATGGAATCAAAACACATCCATGTGATTTCCATTCAATCGATTCAAAGAAAAACACAACCAGCAAACAGTGTGTAAATTAAATAATATTATTAGACCGTATTTTGTTCAATTGTGTAAATTGAATAATTCAAAATACGGAATAATGTTATTTTAGTCAAAATACTGTTTTAGGTTTTGTAGCGTGGTCTTTAAAAAGCCAGTTCAACAACTACTTTAGCAGAAATTTGAATAAAGTTTTGAGCCAAGCAGCCAAAGAGTCTTGAGGAATCCTAAACAAATTGTAAAGTATTGATAGAAAACAGCGCACCCGACACATTTGACAGAAATTGTGTGTTTGCTCAGCACTTCATATTGCGCTGTCTGAAAACATTTGCTCATTTGTTGTGTAGGAGTCCAAAGGCCCCAAAGCTGTAATCTTTATCAAAGACCTGAACGCCACATTCCAGACGGAAAAGATCGGACACCCTCACGGGCTTCAGATCACCTACCAGACTGAACACAACACCAGAAACCTTTTTGTTTATCACGAAAATCCAGAAGTGAGATGATGTTCCCTTTAGGAAAAGTAACAGACATTTTGCACAAGTTCTTGGAATAAAATTGTCCTTTTGTTTACAGGATATAGTCACATGGTACAATGTGATACGTGCTGCTCGCTATTCATACCTGAAGACAGCATACCCAACTGGAAGTGACAAAGAAGTAAGGCTCTTTTTTAAGAATTCACCTTGACTTTGCCTGTTTTATAGAGACTTTTGTGTTTTTGGGTGTTTTTTTGTGCCTTGGGTAAAAAACGAAAAGCCGTTCCAATGCTGTTTCTTTTCCAGTTGGTCCCAAAGATAACAAGAAACTACCTTAAAGAGGGATACATGGAAAAGACAGGGCCAAATGTAAGTTTGCAAAAGGTCATGTATTCTTCTGCAAAGGGATTGTTGAAATGTTGCTCCTTTTGTCTGTATCATTGAGTTTTGTTAAGCTTTTTTGTCTGTGATTCCAGCAACGTTGCGCTATGATGTTTTGGACGGCTGCCAGCCTAAACGGTGTTTGAGTTAACAATGTTTTACTTCCTTGCAGCAAAAAGAACAATTCAAAAAGAGATGGTTTGTTTTGGACTCTCAAACAAGGAAGCTGTTTTACTTCAAAGATCAACTGGTAACAAAAAAATAATGGAAACGTGTGTGCCTTATTCCTTCAAGCTTTTGGAGGTAGATTTAAAATCTGTTGCATGTGCTTTTTATGCTTGGAATGCAGGACGCAGAGGAGTTGGGGGTCATTTTCATCGGCACAGAAAGCAACAGTTACTCAGTGGCTGCGTTTACTCCAAAAAGCACTCGAGGAAACAAATGGAAGCATGGCATTATGGTGGACACGCCTGCACGGCAGTTTGTGTTGATGTGCGAGCAGGAGAAAGAGCAGAGGGAATGGATAGATGCCCTGAGGAAGATCCAATCCAGGCCCATGTCACCGCAGGATTACACTGGTAAACCCTTTAAATGATGGTCATTAACTGACACCTGAATGGATCTGATCCCAAATAGTGCTGCTTATGCAGTGATCCATAATTTACACTTAAACAGAGACAACATGAGATCCAATAACATCCACAACAGACTGCCTTGCAAATTATGGTGGAAATAAGTATTTGGTCAATAATATGTTTTCTTTCAATGTTTTCTGTGATACACTGATTAATTGTGTCAGTGCATATAACACTTTAGTTTAAAAAAAAAACATATTTCCAAAACTTCTAAGAAAACTCTGGAAATCCTGTTAAGTGTCTAAAATAAACACCCTATTTCACTTTTACCCCAAACCCTTCAGGTCTTCTTTCAAAAATTGGCTAAAATTGCTTATTTCTATGCTAAAATGACATGCTCATTACATGTGTGGACCTAATTTCTATGGAGAAACTGTGCGGGGAACTTAAGGTTAATATCCATACTTAGAAACACGAGTTTATGGTTTTTGTTTGACTGTAAACATTTGTCCTAGAATAATTGGCGACTAATTTTTATTAAAGACCCAATCTGGTGAAAACTGTGTTTTGGGGTGCTTTTCAGATGTTCTTGTAGCATTTTTCTGATGATGCAGGACATTTATTTAGACAATTCATCTTAAAAAGGCATTTCTGAGTATTTCTTCATTCAAATTGTTGCAAATCAGGAGCAGTTAAAAAATTCCCCATTTGAATAAGAGCTTATTTGAAATCAAGCTGGGCGGGCCACAAGCTCCATGCTCTGAGGTCTGAGCAATGGAGAGGGGAATGGGGGCGGGGTAGTTTCGCACCAATAGCCCTGCCCATAAACCAGAGGCAAACATCTATTGAACTACTGCTGCTCTGCAGAAACTATGATTTAGAAAACAACATACCGGGATTTTGTCTAAGACAGCATAAACATAAATAAAGGACCTCTGGGAACGCTTTGAGAATAGAACAAAAGATGATCAGTGGGAGCCTTCAAGATAAATCCCAGTTCACACATAAGACCTACAAAATTGGTCGGTCTCTTCTGTGAGTTAAAAAAAGGGCTCTAAAGAACTGATCTGAACGTTGTTTTTGTTTTTTTTTTAATATTTTGTATTTTATTTCAAATGTATTTCTGGTTATGGTAATTTCCAGTGACATTTTTCATATGTGTGAGATGCTGCGCTCTGTCCGCTCCATGAACATCTGTTTGATTCTGCTCCAATAATGTCGTTTTTTTCTTCCAGCTGAAGCCAAAATAAGGTGTAAATGATGACCTTCACACAGATGGACAACAGTAGAAAAACCGCAGCAAGACCAGAAAAGGCTAAATCTTTGTAAAATGAGAGGTGAACTCCACACTGCTGATCCCTCGCCAAAGAACAGACCATTATAAACTAAAACCTCTGTTACAAGAAACTTCGAAAACTGTCATAGAACTATTCAAATTTGCAAACTTGTACCCTGAAATAAAAAGGATGTTTGATAAAGTTCATTCCTTTAACAATGTTTTTGTACAGTAAGAAAATAGGGGTCATAATTTCGAATGTTATAGGTCAGATTTTTTTAAATACTATTTTATAACTAAGGTTAAACTGTTTTTTTTTTATAACAGGAGCAATCAAAAAGATCAACTTGGTATGTTGTCAATTTTTTATTACCTGTCCTAAATCTAAACCATTGTTTGTTGGAAAGTAATAAAGCAACTTAGGGAATTCCTCACATAGTTTTTGTTTGCTTATTCTTTTGGTCCAAATCTATATTGGGATTTTGTCTTTTATGTCAGACTCAGAATTGTCTTTATTATTATTTTATGCACAATAAAATTAAGGTCCAAATGAAACGCACAGTAAATATAAAATATAAAAAAACAAATCCAATTATTGTCTGAAATTTGTACATTCAGCTTCACTGAAGGATAATAGAAGACTGTTGAACATACAGTGATGTAATATAGGACACGAATACCCAATATTGCACTCATATACCATAAAAACATATTGTACATAGGTAATTGAATTGAATAAATGGACGTTAGATATTGTAGTTAGATACTGCACACAGTAAGTCAAAAATCAATGTTTAATGATTTAATCAATGTTTTTTTTACATTAGCTCAACCAAAATGTATTATATTCTAGATAGTTTGTTTTTATTTTGAAAATTTAAATACAATATTAATGATTTGATTCTAACCCCTGGTTTAAAGTGTACTAAATGGAACTACAATAATATGACTATCCCCACATGATCAAGGTCCAACAAGGACCTTCAAACAATTATTCATAAAATACATGTTTTTTTTAATGACTGTTCCTTCCCCTGCATCTCCCCTTTTCAACTTTAGTTGTAAATTTCAATAAAGTTTGATACAAAGTATTTCAACTTTTTAATTGATGTAATTCCGTTTTTTGTCGCCAGAGAGCAGCAGAACTTGTGGTTCTATTGAAGCGCACACAAAGTTTGTACTCTGCTGTTTGCCGTAGAAGCACTGTGTTGGAGGTCGGGCATGCTCATGGATCGTCCAATGCGAAATGTTGTGCGGGCGCCGAAAACCGTGTGATTGCCATGGAATTACTGAGTTATGTGTCACACACGGCTTTTAAAATCACCTTTGTGCTTAAACGACAAAGTGTACGTTTTTGTTAGGAGTTAGGAAAAGCCCAAACAGGAGCGAAAACCTCCCGTCCGTTTTGTCCTACAAAAGCAAAGGCGCCGACTGTTTGACAGCGGGAGGGCCCGCGTTAGGTAAACTGCCGGACGAGGAGGAGGAGGACGCCTTTAAGCGAGCTTCATGAAACATTAAAGACTTTTTTTGTGTTTGCTTTTGTTGCGGAAGTTGATCTCAAACATGAGAAAAGACGTAAGGATACTCCTAGTTGGGGAACGTAAGTAGAAGCTGCATAAAATCTCTGAAGCTAACATGCTTGAACTTGATGCTAACTCTAGTTCAAAAAATTAATCAAACTAGCTGATGCTTTTGCCATAATTTAATGCTTTTGTGCCAAATATGTATCATTTGTGCTCCGAACTTGCTAAATAAAAATCTGAACACGTGACTACACGACACCCTTATAAAGCACTTTTTTTTTGTAGGGATGCTAATCAAAACACACATTTTGGTTTGACCACCAAAAGTTTGGCTGTTACTATAGATTTAAAATTATATTTATATTTCCAGTGGTGTGGAAGCTTGACCCTTAAAGAAAATATAACATTTCTATTTTAATGTATAAATAAGTCAAACAAAAGAAAAGGCATAATATCCTTTATTTTGAAAAGACAACAAAAACTGCCACTTATCCATAACATACTTTCAAAATAAATACTTATCCATTCATAAAAGGTGAGAATATATCTTTTGTTTAATAAGTTATTAATTGCTGTGTAAAAATTGTGAAATTATAGGTTGTTGTTTTTTTTAATTCCCCCCAAAACTAAGCCAAACTGAGCTTCTTTACCCAGCCTGTTTGTTTTGAGGGCATGTTATCCAATCTATTTATACTTTACTTGTGGGCAACGTTTGGCAGGCTGCTGTGTTCCTAAAGGAGGTGCAGCCAAACAGCTACGTGCCTCTTGAGGTGTAGTCTAGTAGAATCAGGTTGGGAGGTTAGCAGATGTCTTTTTGAGGCCCTCAGCTTGCACTAAAAACCCACAAACCAGTCACAATATTTGCCTCATTTATCGTAAATGTCTTCATCTTAATGAAAGACCATATTCACTTTATTGGAGTTGAAAAATGAAGACAGGATACTAACAAATGAAACGCAGAAAGGCTTTAGAAGTCCTAAAAAGATGCATTTGTATGTCTCATCATTTCAAATGAGGCTGAAATTGTTTGTAAAATAAACAAAAGCAAAATTTTGTGTGATCTAACTGTGAGCACATTTTCAGATGTAGCTAAATATCTCTAATCTAGCTCATGATCATTCTAGCTCAATTGAATCATTTTACATGATCTGGGTATTTGATTCTTTTGGGAACCTAGGAGCAGGAAGGGATTTACAATTCTGCGTTTAAAGTCGGTGTTGGCGTCTCTCCAGAGCGCATTTCTCCACGCTTTAGTCAGCGTTTGCTTGAGATCCAACAACTGCTCCAGCCGGTTCTTTTTTTGTCACTTTGCACATTTCCCACACATACCAAACATTAATAATAGCTGACATCTTATTTACCCACTGTATAAAATATAAATGTCATTTTGATTGTTTGTTTTTTAATGTTTTTCTGCACAGCTAAAGTTGGGAAAACTTCACTTATCATGTCTTTGGTCAGTGAGGAGTTTCCTGATGAGGTATGTGAGTCAGATTTCTTAGATTATACTAGTTGATGGGTTTTTTGTGTGTGTTCTAATTATTATTTTATAAAAGTTTTATTTCAAGATGTTTTTTATTACACAGGTTCCTCTCAGAGCTGAGGAAATAACCATCCCAGCAGATGTAACCCCAGAAAGGGTGCCCACGCACATTGTCGACTACTCAGGTAAATCTTTTACAACTTATGCTGTGGAGGTAAAAGAAGCTTGATAAAGCTTATTTGAATCCCTTTAAACAAGTTCTTCCAGACTTGTTTGTACATGAGTGAGATCAAATTTAATCAATTCAATTCTCACAAACTCAATCTTTAAGGGACCACTAGTTTGCCTCTTTTTAAAGTCTTTTCCCTATAATTTAAATATCAGTGACGTGCTTGTGTTTGATGACAGCCCTCAAAATGTGTCTGAAAGAAGTGATCGATGCCAAACTGCATTAACCATCCTTTTTGATGCCCTCAGAAGCAGAGCAGTCAGACGAGCAGCTGTACCAAGAAATCTCCAAAGTCAGTTTCAAATCATTTATGTGCCGTCTAAATATAAATGTCATGTTTCACAAAGTAATATTGCTGATCTTTTTGCAGGCAAATGTCATCTGCATAGTTTATTCAGTTAACAGCAAGAAATCAATTGAAAAAGTGACCAGCCACTGGATTCCCCTGATAAATGACAGAACAGATAAAGACAGCAGGTTTGTTTCTCATTTAGTGATCATAAATTCCCTTTTCTGACCAAATCATCCAGTTTGCTATCTGTCATAGATGCAGAGTGGATTTTTTCCTTTTGATTATTGACCCGGTTGGTTAGTTTTGTTGAAAAAGAAAGTGTTTGTTCAAAGTTACTGGCTTCGCTGCAGGGTGCCCCTGATTCTTGTGGGGAACAAGTCTGACCTGGTGGAGCACAGCAGCATGGAGACTATCCTCCCGATCATGAATCAATTCCAGGATATCGAGACCTGTGTGGAGGTAAAACTCATACCACACAAACACGTATGTCTATGTACACCCGCTGATTGCTTTTAGTCATCAAGCGTGAAAGTCCTTATCCGCTTAATGTCAACGTTTAGCTGTTTCTGCGCCACCTGCGCTCACTCATTAATAGAATATTATTTGTGTGATGTGGGGTCAGAGGTCAAGGTGGGGTGATAGATGTGCCAGAGCGTGTTGAGAGGCCTGGCGGGGGCATGCCTGCAATCCTTGGCACGTGAACTTTCCCCGTGTGGCATACGGCTGCTCAGATGGTTATAGAAGGTCAGAAGAGGGGCAGGAGGAAGACATGAGGATCGGCACGTCGCCAGAAAACAAAGTCACATCAAGGATTCTCACAGAGGCAGTTTTAAAGATGACTGAAATATCCTGAAATCTGTAAATAAAACCTTAAAGTTTAGCTAATTGTAATTGTTCTAATAATTATTACAAAAAAGCAAGAGACCAAGCCAAAAAATATAAAAACGAGACAAAAATGATTATTGATGGAGTTCCTTTTTTTTGCCTAAATACAAGTACACGAGAGTACATGAAAAAGACAATACAATTGAAAAGATTTTCATGATAATAATACTGATGATAATCCAGACTACTTTATACAACAAAACAAAATTAAAGACCCACTCTGATGAAAAAGGCGCTTTTGTGGTTTTTACATGTTTTGTAGCATTTTTCTCATGATGGGGGACATATAAAAAATATGTAAAGTTTAAAATAGCATTTCTCAATATTTCTTTATTCAAATTGTGGTGAAATATGCCGTTTGAAAAAGCTCCCAAAGGGCCAAAGTCTCCCTGCTCCGCTTCATTCTTATGAATCCACATACTGAAAAATAGATCCATGCACGTCTTTTGTAGATTTTTCTTCTCTGTTCCTCCTCAATGACAATGCTGGACACGGTATTCTCGAGAACAGGCGCGTTTTAATGTCTTCACTCCATGTAACGCCGTGAAAACTACAGAACAGAGTTGTACAAAAACCGTTAGACTTGACATTTACAGTTTTACCAGAAAATATATAAAAAGTTAACTACCTCGTGGCTGCCTGTCACTTCGGAGGTCTTTGATGAATTACCAGTCTGTATACAACTTTTCACAGCTGGTTGACTCCTTTTCCAAGCTGCCCTTTTGCATGGATCTTGGTTCAAAGTCTATTATGATGTGAGAATAAACTCCTCAGCCCAATATCAAATCCAGCAAGTTCTCAGGAACTCTCGCGTTATTAACGTATTAACGTAAGGGGAGAGTGTAAACAAAGGGATGTTGGGAAATCAGACGTGAATTTGTAATGAACCACTGCTGCTCTGCACAAACTTTGGCCTAGATTTTTTTTTTTTATAATTTTGTAATCTGGTTTTATTTTAGTTTTCCTTGGACTGTTAAAGTTTCTAAACTGCATTAAATTCTTTTTCTTTGAAGGTTTTTCTTATCTGTTTATATTCATTTTTTAAATTTACTGTACCTTTACCTGAGCTACATTGAAAAACACACAGATGTTTATTTGTTCCCCTTTTTGTTTTTTTGTTTTTTACTTCAGTGCTCTGCCAAAAACCTGAAGAACATTTCTGAGTTGTTCTACTACGCCCAGAAGGCTGTTCTCCATCCAACAGGACCCCTGTATTGTCCGGAGGAGAAGGAAGTGAGTCCAACGCTCAGTCTAAATTTGGAAGATAATTGACCTTCCCAGATAAAATCCAATGTACAAATGACCGAGTCTGAAAGAGCTTTGCATGTATCATCACTGGCATGTTTGCTCTTCCTGCTGTGAATACTGCAGTTTATTAAAATGCAAAATGATGTAAATAAGAATATGTTTGCTGTAGATTCTCTATATTTAAAGAAGAAAAACTAAGGTCTGTCTAAATCTGTTACAAAAACCAAAGCTTCTGCTTTTAGTCTGTTCTCTAAATTAAAAATAAGAACAAATAAGCTTTTTTTTGGTTAAAATGCAAATTCATCTTTTAAGAATAGCTTTCTTAGTTTCTGTGTCATTCATGGTTTTTGTAGTTGAATTTGTCACAGGTTATAAAGAGGAGGAACCCCACTGCTCATACATCAATAGTTACAGCCAAACCTTTTTTTTATCATCCCAGTTTGAAAACCTGGTATATTAAATAGGAAAGAATGCAATTTATCCTAAAAAGAAAACATATTTACAGGACTTCTGACATGTTTTTGAAGGCACTAAATGAAGGTTTTGTTTGCTAAAATGCCTAAGCATTGAAAGAGGCAGCATTTGACTGGCTGATAACGTGACTACAGCTTATGTTTCATATGGTGAATGTGATGCGCTTCTGTTTTCCAGCTGAAATTGTCCTGCATTAAGGCTTTAACTAGAATATTTAAGATCACCGACCTGGACAACGATGGGATCCTGAACGACAACGAGCTAAATTTCTTTCAGGTAGGTTTTTCTCAGCATTCTGTGGTGTTTCTGCTTTCCAGGCTTAGAGTAAACCTGCAGAAAAACGTCCCCCAAAGCTGACGACTGTATTATTGTGAATGTTTACAGAGAACTTGTTTCAATACACCTCTGGCACCGCAAGCCTTGGAGGATGTGAAGAACGTGGTCAGGAGGAACATGGCAGATGGAGTCAAAGACAACGGACTCACCCTTAAAGGTGGGAGCGATAGTCTGGTTTTCCCATACTGCTCTGACTCCGAGGCTCAGAACATCTACTGTGATGTCTCTGCAGGCTTCCTGTTCCTGCACACGCTCTTCATCCAGCGAGGTCGACACGAGACCACATGGACTGTGCTGAGGCGGTTTGGGTACGACGACGACCTGGAGCTCACGCAGGAATACCTGTTCCCCATGTGAGCCACGAGCAAACACACAGTTCATCATTTTCATTTTCAACTCCTTTTAAGCCCCACTCTGGTTGTCCTTTGATCTACTGTTCAACTGTTCCCAGTGGTCTTTTCATTAGGGTTATGTTGTTTTTAGCTCAAATAAAAATAAAACCTGTCATCAACATAATTCCTGCAGAGCTGCAGGACCGTTCTCCCTTCTGATGCTCACTTTGAACTGCAGCAGATGGTCTCCACCATGTCTACATGCTTAAATGCATTCATTTGCTCCCATGGGATTGGCTGATTAGAAAATTACATTAACCAGCTCTTGGACATGTGAGCCTAATAATGTGGTGAGTGTGAGGTTGGACCGTTGGAGTGGAGCACTGGACATAATGTTTTCTATGGAACAAATAAGTTCTTTTTCCAACTGTATTTTTTCAGCTGCTCCTGATTCACAACAATTTATATAAACAAATTCTCAGATATTGAATTTTGAGATTCATTGTCTTTATATCTGTCCTCAATCATTAGAAAAACGCCACAAGATCAGGTTTAAAACGCCAAAAACACTATTTTAATCGAGATGTTATGAGTTCGTGAGTCGGAACTTCAGTGTTTAAATCTAAAGGGATCCCCACTGAGGCGTCAGATGGTTTGTCTGCTGCACCATCCACTAGATTCGTGTTAAAGAGACTATAACAAGCTAAATCCATTTTTGAGCTTTTAAGTGTATTATAAAGCTAATGCTTCTCAAAAAGAAACACCAAAGTGGTATTTTGATTCCTACACGCATTTCTGGGTATTCCTCTAAAACCCTGCGCTTTGAGCACCACCCCCTCCCAACGCTCTAAAACGAGTGTGTCCTCACATTGTGACGTAAAAATTGAGAACAGCCCCTTCCAGGAAGTGTCTGTGCTGCCAGCTCCGCCCACAGGCTAACTCACACTTTCTCCACGGAGCTGGTGCTGATCGGCTAAATACTCTCATTTTCTATTCACATCCGTCTTTGCAAAAGTTCAGAAATGTGTTTTTGTGGGCGAGACGCAGACACGCTGGTAAGGAGGTTGACGTCATGGAAACAGGCGGCGCCCACACAGAGCGAAAGGCGGAACCTCAGAGACCGAGTCGTTTGGAAAATGGCTCAGGAAAATAACTATTTTTTAAAACAAAATGTGTGCCAAAGATATTATAGTATCATCTAAATGCATATTGTTTACTATAAAAGGCTTAATAATAGCATGGTATAATGCGACTCTAGAAAGCTTGCTTGTTGCTGCTCCACACAGCGTTGAGGGCCGCCGTGGGCTAAAGTCCAGCTTCTCTGTCAGACCCGGGTTCCAGTAAAACTCCAACCTTCTGCCAGCTGCAAAATACGGTGTTTCCTCTAGCAGTGACAAACTTCCAATTCAACAAATGATATGACCCCCGCAAGCTCACCCCACTTCCTCATCTATTCATCTACGCCAGGGGCTGTCAAACTCATTTTCACTGAGGGCCACATCAGCATAGCGGCTGTCCTCAAAGGGCCAGATAGAACTTATACATGTAACGAAATGTAATGATAAATAAATAGAACTACTGCTTAATGTTAAATAACTAATTTATTTATTTATTTATTTATTAACTTTTTAAAGTGACAATTACAGTTGCATAGAAAACATATGTTTGCTTGTTATTCTAGCATAAATCCTTTTACATTTGATTCTTTCAGGTTAGGTTATATGGACAGTGTTTAAGTCCTAATGTATAGTTGCCCAAATGCCAATATTCCAAGTCAGATTCCCCCCCTAGATATGAATAAATACACACCAATTTTAGTTTTTTATTTTAAGAAATTAAAAGCTTTTATGCTCTCGCGGGCCACATAAAATGACATGGGGGGCCACATTTGGCCCGCGGGCCTTTAGTTTGACACATGTGATCTACGCCATCAGTGAGTCGAGGAGCACCTTTAAAACGTTGTGCCACACGCCCACAGCTACACACCCACCACATGATGGGTTCTTCACCTGTCCCACTTCCATTAGGGCTTCTGCAATGCTTTTTGCACATACAGACCCTTTTCTTATTGTTTTAAGGTTTAAACTTATTTAGCTTCCTTTGACATCTTCTTCTTAAGGAGTAAACTGGATTATCAGGATGATGTCCTGTCCCTTTAATTACTCCCATGCTAATCTGGTCCATCGGATGGGATTTTCCTGTCCTTACCGATCTGCTCTGTCCTTTTAAATCATTGATTATTTCGTTTTTGGAGAATAATGTTTTTCTTTCTCTGTTCCAGTATTAAGATTCCTCCAGATTGCACCACAGAGCTTAACCACAACGCTTACCTCTTTCTTCAGAGTGTTTTCGACAAGCACGACAAAGTGAGCAAATGAACCTTTCAGTTCCTATTATTACAATTTTCAGAACTTTCACTATTTTTTTTTCTTTAATACTTCAGCTTATACTTAATATCTAAGCTAATTCCACATGTTTTACTCAATAAGTGATATTTGCAAGTTTGAAATCAAATCCAAGGATATTCTAAATGACACGCTTTGACTTTTGTGGGGTCCTACAGGACAGAGACTGCGCGCTGTCACCGGAGGAGGTTAAGGATTTGTTCAGAGTGTTTCCCTACATGCCTTGGGGGCCAGACGTCAACAACACCGTCTGCACGAATGACAAGGGGTGGATCACATACCAGGGATACCTGTCCCAGTGGACGTGAGTGTGCAGCATGCTGCTCCACACACACTCACTCTAAATCATCGCTTTTGATTTATACATATATGTATATTTTTATAGCTTGACAACTTATCTGGATGTACAGCGGAGTCTGGAATATTTAGGTTATCTTGGTTACTCTATTGTCTACGAGCAGGAGTCCCAGGCAGCTGCCATAACAGGTACCACTCCGCCAATCCCTCTTTGAATGAGCTTTTGCATCCTCCATTTGACGTAAACGCATGTCCTTCCAGTGACCCGTAACAAGCGAATCGATCTACAAAAGAAGCAAACGCAGCGCAGTGTCTTCCGCTGCAACGTCTTTGGGGCAGCAGGGAGCGGGAAGAGCGGCTTCCTCCAAGCTTTCCTCGGCAGAAATCTGCAGGTCGGTGGCACCAAGAACTCAAAACAACACCTTGTTTTTCTAAATCACACCTCTTTTGTCTTCAGAGGCAAAAACTTGGAGAAAAATGTAATTTTCAGGCCAATTTTTGTTTTGTGTCTTGGTGGGGAATAGAGAGGCTTTGGCGGCAGCTCCTTTCACAATAAAAGCATGTGTAAAAATGTAGAAACACCTACATTTTCACTTGCACAGAAAACTGTCTAATAAACCTAAAAGTCAGTAAATTGAAATCCTTTTGAGTTCCCTGAATTGGATGCTAAAGCATTTTTTTCCCCCATCACAGCGGCAGAAGCAAATCAGAGAAGCCCACAAGTCCTACTACGCCATCAGCACCACCTATGTTTATGGTCAGGAGAAATATCTGTTGGTGAGAAGCGCTCAGTCTGACCAGACATCTGATCGGCTGCTTTTTGGATTACTGTTATATAATCCCGCACCGGAATGCTAATCTCTCCTTGTGCACTCGGATCTTTCTCTGCTTACTGTTCTGTCTTTTCGTGAAAAGCTGCACGAAGTGATTCCTGATTTGGACTTCCTGTCGGAGGAAGACTTGGCCTGTGATGTGGTCTGCCTGGTGTATGATGTCAGCGACCCCTGTTCCTTTGAATACTGTGCTAAAGTGTATAAGGTGGGTCAATTCTTCTAATAAGTTACTTCAAAACCTCCCTTTTTAAACCTCATAACTCATCACCACTTTTATTTTGTTTTTTTGCAGCAATACTTTATGGACAGCAAAACGCCGTGCGTGGTAATCGCCGCCAAGTCCGACCTGCACGAGGTGCGGCAGCACTACAGCCTGTCACCCCACGACTTCTGCCGGAAGCACAAGCTCCACCCGCCGCAACCATTCACCTGCAACACAACCACCGCGCCCACTAAGGATCTGTACACCAGGCTCACCACCATGGCCATGTATCCGTGAGTATTTCGGTGTGCTCGCCATTTTACAGCCATTTGTGTTTCAGCAACTGTTCATAAACACTGTCAAAGCGACTAAACTTGATCATATTACTATGGATTCCAGACGATAACAAAATGTGTTTTTAAAGTATTTAGTAATAGAAAACCAAAGGGGCATTAGTTGGTTTTAGTGTCGTAGGTGTGTAAATGTGAAACGTCTATGAAGCATCTTTAAATCTCCACCAGAAATATTTTCTGCTCAATCCTTCAGATGAATAAAGTCTGTGGGAGTGTCTAAACTCCTTAAACCTCCTTGATCAGATTAGAATTTAGGCAAGATTAATTAGCATTTCAGTAAATCTCATTGTAACAGTTTGTAATCCTATTGCTTTAATTTGAAAATCCCACAGGTTTAGGTTGCAGTAATTTAGTATAATCGGTGAGATTCTAAAAGTTCTGCAGGAGGTAGAATAAATGCAATTCTTAACTTATATTTAATTTATTTAAATTAGTATATCACTCAATAAAAATATAATAAGTGTAATTCTTGAATATTATTTGATCAAAACATTTTGTTAAAATATTTGTTAACTCAATATTTTAAAATTAATTAATTGTTTGCTTCTACTTTTTCCTTGTTGTAAGACGACCTTTGGTGTCTAGAAAGGCGCCTAGTAAATAAAATGTATTAATGTTATTGTTAATATTATAAAATTTCTACTTATTTCATTTTTATTATTATTATTGCTTCTATCCACATTAAACAGGTTTTACGTGTTGCACACAGTCACATTAGCTGTAGTGTAAGGGTTTATTTGTATAGAGACTAAAGGTGGTTTCACAGAGAAAATGTCTTAAAAAATTTATGTAAAAACATTTTTCTTTTCTTTTCTTTTTAAAAAATAAATTAAAAGGATATTTCTTAAAATAGCTCAATCTTTTGGCTATCCAATAACACGGATTGGAGTTAAATGACGCCACTAGCAAATAGAAGCCCTCTGCTGCTGCAAAAAGAATAGAAAAATATCATCTTTCAGTTTATTCTAAACCAGTTTTCCTGCAGACTTTTTCCTTTGACGATTTCTGTTTAAAACAGTTAATGGTTGTATCAGTAAAACATCAGGTCTGCGCGATGTCATGTGAGGCTCCGCCCCCTCCCTGCATGTTGTATAACTGTGAAAACACGCGTTTTTGTGTCTTTCCGCAGCCATGCCCGCCTCCGCTGCATGTGTTCCTGCAACAGGTGCACTTATTGCCTGTGTCAGAGCCTCCTGAAGCTGGAGCTGCTGCGCAGCGTTAAAGCTCAACTCCGCAGGGTCGTTCACAACAGGTTCACACACAGAACCAGCTCTAGCTCTTTAACATAGACTCCTTCTCCCTTCCCTCCTCTGTCTGTGTCTTTTCCGTTCTTGGAGCAGACCTCCAGGATGGAGCACAGGCTCCAATAATCAGACCTCTAACTGGTGACAGTGATAGCCCCTCTGCTGTGCTTCAGTGCTCGGCCAAGTTTACTCTGCATGTTCACTGCAGGAAGCATGGAGATCGTTGCATGGTTACGTGGTTCCATTGGGCAGCTTTGCGCGCCTCATTTATTTTCTTTTTACAGATAAATAAGGTTTATTTACGAATAAGCCTTATTTATCTAACTTTAACACAGTTTATTCTGTATTCGTTAGAAATGCTCCAAAACTGAATGTAACTTTTTTTTGCGTTTGTTTGGAGGTTAGCGGAGGTATTTGAAACCAGAAATGTCTGTCAGCGACCAGTGGGCGTGGTTTCTAAATCGGTTTCGTCTTTGCGACAAAACCGGCCAGTCACGCCTCGGCTTTCTGCTCCCATTCCAGCCAGCCGAGCCGCTCCGTGTGCAGGCTGATGCGGCCGAGTGTGGCGGCGCTGTGCCAGCTGACACCCAGGCTGTTAGCCAGGGAGGTACCGGCGTGTCCGTGTGTGAGCGCCCCCCCTCACAACTAATGCTTCTCTAACACTGGTGCGCAGTACAGTCGCATTTTTATTTAAAGCCCCACTCTGGTCGTCCATGGTTCCCAGTGGGTTTCTAACTATGATGATGCCGTTTTTAGCATCATCATTTTCTAGGACATAGTTTTTGCAGACCGGCGTGGAGGAATCCCATCCCCTCTTCACATCACCTATAAATGAGAGCTCTTTGTTTACATGCTCTCCCTCTCTAGCTTACAGCCCCTCGCAACCCCAACCAATCATTACAGATGCAACATAAATGGCGTGTGATATCCAGCCGTTTTTAACAGTTTTGAGCCAGATGCCAGCACAGATGAGGAAAATGAAGACGTTCATAGATGCATCGGAATGGAGCAGAGCATGGAGCTTATGGCTATTTTCTACATCACAAATGCACTGTTTTTCAAACACCATTTTTTTTCCTGCTGCTGATTTACAACAATATTAGTAAAGGAACGCAACTTTAAGCTTTTTTTAACTTGTGTCCTCCATCGTCAGAAAAGAACAATTTTAAAACACAACTTTCTTCGTCTTTACACTAACGATAGCTTAACTGTGAAGATTTATTTGAAAGAATCAGGATGCTTTGAAACTCCAGGTGTGAATTTTGGAAGTTGCCCCTCTTCCAGGAGCTTTTTAGATGATTGCTGCAGTGAATATGCAAACAGTAAACTTTGACCTGCATGCGGCGTTTGCATACAAAATGAGAGAAACACGTGCCTTGGTGTTTCATCCCACTGAAAACCTCACTGTCTTCTGCACGTTTTCATTGCTTCGTCAAAAATCGCTCCAAATTGATCAGCTGGCATGAACTCCATGAATGATGTTCTGTGACGTTTTCAGTCTCATTTTCCATCTTAACGCTGACCTCTGAACTCACAGGAAGTGCTGTTTTTCAGCCGTTAGAGACGGCGGCTCTACTTCCTGTGTGTCCAGACTTGCTAATTGTGGTTTTCAGACACTAATAATTGAAAACAGAGTTGCTCTTAATGATTTTACTGCACTGAACCAATCGCACTGTCATTTCATCCCGTTTTCCTGTCCCCCACCTTTCTGTTCTCTTTTCACTCTTCAGGTGTTCCTCCTCTCGTTTTTGGCTGCCTCTCTTCCTTTTCTTCTTGCACGTCTTCACTCTCTTTTATTAACACTTTCTGATTTTTTGCATAGCTAACCTATTACACATCAGGTCTGGCTCCTTGGTCAAATACTGCCATCTACTGGTGACGGGGAGCGTTTCACATGTCTTTCACGAGAGGCAGATGTTTGGTGGCTGGTTTTGGCTTAAGATTGACACTTTTGATAAATTAAGAGTTGATTCCTTTGATGGCGGAGCTGCATGTGAGCTTACATTTGTCTGTGTGTGACGCCAATAACAGCATGACTGAGCAAGGTCGGCCAGGCAGAGATGGGGGCTGCAAAGTCAGGGTAGACTATTTTATTGCAGCCACTTCATAAAACGCAAAATAAAATAACAAATACTCAAACATTAAATAAAAAGGGTTGTAGGTCATACTTCCTGATGATAAATGAAACATAAAAACATGTATTTTAGGTTTGTTTGTGGTAATAAAGATTTTGCAAAAGTGTTTGACAACAAAAATATTTTTAGTTTGATACATTTTATGTAAAGGGTTTTTCTGGGTCGTTTCAGAGTTAAAATGTGAATTTTCTTGTAAGCTAACCCATTTCAACTAGTGTGATTACACTTATTTTGTAACTTAAGTTACATTTTCTTTCTGTTCTTTCTTAAAGGCGATGAAATACATTTTTTATTTAGAAAACTCCGTTTTTTGGGGGCATGTCTTTGATTAATCTAAAAGTGAGTGGATACGTCCAATAACAGCTGAATCAGCCTCAGTTGGAAGCTGCCGTGTCTGCGTTTGAGCGGAGCGTGGGGTCACTGGGCCACAGTGTCTGTGTTTGTGTGGAGGCTGCATGGCTGGGTGGAGGTTGCTTTGGGCTGTCAGCGTGATGCAGCAGGTCACGGCATCCCACACGGAGGAGTCCATTTAGATGGAGGCCTCAGCTGAGCTGGCAGTCCTGCAGAAAGGTAAAGGCAGAAGTGATGCGTTTGTCCGTGGATGGGCGTCTTTCACGTGAAACGGCAGGCCGCCAGTGTTGATGTTCATGTGATGTTTTGTCATTTTTAGCAGGTGATGGATGAGAGAAGATGCTTTTGGCGCTTTCTCTTGGCAGCCTAAAAACAGCAACAGGCTTTTAGCGTAAAATGACCCTCATTATATAACAAATGAGTTTCTGATTTTGTCCTTTTGTCTGCTTCTTGCTTTGAGCTTTATCCCCTTTGTTGTATTTTGAGGTTTTTGTCTAGAAACCCAAATATTGCAAACCTGTTTTTTAAAGAAAAAGAATCACAGTTTTGCTTTATTTTTAATTTTTTGCAGAAGTACACAAAAACGACATATTGGTGTTTTTTCCCTTTTCTGGAAGCTGCTTTTTGATTTGCTTCCATTTGAAAAAAAAAAAACCTTTTAGTCAAACGTCAAGGCAAAGCACGTGATTCTGTTTCGAGCTCCAACCCCCTGGGCAGCGACTTTCGTCGTTAGTGGTCAAGATTGAGGAAGTTTTCACTCAAATTTGCCCGACTTTGTCTTGTTATTGCCCCTGCGGCCTCCCACTAAAACAGTTTCCCTCGTCTGTGTGTGTGTGTGTGGCTTCCCCCCGCAGGCACATGGCCCAAGCGGACCTGAAGAACTCCACCTTCTGGCTGCGGGCGAGCCTGGGGGCCACAGTGTGTGCCGTTCTGGGCTTCGCCATGTACAGAGCTCTCCTGAAACAACGGTGATCAGCAAGAGAGACTCACTTCCTCCCTGGTATTTCTGTGGAATCCACTCCCCGATTACCTGAAAGACTCTTAAAGACCGGCGCTCCTGAGAGGCCAACGCTGATGCCTGCACCTCATGGTTGATTGACACCAATACGAGCCAGAAACAAATACGATACGTTTTTATTTTTATCTTATCAAGAGTGGGTTGAAACGGGCATTTTTGGAGCGCAGTTTCTAAAAGCAGATGCTTCAGTTTAGCCCAGATCAAACTTTAGAGGTCACAGAATTTTTATCAACTGATTCAGTTCATTTTATTCCTCTAGTTAAAGATCTGGGAACTGAATAGGAGCGACACAAAAAGGGACTTGAATCTGTTTAGCGACGTATATGCAGAATGGTATGTATGTATTAGACATTTTTAGGATCTATAGGCAGCATTGGAATCCAAAAGAAAACACCAACATGAGATCAGACGATGAGTGGTGCTCACATGTACCTCTTGAAAGGTCACAGTTGTCACGCACATGTTTAAACAGAGTTATTTATTAACCTCTATTTGGCTGTTTTGAATGCATGAAGCAGAGTTTTCATGTATTTTTGTATTTAGTATTATCAAATCTGTCATCATTTATGCTGCATGTGTTGTTTTTGCTTTTCAAAAAGAGCTTCGGTCCTCAACGAAACAAAAATACAGCAGTTAAGAAAAACCCTTCCAGCCTGGCTTCAAATCATCAAAGTGTTCTGTTTTTCCCTCAACATTTACAATAAAGGTTTGTCATCTGGAACTGCTGTTTGTGTTTAAATTGTTAAAAGGATGAATAAAAAACAGTCAAAGCAGATAATTTTTATCCTTTTGGAGCAAAAGTAGAATTAATAGTAAAACTAAAGGTGGGGAAACAAGTATGTTTTCCTGTGATCAAGCAAAGCCAGTGATGGGCAAAATGGAGAAGTGGTTCCAGTAAAGAGACTCCAGGCTGTGCGAGGAGGAAGTGACACCACACATCCACGCCGACGGAGGTTTAAGTGACTGGCTGCCACGGTGAGGCGAGGGGGGCTGATCTGCTTCTTCTGGAGGCCACCATGTCTGTTGATGGGACCCGTTTGCTGTTTGAAGGGTTTCTGCAGAAAAGAAAAGATACTCTGGTAAGTTAGAGAAACCTGTTAGCGTTCAGCTCACAAAGAGGACATCTACTTAGCTCCCTTTGTCCTACGTAAAGAAACTGATGTGGGCCACATACTGGTTCAGGCTTCAGAACACGACCCTGTTCTTCTACAATGAGAAGAACTGCGATGCTGTGAGTAGAAATGAACTTTAATCCCAGCTAGATTTGGTTGGGATAAAATAAATGCCACAGCCTCATATTTGAAGGATTTTCTGAACGATTGCTTTTATTTTGGTTTCACTGTCTTCCTCACAGTCTACCTTAAAAGGTTATTACTACATTTACAAAGTAAGTGGCTCTTTTTTTATTTATCCTTTTGTGTCCTGTACTGTAGGATTTATAGTTTCTTTTTCTTGGGTTATTGATTTCAAACAATAAATACAGACAGAAAAAGATTTTTTTAACTACCAGTATTTAAGCTATAAAGTCAAAGTGATTGGAAAATAAAGGATGATGTGATCTTCTTGACATAATTACTCTTAATCATACATAAACATTTCCTATATATAGATAGTACACATGACACATTGATTCTATTGAATGTGATTGTTAAAGAGAGTTTCATTAACTGCTTGAATAGGGAAATGTACACATTTATTCACAGTAATACCTCTTGAAAAACTTTCACATCTTTAAACTTTTTATTGATTATTTATTTCACTTTTTTAATCAATTCTAATTAATTTAGCTATTTTAACATAATTAAAATAATGTACAGATGGGATGTTAAGATGTGCCACATTTATCCAATGTTTACTTTCAGTGCAACTTTTCAGATTTTCTGCAAACATGTATGTACAGCGGAGTAAAAAAGTAATCGGCCACTATTTGAGCAAGTTCCCCCCCCCTTAAAAAGGTGAGAGAGGCCTGTAACTTTCATCGTAGGTATTTCTCAACTATGAGAGACAAAATGAGAAAGAAAATCTTTGTCTGATATTTAAATAATTTATTGGTAAATTATGGTGGAAACTAAGTATTTGATCAACTACAAACAAGTAAGATTTCTGTCTCTCACAGACCTGCTTCTTCTTCTGCAAGGAGATCCTATGTCCTTCACTCGTTACCTTTATTAATGGCACCTGTTTGATTAGTTATCTATATTAAAGACACCTGTGCACAACCTCAACAGTCACACTCCAAGCTCCAGCTATGGCCAAGAGCAAAGAGCTGTCTAAGGACACCAGAAACCAAATTGTTGACCTGCACCAGGCTGGGAAGACTGAATCTGCAATAGATAAACAGCTGGTGTGATGAAATCAACTGTGGGAGTAATTATTAGGAAATGGAAGACATGCAAGACCACTGATGATCTCCCTCCATCTTGGGCTTCCTGCAAGATCTCACCCAGTGGGGTCAAAATGTTCACAAGAATGGTGAACAAAAATCCCAGAATCACACGGGGGACCTAGTGAATGACCTGCAGAGAGCTGGGACCAAAAAGACTGTCCTATAGATGAAACTAAAATAGAACCTTTTTCTAAGAACTTTACTAATTGCGTTTGGAGGACAAACAATGCTGAGTTGCATCCAAAGAACACCATACCTACTGTAAAGCATGGGGGTGGAAACATCATGCTTTGAGGCTGATTTTCAGCAAAGGGATCAGGACGACTGATTTTTGTAGAGGAAAGAATGAATTGGGTCATGTATCGTCAGATTTTGAGTGAAAACTTCCTTCAATCAGCAAAGGCATTGAAGATGAAACATGGTTGAGTCTTTCAGCGTGACAATGATCCCAGACACACTGACCTGATAACAAAGGAGTGGCTTTGTAAGAAGCATTTCAAGGTCCTGGAGTGGCTTAGCCAGTCTCCACATCTCAACCCCATAGAAAATCTTTGGTGGGAGTTCAAAGTCTGTGTTGCCCAGCAACAGCCCCAAAAAACAAAATTGCTCTAGAGGAGATATGCATGGAGGAATGGGCCAAAATACCAGCAGCAGTTTGTGAAAAGCTTGTGAAGACTTACAGGAAACATTTGACTGCTGTCATAGCCAAAAAAAAGGGTGTATAACAAAGTATTGAATTGAACTTTTGTTATTGACCAAATACTTATTTTCCACCAGTATTGACAAAAAAAATCTTTAAAAATAAGACAATGTGAATTTTTAGATGAGATGAAAATTACAGGCTGCTTTCATCTTTTTAAGTGGGAGAACCTTAACATTGGTGGCTGGCTAAGTACTTTTTTTGCCCCACTGTAACGGCTGTTTCCATAAATGAAACGCAAAGATAAAAAGAAAAACTTTTTTTTTCTAAATTGTTCACTTCCTTTTATTTCAGTTTTTTTTTTGCATGTTTTTTTTTGTCTTGTTTTGTAAATGTTTTATGCTGTGATTTGATCCAAAATGTTGCAGTGAAAAAGGATTATTGTCTTGTTTTTTGTACAGTTGTGTACTGCAAGGACTTTTTTTTTTCCTCAATTCCTCCATAGTCTGAGCCCATACTGGGTCCACAAGAGGAAGAACGTCTTCGGTGTCTAACCAGCTTCTCTTGGTTCAGGTACAATCAGTGCGAGAGGTTCCAAAAGCTTCCAAGAAGCACTTTCTGTTTGAAATAATCTTGGCAAATGGAAAGAGCAAAATGTTGGTGAGTCAGACCTTCAGGGAGTTAACAATAGTGTTTCAATTTGGTCACTAAACTTTGTGTATGTGTGTTTGTATATGTGTGTGTGTGTAGGCAGCAAAGACGGCAGCGCTCAGAGAGCAATGGATTGAGCACCTCTGGCAAGCCATGCGCCTGTCTACCTCTGCAGGAACACTGTAAGATAAGGAAAAGGTTTTTTGGCTTTTGCAGCTCACGAGTTAATTTTTTGTTTTTTTGTTTTTGGGGAAATACATATTGATGATTCTTCCTATGTAGGTTTTATCCCTGATAATGAAATGTCTCATGGATTGGGCCCGTTTGAAAATAATATTTTGAACAGACCAGCCTTCTTGTTACTGTCACAGCATGACGCTGCTGCCTGCCACGCAGACGGCTCCTCTTACTCCTCAGCAAATCTACCCTGAAACCAGCATCTATGAGGAGCACAGCTGTAAGTGAAGTATCCAAAATGGATCTATTTTATTAGGATCTCTTAACTCTTGTGCTATCCTAGGCACTTTAACATTGGGAGTTGGGTCATCTAGACCCACCAGACAGTAAGCTGAACCTTTTTTCTTCAATGATTTGTGATCTTCACTGGTGTCCATGGATTACATGAAATCCTCTCCACCTTTATCCACCTTTGTGATGGTAGGGAGAACACGTCAGTGTAAGGGTGGGGTCATAGGATAGGACAAGGGTTAATCCAGTGTGAGTCCAGCAAGACCCTTTGCGCTGCTGCCTAAACTATGACTGGATTTCCTTGTGCCTCCCTCTGTCAGGAAGGGCATCCGACGTAATAACCTGTAAAAGCTGGAGGAATATGCCGATAGGTGAACAACAAATACATTTGTGCCCACAAATTAGCATTTTGTGGCCACAATATTGTATTTTGTGGGGGCAAATTGAGATTTTTTGCACACAAAATATGTATTTTGTGCGCACAAATGAGATCTTGTGACCACAAAGTAGGAAGAATTGAAGACACCAAAATACAAATCTATGCGCACAAAGTGCTAATTTGTGACCACGAAATACTACAGTGTGGCCAAAAAATGCTAATTTGTGGGCACAGAAAACTAACAAAATGCTTCTAAAATGCTCATTTGAGTACCTAAAATGCTAACTTGTGACCACCAAATACAGATTAGATTTTTTTCTTTTGAATGTTACGCCCAGGGCTTCATCTTTTTCTCTCCAGAAGGGATCTGAATGGTTGCAGCGTCAGGTTGTTGCCCCTTCTGCTCCTGATTTTCTCCTCCTTTTTCAGATCACACAGAGTCTCATTCCAGTTGGTTCAGTGGTGAAGATCACCAATCAGATGGAGACTACGATCACTTACCTTGCAGAGGTTTGGTAGAAAAGTTCCTCAAGTACATTTCCTTTCTTAAACGTTCTTGCTGGTCACATCCTCCTCTATTGTCAGCCATTCAGAAGATCAGCACTCCAACAAAGATGGATGATGTGTATGATTCTCCCAGATCTTACTTTAAAAATACTGAATGTGAGGGTGAGTCAAAGTTCAGTTTTTAATGTTCTTTAACAAGAAAAAATAAAGCACAAACTCATTGTTTGGTGTGAAATCTGTTTCCTTCAGATCCCACATATGACGTCCCGACCTGTCATTTAAGGAAGACTTTTTACACGACGGGTAACTCCTATCACAGAGTTCCCTCAAACATCTCTCGACGTTTGCTTAAGGATTTAATGTTTCTTTGCAGATTCAGAGGAGGAAACCCACTGAAGGAAGTGACATGCAGATCCAACTGTCTCCTCGTGTGCAGACAGGACATTTTCTTTCACCGACTCAACTGTCACAGCTACATTTTTTGTTTTGAATGAGAAGAAAAGTGGAACTCATGTGTGTTGACTTAACAACAAAGTCCAACTTTTTGTTTATTTGAGTTCAAACTCTACAGGAAATCACAGTCAGTTGTATAATTACACACATCAGTTATATTGTGAGACTCCACCTGGGTCACAACTACAAAATATACACCAACAAGATGAATTTGCTCTATTATATACTTTGGACTGAATTTAAAGAAAATGATTTGAGCTTACTGTAAAGAATATGACTCTTATGAAGTGAAATAAAATTAAATCCTGACGTATGAGAAGAAAAGAATGCTATTTACAATAGGAGTTCATCCTTTAATGTTGTTCTACACTTTAATGTTCTGGCTAGACTTTTAGAAGAAACTTGTCCATAATTTGCTAAAATGTAGTGATAAGTCCCAAAGTTCGCTGTCTGCTGTCAGAGTTGATGTAAACAGGAATGTTTAAAAAAAAACAAAAAAACAAAACAGGACACCCAAACATTACAACGTATCTACAACACAGCAGGATTAAAGTAGACATTGAACACAACTTTATTAACATGGTATTAATATTTATAGATTGAAAACAGATATGATAGTGCAGAGTTTAGTCTGAAATGCTTGAAAAGTAGGCGGCTTGAGCGTATAGGAAAGCTGAAGGAGCGTGCAATTTGGATTTAGATAGGAAAGAGTATATCTGCTAATCTGAGCAGATGCTGTCATTTGGATCTTTGTTAGGTCCGACAGATTTGGTTCAAAGCACAAATGTGGAAAAACTATACAACTAGATTGCTAGTTCTAAAATATCCAGTTTTATATATTTTTTGTTGTTACCCCAAAGATATGATCCACTGAGATTCTGAAGTCCTTCCTAAATCCCTCAGAGCTTATTTATATATTAATATACAGTGTAGTGATGTTACTTTTTTTATTGCTGTACAACTTTTTCTCTCAGAAAATATTTTTGAAGGACTTGCTCACCGATGACATATTCTTTTTTAATGATGGAGTCAGGCTTGGGCCTGGTTCTGCTCACTCAGGAACTCCTCCAGAACTGTGATGATGTTGCAGGCTTCGGGTAAATCGCTGTGCTCCGCTCTGGCGTTCTGCAGCAACACGTCGCCGTTACCGCAAGCCTGGAGGAACTGGCAGCACCGAAACAAGGCGTAGTGACTCATCTCCGCCTGCCTCACGAAGCGCTTCAGGCTGTTCATGTCCTGGATGGCCTGCAGAGTAGCAGGTGATGGATGATGAGAGAGAGGAAGCAGAAGTGGGAAATAATGATTATTGGGGACATAAAACATTAATAAACCAATAGAAAAAAGTCTGTTTATATTTGTTAGATAACTTCCCCTTAGGACAATAGTTAATAAATAAAAAATGCTTAAAATGCTGTGAATTATTTGGTCGTGATTGCTTTCCCTCACCTTGAGTTTGAAGTTCTCCAGTATCTGTCTAAGCAGGAAAGGGTTGCAGCGCTCTGCTGCGTTTAGAAAGGCCTGGATCCATTCATCGCAGAAGCGATTAGTAACTTAAGGCACAGAATAGCAACATTAAATCCTAACCATAAACACATAGCATGTGTGTCCCAGAAATTTGTAATTTTTTTTTTACCAGTGTTTGTGAACGTTGGGGGGCTGGTGGAGCAGTCAATCACAAGGTCAGACTGTGTGTCCTCTGACATGGCTTTGCACAGAGAGGCAGATGTGGTGTCCTGCTGGGACAGGCCCTGCAAACTGGCTGCTTTAATGAAACTAGGACAACAACAAAAATCAATAAAAACTGAGCTGATGCAGTGTCCTAAAAAGATAAATATGCATCTTGATATTTGTGATATTTATTTCAAGTCAGATCCATTTACCTAGACACATCAGCTTTTGTCTTCTCGTCTGAATTGATGACTTGTACATGCGTGTGACTCAGAGCCTGGAGGAAAACAAAAGTTTAGCATTTGGAAAACATACAGACACACAGTTATGACTGGATTGGATTGAAGTGTTTGATTGTTAATTTTTAGATGTACTTTAATGTTCATTAAAATGTTTGCATCTTGTAGATACATTTAGGTGGTTGTTTCCAAACCCTATTTTAACTATAGTACAAGAATTTGTACTTGACTCGTGGTTTAGAAGGACTCACAGCATGCAGCAGAAAGGTAATGTTGTTCTGGACCAGTTGCACCAATCGATAAATGTGCATCACCGACTCCTCGTACCACCGGCTCAGATAGGGACGCACCTCTGTCTCCAGGTTCTGCAGCTGCAACAAACACAGTTGGTTTGTAATCTTTTAAAAAATCAATGTAATATCGTTTGTATATTTTATTGTGTGTGTGTGTGTGTGTGTGTGTAACCGTGTTGCCATACCTCTGGGGTCTGAAGGCTGCTATGCAGTCCCTGCACATATTTGTCCAGCTCCAATCGAAATGTGTTTGCAGTTAAAGAACGCTGCTTGTTTTTGGATAAATCCAGACAATGTAAGCATTGAGGATGGATAAAAATACCAAGGATATAAGTTCAGTCCTTTCTCTGACCCCCCCATGAAGCAGATGACATATCCGTTTCCATCAGCATCTGGCTGTTCTGGAGATTTTTCCTGCTCAAGGAGACAGCAGTAGCAGCCGACTGCCTGCTCTGGAATACTGAGAAGAAAACAAAATCTGAGTTTTCATATTCATTCTTTCATGTCATGTTTGTGGGAAAATAATTTAGGCATTTTTAAACAAAAAATTCTGTTTGGAAAATTTAAAAGGAATACCTAAGCTCCACTGTAGCAATGTTGCCCATTCCTCCAAGAAGAGCTCCTTTGCTCAGCCTCCTTGAAATGTAGGTCCGCAACTCTGGTTCTGCCTCTGATGGCAGGCTGCTGTCAATCAGAGTCAGGCTGTGGATGAAACTTCTTGTTAGAACAGAGGCGCAATCGAGGATGATGATGATTCTGAAGGTCACTCAGTTCAACGGGAAGAAATGGAAGAAGCAGATGAATTAGAAAATGCACAACACATGACCGAGTCTGAAGCTTTTCCACGACACTGTTCCAAAAACATTCAGAGATTGATAATTCCACTAAACGCGTGGAGATGAGACACCATCCACACGATCAGAGCATCCAGGACAATGAAACTCATCAGCACACCAATGATCAATCAGGACAAAATCATGAGCAAAGACATGATTGATTCTGTGATGATCGGGTTTCCAAAAGCAGCCCGTGGATGCACGAATGCAGAACAGAGAAAGCCAAAGAGAAGCAACCACTGGAAGCAGGTGGAGGGGAAGCATGTGGCTCCTGTGTTACCTAAAGTCTTCCTGAGTTGTTGTGGAGTCTGCACGGCTCTGGCTCCATGCCACATTTTCCTCAGAAGCTTCAGATCTAAGAATCATCACGTGGTTAGGCTTTCACAGATTATCATCATCTGCACAAATGTCGCCACCAGATAGATAACTAACTAAACAGCTGGAGGAATAATAGAGCTCACGAGGATTTCCTGTTTGCATTGAAAGTAAAACTGTTAATTGAAAACATGTTTTAATATTGGTTACATTAAGTTACAAGTTTTTAATTTTCCTCACGCATAAACTGTCCTCCGGGCTAAATTACAGAAAACGAGAAGGACTTTCCAAAGCAGAGAAGTGAATTTGAATCATTACCTTGAGCCTTGATAAAGGTAGATGGCGTAATAGCAGTAAAGCTGAGCCTTCTGGCTGTAGCCCGAGATTTCTTCAGAATCAAAGTCATCTCTGTCCTCCACGTCAATTGAATCTTGGAATGACGACGTTTGGGAGGTAAACATTGTCTTATGGCACAAAGGGAAGCTTCAGTCGATTAAATTCGTAGATTCGAAAACGTGTCTAAAAGCCAAGCTTTGTTGTGTTTAAAAATCAGTAACTGACGCACAGTAATATTTAGCTGTTGACGATTATAGCAACTGTCAAGAGGGATGGTCTGATAGGCTCTCATTCGTTTACCTGCCGACTGGGCATGCCCAATGTACACCTTAAAAATATTTCCGACGTACGCATTTGTCTTATTTACAAAGGTTCCTCTGCTTTTTTTTTTTTTTTTTTACTTGGACACGTTTGCTTCAAAAGTACAAATATATAAATATGTATACACATTTCTTTTTAATATATGTGTAACCGAATCGACTTTAACAACAACGATGTTTTCCAAATAAATAATTGGGCAGCTATTAGTGTATTTAGCCACCAGGTCGCGTTGCTGAGTATGTTTTTGCAGTGAACTCTCGCGAGAGCCTCCGCCATCTTTACGTAAGCTTGTTTGTATTCGTTAATTGGGAAAACTAACTGCACTAAAATCATGGGAAGAAAGAAGAAGAAGCAAATGAAACCTTGGTGTTGGTATCCTTACTTGTATAACAACTTTTTTTTATAAGGAACATTGTTTTTAATAATTATGGATAGCTGTATTACATGAGTAATAACGGTTTCTGAGAGTCCTTGCTAACTAGGCTCGCGCTCATCGGCTCACACAGCATACTAGCAAAACACTATCTGCTCACTGTCTCCTTTAACCAAAGTTTTATTCTACGGAGCTTCTGTATAAGGATGTTAAAGGCAAACAACTATTTAAAAAAGTAAAACCTATGCAATCTTATTTAGAATATGTTCTTTTGTAAAAACTGTCACAAATGTCAAGTTCAGGAGTTTCCTAAGCCGTCTTTCAGGTATTGTAACAGGGATTTTGATGATGAAAAAATCCTCATTCAGCATCAGAAGGCGAAACATTTTAAATGCCACATCTGTCACAAGAAGCTGTACACCGGCCCAGGACTCGCTATTCACTGTATGCAGGTGAGTGAGGTCACTGGTCAGTTGTTGGTTCAAAATGCAAAAATATTGAATTTAAAGAGAAACAAAAATGCTGTTTGATGACTAGGTGCACAAAGAAACAATTGATGGAGTTCCCAATGCAATACCCGGAAGAACAGATATTGAACTGGAAATTTATGGGATGGAAGGTATTCCAGAGAAAGACATGGAGGAGAGACGAAGGGTTTTGGAGCAAAAAAACCAAGGTTCTTCATCATTTTTCTAAAATCACATAACAGTACAATCAACCTTATGCTTTGTGTGTTTATATATACCATTATTCTTTTTATGCTCAGACACTCAGAAGAGAAAGCTGAATCAGGATGATTCGGATGAAGAAGATGACGATGATGAGCCGGGTTCCTCTTTCCAGCAGCCTGTTGCTCGTCTGCCTCAGGCCAGTTTCGTCCCTCCTATGACTCAGCCCGGTTTCCTCCCTGTCCGTGGTGCTCCAGGGATGCCGCCAGCTGGATACTCAGGTGTCTAAAAGAGTTTAGCAGAAGTGCAATTTTTTAGTGTTCTGTTCCTTTTATTTTGTTTGATCTTCGGTTTAAACTTCAAATACTTTTTGGGGGGAACTCACAAAACAAGGAGCAATTTTTCTTCTTTCTTGTTTTTAGCTTTACATTTATCTCTATCAAGAAAACAGATTATGTCAAGCATTTGGATTAAAACAAGGCTTTCTGCATTGCTCAATGGTTTATTTTGCTTTAATGCAGGGATCAGCAAACTTTTACACTTAAAGATTCATTCGGATCGATTTCTCACTGAGCATATACCTTGTAGGATCCAAAAAGCCTTGCTGTACCCTTTAGAAAAAAAAAAGCGAATTTTTTGACAGTTGACATAATAGTAACAACTAACTACTACCTAACTAATGAACTAACTATATATAAAGCCCATACAGGTGTTGTAGATTGACTGTGACTGTGTGGGAGGAAGTAGGAGGAAGGTGCCGCTCTCTAGCTGCATGCAAGCCTTCTCCTGTGCTCTCTGGTACACACATCTTCTCAGAATATTAAATATTGCCCAGTAATAAACAGGCTGAAGACACTGTCTCCTTTCTGGTAGCCATGAAGCCTGACACCCATGAAGAACGCGGGTCAGGAGGCTCCGCCTGTGTTTTTACAGACACGTAACGTTGCGCTGCACAAAATAATTCCCAAACAAAACATGTAGTGATATTCATGGAAATCTAACAGTGCGCGTTCATGTTTGGAGGGAAGGTGAACCGTAACAGAAGTTTTCGTCTCGCGAGAAGAAAACTTCTGTTGTAGAATGAGTTTGTGTGCTTCTGAAAGCGCGCTCCTGTATGTAAAGGGAGCCGCGTGGCACACGCAGCGCAGAGGCACTGAGAGCGCGCTCCGACGAGAGACAGTGACAGGCGCAGTGGGAGAGAAGGAGAAAACAGTCTGAAAGAGAGAAGGAAAGTCTGAACACAGGACTAGCAGAAAAAGTAAATTATCAGCAAAAGATGAATGTGTTTAATGTGTTTGTTATAGCTCCATTCATGCGCCATATGCAAAACTTGATGAGTTCACCACGGTGATGACCTCATCACTGCGGTGATGCAGTGATGCGGTTATCGTCACAGCCCTAGTTGACAGGATGTCCTTTCAAAATAAAAGACACCCTGTGCCACTAATCTTAATGCAACAAATGTACAGGTATTAGGTATTGGTATTATCTGTATTAGGTATTACTCAATGAGCAACATGTCAGGTCGCTTTATCTAAAAATCTGTAAAAATAACGATGATGCTTTGTACCTTCAGGTATTAGGATTAGTGATAATTAGTGATAATCCTTGAATCAACTTGCATATAAAGTTGCTCGCTTTACATTTTAATTCTATCATAGACTAATATTGGAAAAAAAGCTACATTTAAATAGTTTTGTTCAAGTGTTATTTTTTTTTACATTTGGAAGTTTTTAATTTGCAATGTTTTTTCTGAAGGATCTCATAAAAGAAAATATATGTAATTTCCTGCTACATCTACAGTTGTAATAAAGTGTATTTCTCATCCGATCACATGTTTAAATTCACACCATTCTCTTGTTTCAGGAATTCCCCCGATGATCCCAGGTGTTCCCCCAATGATGCCGGGGATGCCTCATGGAGTGCCTGGAATGCCTCCGGGGTGAATGTTTTCCCCATTTTGTGAATTATTGGTTTGTGTTTATTCAGTTGTATCCAACCATTGCATTTCTCTCCTTTCAAATGTGAAGAATGATGCCAGTAGGTGGGATGATGCCACCAATGATGCCAGGCATGCCAGCAGGTAAAACCTCAACCAGAACACATTTACCTCCATATTGTGATTTGAAATTCCAACCAGAGAAGGATGATGAAATAACAAAATCGCCCCAAAACATCTTTACTTACATGGATTGGGTTTGTTTTTCTGCTACCAGTCATTCATCCCTCGGTTAGTCATCGTCCTGGGATCACTCACATGCCTCAAGTTCCTACTGTGAACGTTTTGACCAGACCTGCAGTTCCTGCTGTCATCTCTCCGTCAGCTCAGTCGGATGCAACAAAACCACTTTTCCCCAGTGCCGGGCAGGTACAGAATCCTTTCAACCTCAAAGAAAAAGAAAGCTGCATTTGACAGACAAAACCAGGAAACCAAACTGGTCTATGATCTGAAAAAGCTTTAGGACCACGGTTTTAGAAGATGTAATAAGTGGAACTCCTTGTGTTCTCAGAGTCAGCAGACAGTATCAGGATCCCCCCACACTCCGCCGTCCACCACATCGGACACCCCAAAGCCCACATTCCCCGCCTACACTCAGTCCTCTGCAGCTGTAGCCAGCCCCAATGCTGACACCAGTACAGTCTCTAAGCCTCCCTCTACTGTGACCAGTAAGGCTGCCACCCTCACCACAACCAGTGCAACCAGTAAGTTGATCCACCCAGATGAGGATCTGTCACTGGTAAGTAGTTTATTTGTATTCATCTCTATTTAATTGTTAACAGTGTCACCATATGTGTTCACAGGGAATGTTTTTGTTGTTTAGTTTCTTTGTTGGGCTGAGTTGTAACTCACCCCCTCTCATCTTTGTATTTTGTGATATAGGAGGAGTTGCGGGCTCAGCTGCCCAGATATCAGTGTAGCATTCGCCAGAATACCCCCACTGCCCCATCAGTGGCTCCTGGTGCTGTCCTGCCTCCTCAGCAACACACTGTGGGGAATCCCATACCCGGTATTCAAACTCTGTCCTGAGTATTTATGTAGGAATTCATCAAATCGCAGCACGACAGACATATTTCTCATCCCCAGTTGTGTTTGCTGTGTTTATTCCCACACTGACTGACTACAAACAAGCTTAGTTTTTTTTACATCACTCACAATTGTATTTCATGAAACTCAATGTGTAACAAGTAAATAACTGCGAAGTAAAACAAAAAAGACCCTGTTTTTTGGATTCAAAACCAGCAGTTTTGCTCTTTCAGGTCAGTTTTCCGGCCCACTCCGGGGATTGCCGGGTTACGTTCCAGGTCAGATGCTTCCATTCGTGCAGGCACATGGTGGGATTCCCCCAGGATACCAGGGAGCGCCGTCTCGGCCACCCATGGGCGTGAGACCCCCCGTGATGTCCCCTGGAGGTCGCTACTGAAGTCAGCCTTCCTCTCTTCTTCCAATAGGTTTGGACTCAACCATTTTCTATATGTCCTCAGCTGCTAGCAGTATTGCTCTTGTACTACTGCAGTATACAGATGACTCTACTGCTGAGAAATGAGGAAGAGAAGCTGAAAAAACCAAAAAAAACAGCACAAGACCTACGAAGGCATCACAGAACTCATGGGAAATATTTACTCTGTCTAACCACCGTATGTACCACCATAATTCTGACCCAGTCCATCTCTGTCTGTGGCTTTTTCCTCTTCTCATGTTTCATTCAGGTGTATTGAAGTGTTGTAGATATGGTTCGTAGTGTTGTGAAGGCGCTGGAGTAACATGGGCAGTACCCCCCTCCCCCCAATACATCAAGGCAAGTTTGATGTGAATGCATATCTGATTTGAGCGAGGCCTTCACAGCACATAGTGCTGTTGGACTCAGGTCCCCAACTTTTGTTTGGTGAGGGCTTCCAGTAAATATCACTGCTTTGATGCTGATTAATCTGAAATGCTCCCTTAACCATACATAATTAGATAAATCAGTATTTAATGAAACAGCATGTGTATTGTTGTGAAACTGTATTCTAATAAACTCTGGGAAAAAAGAAGACTCTTTTTTGGGAGGTGTTACCGGGTAGAGAAAAAGTGGCACTCTGTTCTGAACTGCATGCTGTTTTGTACTTTTTTTTTGTCTTTCAGGTGAACATTTAGTTTATTTGCATCCACATTTTTTCTCACTAGAAGCAGTGGATTCCATCTCTTTACTCGTGCTCTGTTCTTTGCACTGGCTGACTCGTGCATTGTGCAGCTGCATAACATTAGCTCCAGTCATGGCTCGATTCCTAAAACTCAGATTTCTCTTCTCCCTGTAGCAATGCCATAGGAGACTGGCTGATTCCCTTCTCTCAGTGTAGCCCTGTTTCAGCCTGAGGCAAGTCTCACTGTTTTCTGTCTTCTCATTTATTAGCAGGGGCCCTCACAGCGCACATGCTGTTGGATGTTCTCGTCCCCAAACTTGCAGCAAGTTTGGTGAAGGCCCTTGTTTGTTATGTTCCGGTTAGGGCATCCTGTCATTCAGATGTGTTAGCTAGTTACATTTCAAACTACAAGCATTTTTTTTTGCACAATTTGAACTTATCTGTGGAATCAAAAGGCCCTTTTGAAAGCTTAAAAAAGTATCAGTTGAAGAGCTTAGTGGGGTAAAGGATTCTCACACTTCCAGTTAGTTATCAAAGCAGGTGCTTTATCCAGATCCACATAGTGTTGAGTGGAAGGAGGCTTAAGCATCTTTACTGTAAAGCCTGAGATTTGAACATCTAAAACAACTGTTAAACCTCAAATTCTAAAGCATTCCAAGCATACAGCCAGTTCATTAGTGTGATGACACGATCAAATGAATTCACATTTATTGGAAAATGACCACATTCTCTTTTTGTCATCAGCTGCTCTAACTGTTCATTATTACCAAATTTCATAAAGGAGATTCTCTACTGGTTGCAGTTGTAAGTACCGCCTCACCAGCAAACCTTTGTGTTATTTTTTTGTGGTTTTGAGATCCTAAAATCTCCTTTTGTAAGAATGGGTTTATATTCTCAAATGGTGGATTTGCTTGCTAAGGAATTAAACTTGGCATTGAAAAAGAACTTCACTTTTTGAATTTATGAAAAAACTACAGCTTAACTGGAGTGACTTAATTCTGTGCTATCCTATGGGATCCAGATGACCCGATCCTTACATTGACGTGTTCTCCCTGCCATCACAAAGGTGGATAAAGCTGGAAAGATTTCATGTAATCCATGGAAACCAGTGAAGATCACAAACCATTGAAGAAAAAAGGTTCAACTGCACTGTCTAGTGGGGTCTAGATGACCCAACTCCCAATGTTAAAGTGCCTAGGATAGCACAAGGGTTAAGAGATCAAGTTCTTTTATGTTTCTGATGTTTGACAAGGCAAACAACATAAACTTACATCTGTCTGTTAGAATAAAAATACAATTATTGATTTAATCCTTGGTCAAAGATGAAAGACTATTAAAATGTGTTAAATTCTTTTCCCAGTGTGCATGATGAAATCTTGTATTCACCAAAATTGGAATTATCTTTTAATAAACCAATCCAACAAACTTTCATGTGTTTTTATGATGTGTCCCCACACACATGCACCCTTTTATACCTCAGTAAAATAAGACTAGTTTAAATTTGACTTTCTTCTCAGTTTTATTAGCAAATGTCAAAAAAGGTGTAAAAGGTTTTAAGATGTTTAAGGTACATGAATCTCAACAGCCAAAATTGCGGATTTAACATGTAAAACAGATTTAAAATAAACAAGTCACCTAAACTCATCTGTTTGTAGCCTAGGTGAATATTTCTCAAAAAGTGCATTTTCTCATATTTTCAATAAAGGCTTCTTTCTGAAAAATAAAACATCTCAATTGCTTTATGAAAAGAAACACCACTTCTACATCATATATGAAAATCTCACTAAAACAAATAATTTCAAAGCTTGAAACAAAAACAGAAAATACAAACTTGAGAACATTTGAATTTCAAAATAAAGGCGAGCAAGTAAACAAATTTCATCATCTTCTGTAAATAAGCAAGAAAACAAAAAAAAGCTACTTTTTTTTTTTTACACAATATCTTTATATAAAGAAGGTTAACAGGTTACATGTTTTGCAGGTTTATATTTAAAGATTGCATTATTCTTTTATTTTGACGTCATGAGCAAGCACACCTTCAAATGAAAAACCCAAATAAAATGTGACTCTTTCATTTCCGTACGGCAGAGAGGCAGAGTAGCGAGGAATTACCCGGATTTTTTTGTCACTTTTTCCACATTTCATGTACAAATTTTCATTTTCTGTCCAGCCTTCGATCCGTTTCAATTGTTGCACAACCTTCTTTGGTCTTCCACACTTCCCCGCCGAGCCACTTTAGCTTTCTTTCATTCAGATTCCCTTTCATTCCTTTATCGATAACTCTTCTGTGGACAATCTTGTTGAGGCCTCTGGCCTTTCCTAAAAAGAAATGAGTTGCAATTCTGCTTTTTCTCTGAGACATTTGCTGCGTTTTTTGCTCGCAGAGTTTTTGCAGGGTGTCAATGGCGGATAGAAGTATCTGTTCATCAGCAGAACTGAGCTCACTGCTGTCCTCAGGCCAAAACAGAAGAGAGAGAAGGAAGAGGGAACTTGCTGATGACATCTCGTTCCCTTTTGTCCTAAATCTTTTGCTAAGGTCTTTGAGTTTTTCAATTGGCAATATCTTTATGGAACCAGGCTGAATGCAGTTCAGAGCTATCTGGCAGAAGAGGAAGTTTGTGAGCTCGGTTTTATCGAGTTTCTGCAATGTCAGGTTTTCTGGATACAAGGCCATTATTTTTTCAAGTTGTTTTCCTGCTCTTTCTGCTTTTTTGTCGTAGAATAATGACAGAATAGCTGTAACATTTCCTCCACCAAACTGGTACGTTAACATCTGTCTCTGAAATGGAGAAAGTTTTTCAGCTGGAGGTTCAGCTTTGTTGCCGTTGCTTTCATTCAGTTCTTCATTCTCCTTCGAGTATGCGGCAAAATAATCCAGCATAGACAACACTCATTCTCGTTAACCATTCTCGTGGCTTGTATACTTGTTCTGGGTCTCTTGCATCAAGCTCTTCTTCCTCCTCACTGATGTCGGTTTGAAAGTAGCTTAGGTCTAAAGAAAGGCACTCAAGTGCCTGGTGCAAGTTCTTTTGTAAGCTTTTCAGCTGGAGATGAAAGTTTTTCCAAGTTGTTTTGACCTCAGCTGGTATGTACTCTGTTAGCAAGTACTGCAAAAACTCAGAATTCCCATTAGTGTTTGAAAAAATGGTCACTCTGGACAGGAATTTTAGCAACTTGCAGCCAACATCGACTTCCCCGTAGTATGAACTATTAAGGCTAACAGTTTCTTTCCTTTGGGTTTTCTCAGAGTCTCGAAAGGCAGTAATTGCTTTGAGTGCAATGTCAATGATTTCAACCACTCTTTCAGGCGATGGCTCTTTCTCTTCCAGGGTATCACACAAGTGGTTAAACCACCATTTGTAAACCTGTCCCAGTGTATCCAACACAAATGTGTCATTAGGAGAAAGAGATTTTGCCTCCTCTGCCCACTGTAGGGCTTCTTCAAATCTGAGATTTTTGTAAAGCAGCCGAGCAAGTTGTTGTGCAACATAGGAATCTTTTCCCAAAGCCAGAAATGCAGCTTTCATCAGATCCACAGGCTCTTTGAAGACCACCATTTTCAGTGGTGACATGTTCAATCAGAGGTGACAATATTGTGTTTTTTGGGTCTCCTCTGCTGACTTTGTAGCGCCTTATGAAAAGTGTTCTGATGACTTTGAGGAATTCGTCTCTGCCAAACCTGTGATTCATGAGAACTTCATCATTGATGAGCTTCATGGCAATCTCACTTTGTGGCAAGTTTACAGAGAGCTGAGTCAGTATTTCCTTTGCTACTAGTGAATTGATGATCCGAAAGGATTGGATGTAAGTTTCTCTTAGGTGGATGAAAATCAGCTTTGCCTCTTCACTGAGTCTGTCTTCCAGTGCGTAAAAACGAGCTTCATCATGAAAGCAAGCAAGGCCAAGGAATGCCTCACAGTGTGACACAGAGATGGAGGAATCAATGACGTAGGTGTTCAGGAGAGCCACAAATCTGATGAGCCAAGTATCCTGGGAGGAATGATCAATTTTAGCCAGAATATTTTTGACAACATTCTCAATGTAGCTTGACTGAAACTCATTAGACATGAGAACAAATGTCAAGATAAACTTCAACTCTGGCTCTAACTGAGACAGTGGATTGTGTGGCAACTGATAGCTGTGATTTCCCCTTTGGAATAACAGTTTTGCTCTTGATCTTTGACTCCCTATCTCCAAACTTCTGCTTAAGGTACACCAACTTTTTTTCGAACAAAGGCTTTTCCTCATCCGACAGTTTGTATGTGACTGCTATGGTTTGAGATGCCAATGCTCTTCGCATTTTCTCTGGATCATTTGATCTGTTGCAGATCAGCAGAATGAAACACAGTAAAGAGGGATTAATCTTTTTGGTAGCAATGACATTTGTGAGATGACGTCTCAGATCATCAACAGTAATCTAGATTTTGGTCCTCCAACAGAACAAGTACTGGGAGACACTTGTTCTTGTCATTCTCCTCATGTTCCCTCAGTTTTACCATATGTTCGCACACTGTTGTTACTTCTTTGCCCTGTTTTACAACGGCACATCGTACTTTTGTCCTCCAGTTCCAAAGGATCTGTCGCGCCACTGTACTTCCACCACTGCCAGGGTTATGGTATATGTTCACAGACTCTGTGGGGCGGATTGCTATGGTGCGAGAAACTACTCTGCTCATGATGTCATTTGCTTCTTTGTATGCGTCTCGCTCAATTATAGCTTCGCATTTATTCTTGTTAGCCAGCCAGAAGTTAATCCAGTCTATTTTTCCACCTCGATAGAAGTACAGTTCAGTTTCTTGAATGTCGTTATTGCTCATAACCTCCAGATTTGCATCATCACACTGGTCAACGCTGATGATTTCCAAAGAATCCAGCCTTGCCTCTTCCACAGATTTTAGGAAGCACAGACCTCCGTTTGAGACAGGCAATTTCCTTGCTGGCTGATTCTTTGATAGCTGAATGCTTTGAACGGTTGCATCCACATGACTCAGAGGCATATCAACGATGCTGATTTCATCGAGTGAAGACTTTGCACAAGACACTTGCGCAAGACTTGACCACTTTTTGTAGATTTCTTTTGTCTCTGCTATGACTGTCAAGCAGTCATGTCCATTCATTTCTGCATAGAATTCGTGAAACGCTTCAACAACAGGTTGCTTAACATCAGATGTGAGGAGAAAGAGGACCACAAAGGAACTCCTTGGAAGGACTTCATTGCAGATAAAAGTCACAGCTTTTTTCATTTGCTTTTTTCTTGTCTTGATCCAGGTTTTTTCATCAACTGCCTCTTCCCCGCTTGGAAAGTTGTTTCGTCCATTGCAAAAAATCCAACTGACTCGGTCAAACAGCTTCAGAGTCTCAATGAAAGCAGCGTTATCTAGTCTTTTGACATTCTCATAGTCATGAAGAAAGTGAGGGGTGACAGGTTTCTGCTCTTTATAGCTACCATAAAGACCAGAGATTTCAGAATTTGGGTCAAAATCAAACACACAAAATAGTTTCATGTTGACCAAGAAGGTTATACTGTTGAGATGCTCGGGTTGCATTTGACTTGTCACAACTATGTAAAACATCGAGTTGTCCATTTTTGTTTTTCCTCCTGTTAGGAGGACTGAAAGCTTTCGTTTTTGATCCTCCTGAAAGTCTAGAGAGGATTCAATTCTGAATGATTCTGCTTCTTCTCTCTGTTGATCTAATTTAATCAGTCCTTGAATAAAACAAATTAGATCCTTTATCTTTGGTGTGTTTGCTCCCTCTCTGCAGTAGGGCACCTTCTCCTCACATTTGACTTTGCCCTCTTTCTCATGGAAATTTGGGAGGCCCACAGAGTAAAGTTTGTTCTTTACAATACTTGCTTTTGGGACAACATCATATTCAACAACCCAAGTTTTCTCCACAGTTTCTTTGTTGCAGACCTCAACAAATCTTGGATTCCTTATGCAACGCCTAGCTTCAATTTGTTCATTTGAGTCTTTAAAGCATCTTTCAATGTAATCTAATGCATCCACAAAATCTTCTCTGTTCTTCAAAGGTATTCCTATGATTTCTCCATGCTTGTGAAGCCCTTTGTTTTTATCCATAACTCCAAAATGAATGGTTCCATTGGCTCTCGTGTTCATGCATCCACATGCAAAACGCAAAACTTCATTTGCCACCTTAACTTGAAGTCTTTTTGAGTCAAGTTTGTGTGCAATCTCCAGTGACTTATATTCATGACATGGAATAATCAAGTCTTCAGTTCCAGTCTCTGGAGGAAGCAAGTGATGCTTTACGTACCTGCAGTCCTTTTCATCTTGGTCAAATTTATGATAATCACAGAATATAACTTCAGAGTTTAAGTCATTACTGAACATAACAGGAACAACTTCTTGCCCTGCTTTCTCTTTCGTTTCCTGTATGGTGTGCTCACTTGGTGCGACTAAAACTTCTATTTCTCTCCTCTTATCTTTGAAATCAGCTAATTTCTTTGTATCAGGTTGATTTGTTTTTAAAAGTTCATCTCTTTTTTGTAATAGATGTTCAATTTGTGCACTTTTCATTCCAATGGTACTGTTGAGATATTCTCTTTGTATTGTTGAAAGAACTGGTCCGGTCACCTCCTCCTCAACCATTTTTGCTATGTATACTTCTTTGATGCCGATGGATTTTAGCCAGGAGCCCACTTCAGATTCAGTCCAGCTCTTATAAGGTACTTCGTGCCACTCTGCGGAACAGAACATCAAAATTAAAATAGTTCTTGTCAAAAAAAAGTTCTATAGCATTTTAATTTTAAAATCCAACAAACAGAAAATGATAAACCAAAGTGCTTTAAAAATTATTTTGGCTCACTGTTCACTAAACAAACATGCTAATATATGAAAGGCTTTTGCATATTTTTACATGTATCTGCATCTGCACTACCATCAAATATACTCCTTCATCCCTCAATATTGTCAAATTTATGCCATTTATTGACTTTGCCATCCATTTTGAAGTGCAGTTTCCTGGACCATGGGAATTGTTCCAACTTTCACCCAAGGATTCTATTGTAATGTCTTTGCAAAAACAAGGAGCTTCTCTGGTTTCATTTCCACTACTAAAGGCAATATCAAGCCCCTGCTCATCTTTTTTAACAATACATATTAGCCTCCTGCTGCTGCTCCTCTGTTTTTATTCTCCTAGCTTGTGTAATCCACTTCTCCAGTTTTTTTTTCCTACGAACATCCAGATAGTTTACAATCTACTACATCCTGTGACCACATGGTGGGTTCCGTTTCTTTGCTACATGATCCACTTAGACATTTTCAGTCATTGGTGCTTCAGAAATGTCTAATCTTATTTCCAAATCCAAACTCTTCTTTTTTTGTCAACTTGCGGTAAACCCCTTTCAACAGTGCTGCCTAGATCTTGTCTGCCCTCTCTTAAGCTTTATATTCTTTCCATAAAAACTGCTGTGGGCTCTCTTATTCTCTAGAAGTCTCTTCTGGATCCCTCAGATTTAAATAATTTTACATTATTTAAATCTGAGGGATTTAAATATTTAAATATTTAAATATTCAAAAATAAAAAGAGTGTTGATATATGTGAATATTTCCCATCAGAATTATGTCTCAACATATAACGGAGCTTAGATTGATATTTCATACAGATAGTTCCTTTTTATGGCATGAACAACAAATTTGGCACGGATATACTTGTGGAGTTTCTGCCCCTCCTGTCAAAGTTAATTTTTTGCACTTGCTCTCCACAGTACTTAAGCCAGCTTCTTCCCCAGTCTTATTGACAGATTGTTGCCAGTCCCCATCCTTCTTTCCAGCCCTCCTCATGCCAAGTGGTTTGCCTGTCTGCCTAATCGCCTCTTGGTTGCCCAGTCTGGATCTCTCTCTGTTCTGGCTTTCCAACCCACCTTGTCTCATTACGTTTTGGAACATCTCTCAATCACTACTCTGGACCTCGTCTTCTCTTGATCTATGGGATCTCTGCCTGCTTGCCTCCCTGTCCGCCTGTCCACTTACCTGCCTAACCTTGGATCTTCACTCATGGCTTTGTTGCTTGCTCAAGTTTCCTCTGTATCCACTCAGATTTCCCAGACCACATCTCAGCCTGCCTGTGCCCCCCAACTTAAGTAACCATTGTATGCTTGTGCAAACTGTCCATCTGTCCCAGAGGAGCTCCCCCACCTATACCACATGCTGCTGATCGTGTTTGCTTCCAGAATCACCAACTGAGTTATTACGCAATCAGCATTTGTGCCAGTGTGGAAACCCTCCCTCACACCCAAAATTTTCTCTAGTGCCAGCCGTGGTCTGGAAGACTCAAGTGCTGCAGTCAATCCCCCATTTCCAAGATTCTTTACAATAAATCACTTAACTCATTCCTAACCAATATAATTGCATTTTAGGGTCCACCTAACCTTTCCAACCACAAATCTTACTGTACCTAAAGATCGTCTCCTTCAGTGAAGCACATTAGCAGCAAGAAATATCTAAAATGGCGGCCATTTGCACGGTGGAAATACACATTTATTTTAACAACCGGCTCCACTAGTAGAACAGAAAGCGCCTTGGTTAAAATCCTTAGTGATCTTCTTACAGCATCTCTGGCTCTAGTTTGATCTATATGCTTTTAGACCTCCGTGCTGCTTTTGTAATTGTCTTTCATTCTGTCCTATGTCCATTGCAATCACTGACACTCCCCCAGAATGTTTTCACTTGTAACTTTTAAACTGTTCCTTGATTGTACTGTTTGGTAGTTTTAAAACACAGGCTTCCATCTCATGGGGAGAGAGCTGCTCAGCTCCCTTTAGGGTCCGTGAAGGTGTAAAATTACCTGCATAAAAATATGCAGAGTTTCTGACTGACCTCTGTGCTACAAAAACAAACTGTTATGGAAAGCAAAGGAACTGCACTTTCCGTAACAAAATCATCTTCATGCATGACAACGCACCATCTTATGCTGCAAGGAATACCTCTGTAACATTGGCTGCTAAAGGAGATAAACTGATGATGTGGCCCCCATCCTCCTCTGACCTCCACCTTATTGAGAACCTTTGGAGCATCCTCAAGTCGAGCAAAATATCTATGAGGGTGGGAGCAGTTGCTACAAAATAAGGGGTCCTATGTTGAAATCGAACTTGACCTATTAAGATGTTTTTGATTGGAATAGCTTTTGATCTCAGAAAATATGACCTAATGCTGGAAATTCAACAAATTTCCATTTTCAGTTCTTTAGAATGGATTAAATGTTGTGGAACTGTTGTGCGTAATAATGCGGAACATTGTATTTTAAGGTTTTTATTTTTAATATAAATACTGTTATCTTTATTCAATAATCTAATGGTTAGTGAATTGAAAATTTTGCCAACTGTCATTTGCATTGAGTATTTAAAAAAAAATCATAGAAAATTATCATTTGGATAATAGTTTGGAACACCCTGTATAAAGAAGAGGAGTAAGAGAGCTGCAAAACGGGAATGTTTTCAACCAAGGAGGGAGGGAGCCGTCAACTACAGGAGACGGTCGGCAAAACAGCAGCAGTGTCTGGAGAAGATCTTCTGAGTGCAGGTTTGTGATGGGTTTGGAGCCAGGGGCAACTCCCTGGCCAATCACATGAGGACATGCCAACATACTGTGAGCTCGAGCAAGTAAACCCCAGCTAACGTGAATGATTACCTAGATAGAACGTTTGTGATAAAAAGAAATATATTCACGAGTCAGGGAACAACAGTCAACCAGGGGTTGGGCCCTTTTACCCGTTTTGTAACCAGACAAATTCTACATTGCATAATTCTGATTATTAATCTAATATTTTTTAAGCTTGATATTTTTTCCCCAGAACTCTTAAACAAACATGTGGAGTTGCAATCAGAAGAAAATTTCAGCATGAAGCATTTGACTATTTGAAAATTAAATGTATCCTACTTACCCATCTCTGAAGAGTTTTTCTTTATTTTTCTAGATGTTTCTAAAGAGAACAAAAGGCATGATTTAAAATGTGTACAGGGCTTTATGCAACAGCAATCTGATTACACTTACTGTAAAATGCACAATACTTCAGGAAGAATGTGAAAAAAGGTCAGTCAGTCCTTACATTTCTGTAGGTGACAAGAAAAATTGAGGGATGACATTCACCCCCCCCCCCCAATTTTAGACAAATAGGCTGTACGTTTCTGTAATTCAACATGTTTAAATACACATTCTGTGCATACATCTATAGAATATAGCTTCATCTTTTCATAAATGTGAGTGCTGCCCCCTGCAGTGTGTACAAAGAAATACAGTTTGACCTCCACATTCCATTCGTGATTTTGAAGCCATTTTAGAAATTCTAAAAGGTGCAGTTTCATTTCCTATCGACTCTAATAAAAATTCAAACCTTAACTACATACATAACTCGCATGACAGATTAAAAAAGTGACTTCACCATACTGTGAGGTTGCGTAAAGAAAATAAGTATTTAAAGCTGGAAAAAGTTTGTACTGACAAGTGCTTTTCGTCCGTGTTGAAAGTTTTAGCAAATGTATCTGAATCTGTATCTTTAACACCACAGATGTTTCTATTAAAAAGAGCGGTAACAAAAAGCTTTAATCAAAGAATATACACATTCTTCCTTTAAAATGATCTTTGTTTTCCGTCGGGATGTCTCAGTCATGCAGCTGGATTTGGTGATTCATAAACATTACACAGAAGGAACCACAGGCATTTCATCGATGGTTAATCAGAGAGACCCCAATCTCAGGAACTACAGCACAAAACTACATCAATGCGTTAGTATAACTTGATCTAGGAGTTATTCAACTCTAAAGAAAATGTTTCAATTTAAAGTAGTTTTGTCTGAGTTGCACCTACCTTTGTTCTGCCGAACTTGTATACAAACTTCAGTTGTGGCACCCTTTGCTCTTGTAAGACTAATGGAAAGCAAATCTGTTTTATTTATGTGCTCTAAAAGGGCGTGTCCACTGTTTCCTGTTTCATGAAACTTGAGCCTTTGTGTCCGCTAGTTTTGCTTCCTCAGAAAAGAAACTGCAATGCAAAGAGCTTTGTTTTAAAAAAAAAACAAAACAAAAACAAAACAAGTGTCCAGTTTGATGGATAACCTCTCTTTGCCAAAATCTTTTTGAATAAAGAAACTCCAGCAGTAGTTACGATTCCCCTCAGAAAAGCTTGCTTTAGTTCCTGCTGCGTTTCGTTGTCTGTTAGTTAAGCTGCAAACCACACGTTAGAGGGCGCCATTACTCTGCACTTTCTGCCAACCACCAAGTGTTGCACTGCTTTCCTTTATAATCACACGGATTTTTAAACCAATATTGTTTTGGTAAAATATAGACTAGTTTGTCAGTTAGTCCAATAACAAGAAATTAAGTCTGTAAAGGGCCAATAAATACACAAGCTTGATTTGTAATTTATTTTATTAATTTTTGGACATAAGCTGTTGCATAAATCTAATCCAAGAGCCTCTGGCAGACAGTCACTTGCTCTTTACTTGTTAGAGATAATCCTCAGGGGACCAAGAGTGACAATGTCACAAAGATCATCTGGAGGGAGAGAGGAAGAAATAAATCATTTAAAATAAATAAATAAAAAACCCACGAACTTCTTGTAAGGAGTCACTGGTAAAAGCCAGTTTGTGTGCTTAAAGTGAGGCTTACCTCTGGGAAGACTTTGGTAGCAAATACTGTCACAACACCAACAAACACCATCGTTCTCATCCACACTCTTCCAGCTTGAAAGAAAAAAGGTATATATAGATAGATATTCTCTAAACTGTTTGAAGTCCAAGTCAGAGTAAGCAGGTACATTTTACAATGGGGCATGTATAGTTCTTTTTTCTACAGAAAAGTTTATATTTATTTGCAACACCGTTTACTGAAGGAACAACATTTACCAGCAGCAAATTACCTTGAATGCACATAATTGCAGGCCTTGTCAGTCAGGGTGGTCCTCATTTGTAGGGTAGCCTTCAGGTTACAAGTGATGTAGATCTTTTATAAAATAAAAATAAAAACCACTAAAGTAATTTTCTTTTGTCAATGGAAGAAAAAAATGCAACTAAGTTTTGCAGGGACCTTACAGTGTTTCTTAAATCATTACGAAACAGGAAGGCATCAATCTGGAACTGAAGCAAATTGGCTCTCGACCTGGGTAGGAATGAGGCAACTGATCCCACTTTTGAGTCAGTGAAGCACCTGACAAAAATAAATGAACTCACCAACAAGCCATTTATTCAAATTAGTTTGATAACAGCAGGTTTCTCTTACCCATGGTTTTCAATGAAGTAGTATCTGGGTACCGATGTTGCGTCAGGTGTCAGAGTGGCAACGCAGCTTTCGACAAAAAGCTGCCTGGGTTCTGGACCCGTATACTTTGCCTCAAAGCGCAGAAAGTCTCCAAGATTAAACTTGCTGGACAACATCTCCGTTAACCAGTCATCTACATGTAAACAGAGTCGTCACTGTGTGCGCTCTAGTCAAAGAGTCCACAATCCATCAACACACGTACCAGCCATCAGCTTCAAAGAGAAAGCGGAGTTCTTGGTTGAGAACTTCGCTGACTGAGAGAAGGTCATGGGCGCCTGTTCAGTATTACTGCTGCTTACAGTGTGTGTTCTGTCACAGAGTCAAAAGGTTAGCCATCAGGAACCATTAAACAGTTGGTATGTTTTATAATGTTACCTTTTGTAATGGCAGGACACAGGGACTACAGCATCAGTCATCCTTGTAATAGTGTGATGATTGGAAACTGGTGAGAAAATCAGCTTGTTTGAGTAGATCACATCATCATCGGTTATCTAGAGTGGAAGACGAAAAGTTAAATTATCTCCTTTTGGAGCAACTTCACCATTGAGACCAAAACAAAACAAACAGATGCTTACGGTCAACTTGGAGCCACAATCCTGCAAGCCAGCTTCAATGACATACTCATTGTGCCCAGAAACTACAGCCCGACACCGACTGTCCTGCTTATGCTCTGCTCCTCCCAAAAACAAGTCCCCTGGAGACACAAGGCGTCCAGTTCTGTAGAAGTCTGCTTGTATGTAGACGATCATGGACACCTCTGTGCACTCTACACGGACACTATCGCTCGCTCTCGGGCCGGCGTCTTCTGTCAAAGAAGCAGTTTTATATTCCCTTCCATCTGCATCAATCATAGGACCTTCTTTTAGAGCTCGGATGGCAACTGCAACTCCACGGAGAAAAGAAATGAGCAGCACGAGGGAGGCCGAATGAGCCAAAAACACCTTCATGACGAGCCTTAGGAGGTGTTAGGGACACCACAAGACAGCCAGTATGTAAGTAAGGATAAAATATGGTTTAAAAGAAAACTGACTTTTCCAAATGAAAGTCAAAGTTCAATCACGGCAGTTAAAGCTTCCACTGAAACTCCAGCAAACTGAGCCCACCTGGAAGCAATCTCGTTAGCCAAAACGCAGCTGTGAGTGATAAATTAGTGATTAGTGAATCAGGTGTGTTTGAGGGATAGAAACAGCTGATTGAAAACCACCTTTATCTTAAACATCCATTCATACACAAGTTAGGAAATATAGGGAGAGTTCAAAGAAATGTGTTCTTGGACCGCACAACTTTAGACAGGTGTGCACCATAAATCACCAAGTTTTTTTTATAGTCTAAACTTTCAGGACAGTTTTGACTTCATGCACACACAAAAAAAAAAGTATTAAGTTGCATCCACAAATGTTATTTTTTCTTTGAGGAGATGCATTTAATTTTAATCTTTTAAGTTCAAACTTAAAGGATAGACCTAAATTGTAACTATTAAAGGCAGACAACCAGAAGTGGTGTGCATTTCCAGACAAATGTGACTAGATTGAGTTTAACCTTTGGTCAGATGTTATCTGACCATATCTTCACCTCTGCTTAAATGCTGTCTTAATTTAATCTTTTCCAAATCCTTTTTGCCCCTTTTGGGGGTCAGCTGGAGCCTATCCTGGCAACTTGCAGGTTAAGGTAGAGGACACCCTGGACAGGTCAGCAGTCTCACACCCATGCACACCTAGGGACAATTTAGAGCACGTGTCAAGCTCCAGGCCTCAAGGGCCGGTGTCCTACATGTTTTCTAACCAACCTGCCATTGAAGCTCCTTATTGGCTAAACACACCTGATCCAGGTAATCAGCAGCAGATGAGGCAGGCCCTCGAGTTTGACACCCCTGATTTAGATTAACCAATTAACCTGTGATGCATGTTTTGTGACAGGAAGCTTGAGTCCCAGAGAAAATCCACACATGCAAACTCCACACAGAAAGGTCCCCCACTGATGTTCTGTTTCAGGTCCCCCCAGTTGGTACTTGAGCCAGGGGCCTTTTTGGTTTGACGCACAAGGGCCAACCACTGCGTCAACATGCAGCCTTTTTTTAATGTAGAGACAGTAAAATTAAACATGAAGTTTGAGTTTAAAGCATTTTATTTCTTTGGGTAATGTTTATCAGAAAGGTCAGGGTTAGCAGCAGTTGCATTCATCTTAGTGGGCTCCAGGTCATATGTGACGATGGGGAAGGTAGTGTTGGTATGGGCAATCTCCAGGGACTTCATCACAAAGTCCAGGTCAGAGTCAGGCTCATCATAGTCTGTTTTAAAAAGTGTACATTAGCATTTTACTTCCTCAAGTTAGTTTCCAAATATGTCCACGTACCGTCGCTGTCATCCTCTTCTAGTTCTGAAGTTGATGGTTCTGGAACCAGGCCCTTCTCTGGAGGAGGAGAATTTTACACTCAAGAAAGCTAGGAATGTTTGGTTCAGTCAATACTTACCGATTCCGTTTATGCCGCTCCTCCAGTGGCTGCCGTACAGCGCTGTTTTGTGGATCTTATGGAGAACTGGAGGAAGTTCATGTGCAGCGAGAGCCCCACTCTTCCATGAAGGCAGGATGGTCACTGGCCCCAGTCTGGCTTCATGTTCCCAAACTGTTAAACACAAGTGCAAGCATGCATCCATGTGGTAAGAACCTTCGGTCAGACAATTGATTTTTTTTTACCCTTATTGGTCTTGAGTCCGCTTCTCCACATGGGCTCCATGTCTGCAGATTTTCCAAAGCTACGAGGATTAAAGACTCCAGGGATGCTGAGTGCTTTACTGGCTTCATTTGGGCTTTGACAGAATCCACACAGGTAGTCGTTTCCATCAGCTGACCGCCACCTAAAAAGCAACCAGTCAAACCAGCTTTTTTCTTTAACAAAAAAAATAAGCCCTTCTATACTTTCCTTCCATTTACATATGTGCAGGCCTTGCTTTGTGCTTCTGCATCATCCACTGGCACAGCATTGAGATGACATGTGATGTAAAGCTGCAAAGGGAGAAACTGTTTATTTTTCTAAGAATTCTTACGAGATAAACTACAAAATTCCTTACCTGTCCTCTTTCGTCATTATGGAATTTAAAAGAATCAATAGTCATCTGCAGCATATTGTCTTTTGTTCTTGGCAGGAAGTGACCCTTTGAGCCTGGAAGCTGGGAGTCCAGCAAGCACCTGGAGAAAAATGAAATAACGTTGCAGCCTCAGATTCTGCTGCTATAGAGGTACGAAGGACCTGCAGGTCCTTCATAAAGGAACACCACATCCAGCTACTTACCCATTCTCAATGAAGACATATTTGGGATCAGATTTGATGTTGGGTTCCAGCGTGGCCACGCAGCTGTTCAGGAACAGCCGGAGCCCCATGTGATGATCCACCCTGACTGATGCCTCAATGTTGATTGGCTCGCCGAGGAAGAACGTGTTGGCACCCCTTTCGTGCAGCCAGTCATCTTAAGAGAAAGTGGTCAAGTTTAAGTAGAAAGCTAACCAACGATAGGGCCGAGGGAGAATGGACTCACTGGTCATGAGCCTCAGGTTGAACTGGAGAGTTTCCACAGCAGCTTGTGTAGACGTGAAGGGAACCCAAGTTGGCATGAGTGAAGAGCTGGACAAACTGTACTTCCTGGTGAAGAAATGTATTAGAAACCCACACAGTAGCTAGCATAGCTTAATCTAAACCAACCTTTTATATTGGCATTCAATTGGAATAACAGCCTCCTCCATCCGAGTTATTCCATTAAGAGCAGGAAGAGGAGTATAAATCAGGAGGTTTGTGTAGACCAGAGAGTCTTCTGTCATCTGTAGACAGTAAACATTAGGAGAAGTGCAACAGTACAGAACGATGCTAAAAGCAGGTGCAGTTACCCAGTGTTTGGTGCCACAGTCCTCCAGGCCCACAAGGATTCTGTACTCAGACTCTGATGATGCTGTTGCACTGCAGTAGTCGCTGTGCTCGACCCCGAGACGCAGCTCACGGACGTCAACAGGCGCTCCGACTGCAAACAGGTCAGCGTTGATGCTGAGCTCCATGGAATCAGGGTGGCAGAGCACACCAACTGTGTTAACGTGCACCGGCTCCTCTGGCTGCTTTACCACGCTCGGCAAGGAGCTTTGGCTTTTGGGAGAAACAGGCGGCACATAATGCAATGGTGGAAACGCGAGCGTCAACTGAAGACAGAAGGCAGTCAAATGTCCAAAAAGGCAGCTAATCTTTAACCGTGAGGGAGCCATCAAAATGACTGTAGCAGCACCCAAAAATCAGACTGCACGTGCTCCTCGCTGACCCACAAGGCAGTGCAGCAGATAAGGCAGGGCGGCGTTTTAAAGGCCAACAGAGCAGCAGCACGCAGCTGGGTCCAATCATCAGATGATTGAGCAGAGCTCAGGCTCATTAACAGCTGCAGGAAGAGTCCAATCAGAGATCAGCTTGTTTTCAGCTCTGAATGTGGATCAACCACCAACACAGGCCATTCAGAACCGCAACAAGGGGATACATCTGTCCATGTGTCTTTGACTGCAACATTAACTCTCACATCATATTTATGAAGTACTAGTAGCATCACAAACCGATTAGGACAGTATTCCACACATCTCAGTATTGAATAACGTGATCTGGCTTTCAGATTGTGTGAAACAGCTGCTGAAACATCACTAATTTAAACCCTTTAGGGCAAAAGGTGGAGAAATGTCTTTAGATTCATAGATCCCTCTGTGAAAATAGTTTTAATATGTAATTCTCTTTATGTACATTCAAACATCTCTTTTTTTTCTCTCCAGCTGATTGACTTGAAGGATTTGGAGAACTTGTCAGCGTCCCACCAAAAAACAATGAACAATCAATTCCTCTAGATGGCAGCAATGCAACATTAAATACCTTTAAAGAGTTTAAAGCAAAAAAAGAAGTTGAAAACATATTTGATCGAATGTTCAGTTTAGTTAATTTCAGAAGTTGTCATCTCAGAGTATTTTACACCAAATAGTCAATTATACCAGGTCAATTCAGCTTTTTACACTCACATGTTTACACCATAACATGTGTGTTTGCATGTAGACTAAAGAAAGAAAAGGAAGGAGGCAGTGATAGATAGTGACTCCCACACCTCAGTCTGAGAGCGTCTGTATTTTTAACGGCTGCTCTCACTATGAGGCCCTCTTCCTGCTTCGACAGAACAAACAGAAGCGTTCCTGAACGAGGACAGAGCAGACGACTTCACATCTCCAAAGCATGAGGACTCACCTGCTCTGCTTTCTGTTGGTGCAGCTTTCTAAAGGTAAGAACTCTTCACAGGAATGTTTTAGACTTAGTGTGAATGATGTTTGATCATTTCTAGTAATGCTTCAATCTTCTGCTGAAGAAAAAACAAAACATTGTGAAAACTTGTGACATTTTTTGTTTGAATGTAAAGCACTTTGTGTTATACCCTCATAGGAAAAGTGCCATATAAATAAAGATTTGATTCAATATCAAAGTAGTTGCTCTCAGGTAACCCTGAGCGTCTTTGATGAGTTTGTCACATAAAGCAGATTGTTTCCTCTCCCACCCAGCCCACGCTGAGTTGGTGTTACAGCGTCTGATGGAGGGGGAGTCTGTGGGGCTCTCCTGCTTCCCTCAGAGGGATCATGGCTCTCTGGTGGGCCTCCACCTGTACCACCGCGGCGTCCAGAGCCAAACCACCCTGCTGTCTGTCGCCGAGGGTGGACGGGTCAGGGTGGACCCGGAGCTGAGAGCGCGTCTGAAGCTCCAGGGGAAACTCAACTCCTTGCAGATCAATGTGAGCATCTCCCACCTACGACCGAGCGACACTGGAGTCTATGTGTGGGAGCTGACTTATGGAGACAACAGCTCTGACTGGAGAGTCCCCAGTGAGAGGACATTACTGCTGCTGGTTGAAGGGGCAGGTATGGGGGCTAAACACTCCTACAATTAAAAGGAAGTGTCTTTCTTTAGATGTAATGGGACTTTTTGCGTAGCAGAGAAGGCGTGTCAGAGCTCCAACGCGCTGCTCTTCATCATGGCTGCAGCTGCTGGCCTTCTTCTGCTCACACTCGCCTGGATCGCTGCAGAAATATGGGTGAGTACTTCAAAACTTACTAAGTTCACATAGTATTTTCTAAGATTTTAACTTTTCTACTGTGGGGTAAATAGTAAAATATTTTCTCAGTAACAAAAGCAAGATTTTTTTTCAAAGCTGTGAGAAGAAATGTTTTTAAAGTTCATATTTGCTTCATCAATATATAAACCCATTAAAAAAGTACAAAATAAAAGCACCTAGAGTACAGGAAAATGCTGAATCAGCACTAATTTACCCCCTTGTTTACATTGTTTAGCATGTATCATTTGATGTGACCTATTAATACATGTCAAACTAAAATTAAAATAAAATGAAAAATCATTTTTACTCATGTTTTATTTCTGTAGTTTTAAAAATACCTTCTTTTCTTCTCAATTATTTCTGTTACTCAGTTTAAAAAAAAAGTGTTTGCAAATATTGTTCGATATTTTCCTATGTGGGTTAAAAAATGTTGTATGTTGTAGGTGAAGAAGCCTCGTCATCCTCACCCCAAACCTCATTCTTCTATCTATGAGGAAATGAGCAGGAAGCAGCGGAGCTCAGGAACCCCCCCATGTAACCCGGACGCCCACCCGCGGCTGGAGGAAGCCAGCGCCCCCGTGTACGCCAACACCGACATCCGACAAGCGCCGGACAACTACTACGCCTGTCCCCGCCTGCCCGCCCTCAGGCGCTGACGTGGCGCCGGACAAACAACCACGGAGACGACTTTACAGCAAAGAAAAACCAACAAAAAAAGCTATTTTATTAATATTGAAAGACGCTCCATAGTTCATGAAAACATTTGTTTCGGTGCATGTCAAAGAACAATCACATTCTAGGAGGAGAAAGAGAGATAGATAGATAGATATATATAGAGAGAGAGAGAAAAAAAACATTACAAGCCACTGACTTCTCATTGACTCTCAGTACAGACATTTTACTGATTTATTTCAAAAACAGAACAAAATAAATGAATCAAGCAGCCCTAATCCAAACACCCCGTTCCTCCCCTCCAGGAACCCTCAACCGAGGAAACAAACAAACACCCCCTCTGAGGATGACAGGCTGGAATCCCACAGTGCTAAGGAGTGAGACGCTCATTGGTTTTTAGGAATACACAGCATGGCGATGTAGCGCTAGGTCAGTCAAGAGGGAGGGAGGTGGAGCTGGAGGGTGCCACTTCAAAACACCGCTCCACCTCTTTCCTCCAATCCCTTCAAAAAAAAAAAAAACAACATAAAAACAAACCCATCCCCATAAAACCCCTGCAAAATATCAGCCTCTTGTGAGAAGTAGGCCTTTTTAAAGTCCCGATCTTCCACCCCGGCCCAACACTTGTGCATAGTTTCATGATCCGTTACAACCAGCTCATGTTTCACAAACATCCTTTCAGAAAGTAAAAAAAAAAAAAAGACATTTTCATCTTTTAATGAATGACAAAGTAATGCACAATGTTCCTGTTTCAGTCAGGACGGGACCTCTTTATGAAAGCACAATAAAGATCTCAACATACAGCATTTCATGGCATTCACCATAGTTTTCGTTAATATCCCGCCCCCCCCTTAAATTCATTGACCACTTTTGTGTTTAGATGTAAAGCAATTTCAATATATAGATTTATATATAAAGCACTCCATCTTCATTTAAAGTCCATTATTTGGTTATTATGCAACTGCTACGGATTTAGAAACAGAATAAAAAAAAAAAGCATTTTCTTCTGAAATCCATAACTTTCAGTGCTTAAAATTGATTTTTTTTAAGTTAACCTTTTTATTCACCTTTTTTTTTGTCTTTTAACTCAATAAAATGTACATTAAAATGGCGTGGAGTTGGTACTCTGGAACCCTGGCCTTCCTGAGACAAGATCCACTTTTTCTTGTGTGTGTGCAAGATAGTGAGCTATTATGTTTTTGTTTTTTTTTTGTCTTTTCATTTTCTACAAAGGAAAAAAAAATATAGATATATATATTATTGACACAAACAGGCTTCATATAGTTAACCAAATCAACACAAAACAAAGAAGGGTAAACAAGACAAAACTGTTCAATCCCAGAGTTCTGAAAGTAGCACAAGGAAAATCATTCTGTGAAGAAGTTGTGTTGCACTTATTTTTAAACTGGAAGCATTTGTTCTTTTATTTTTTTTATTTTATTAGTATTTTCTTTCCACATTCCCATGATTCAGTATCTCCTTTTTTATTTTTCTGAACTCCAGAAAAATTGTAAACTGTCAGTGGTCTTGCAGAGAGAAAAAAAAAAAAAATACGAGTGAAATAAATGCAGAATAAAAGCTGAAAAAAAAATAAATAAAAAGTAGGCACCTCTGAGGTGAGCCTTGAAGCCCAGGCCCATCTCCTCCTTCGCTCTCCTCTTGCTCAGATTTGGGAGAGCTGAAGTCCTTCTACCCCAATCTATGGCCACAGGTCTGCAAAATACTTCGTTTATTGATTCATTTTTAAGCATTTTAACATTTTTTTTAAGGTTTAGAGCTTTAAAAAAAATGGTGCAATACTCCGTTATGATCCATACTTCCTTGGATTATTCCACAATGAAAGCCACTAAGGTAGATAAACCTTTTACATTTTAAAAACACAATTATTTTAGTCCTTGAGTAAACATTTACACGTGAACTGTCCCGTCTCCCCTCAGTACTTGTATTAGGTTGTTCGTAGAGCTGGATGAGGAGGGAGGGCGACACTCAGTGCAACACTAGAGGCTAGTTACATTTGAATAGACATCTGACCAGCCAAAAAACAAAAAAAAAAAAACAAGAAAAGTATACTGAACTGAAAAGAGAGCGGAGGCGGGACTTGTCCCGCTGTCATTCACGTCACACGCCAAACATTCATTCATACAGTACAAGCAGCAGCCTTGTGCAAACACTCAAATACGACCGATGTCAGTTTTGCTTTGTTTGTTGGTTTTTTTAGATTCGATTCACTCTGAGCTGATGCTTATCAAAAAATCTCTGAAGTTTAAACAAAACAAAAATCTACAAAAAGTGTTCACATTACATTATTGGCGCTTTTTTTTTAATTCAAGTATTTTCGTGGTTATTTCGTATTACTCTGATATGTTTATGATCTCGTCTTTTGGAAACTATTTTGTTGGGAGACTGGGGAGGAGGGGGGAAAGGTGGTGTCCGTGTCCGCCTGCGTGGGGTGCTGAATCCCAAAGGATCTGGGGGGAGGGGTCCAATTTAGAGGGTGACCCGGCATCGGGAAGCTTTGGTGCAGCCGACCCCTGAGGGCGCTGAGGTGCAAACAGAACTTGTGGACTCAGAAACCAAGCAGGACGCTGCGGGTCAGAACCAGGGCGGGCTGGAGGGACAGATGCGTCACCTGTCTGTACTGCAGCTTGTATAGAGAGTATGAGCTAGCATGTGCATATTAAACCCAGGCTTTTGAATGACAGGTCCCTGCCCGGACCCCCCCCCCCAATCCCCATCTGACCCATGATTAAGAAACGGGTTCGATTTCAGCCACGGTTGCCTTCAAGTCCACCTTAAAATAATAATAACAATAAAAAGCCATGAAGAAAATGCGAGCACATTTGATTTTCCAACACTTAAACAGGTAGATAAAGAGTGTAAGTGGGGGGGGTGTGAGAGGAGGGGGTCCTCAGTGCTGGAGACATGCCCCCCCCCCGCTCCCGACCCCCCCCACTTCAACACCAGCTCCTTTGATTTAAGTCCAGTGTGGAGTTAATGCATTTTTTCAATCTCACAGACAGCACAGGCAAAAGTGATTGTTCTGTTGAATGGTGCGAGTCCAAGGCGACTCAGCAAGAGGGAAACTGCCCCCCCCCCCGCCTATTTGAGGTGCATCCCTGCTTCTACCTCGGGAGTGTGCGGATCAAACTGACATCCTTCCTTTTTGGAGGCTTTTAAACCTCCACAGCCAAGAGTCATCTTTTTTTTTTTTTTTTTTTTTAGAGATGTACCTGATGTGACCCATAAGCAGTGCACTGGCACAAACAGGGAGCCCCCCCCGTCTCCCCCCACTGCAACCCATTTCCAGTTCTCTGTTCCAAAGAAACAATAAAAAGCCAGAACCGTGCACCCGCCCCGCCCCTCTGCTCCTCAAGCCTCCTGCACTTTTGGAGTTTGCAGGATGCGCCTCTGCAGAAACTTCCAAAGTGAACCCTGTTTGCGTTGACGACGACCCACAATGAGGAGGTGGTTGTTAGTTGGCACACGGCTGAAGAGGTGACACAAAGAAAAGACACAAGTCCAGCCTCGTGCATCATCCATTTGTCCACCTGCTGGGAGCTGAGAGGCTCTCCGAGTGTCCCCTCCATCTCCATGAGGTCTCAGGAGAAGCTGCCTGGAAGTAAAGATTGGGGGATAAATGAAGGTTGGCAGATGTCGGGGTGGGGTGGGGGGGTGGTGGCTGCAAACAGATTCCTCCTTATATTTGCATAGAAATGGAAGGCTGTCGTCAGGTGAGGTGGTCTACAGTGTTAACAGACACTTTTCTCCACGTCCCGCCGTGCCTTGAACCGCCCATCATCACTCTGGCTCCGCCTCGGAGGCAGTGGGAGGGGCAGAAGAGTAGCTGAACATTGCGCAAAGACCAGTTTTTTTTCAAATCAACCGGAAACAATCAATGACATTAAAACAGCAACAACGTCAGCGAAGTCCTTAAAAATGCACTCTGGTAATTCCATAAGTACAAATGAGCAAAGCAGAGCTCCGTCAGCGCCTGGGGAGATCTTTGCAGGAGTGGAAGTGGAGGTTTGCTGAGGACTGACTCTGGCATAGCAGTAGATTCCACATGAGTGGGGCGGAGCAGAGCTGCTCTTGGCCTTGGAGGGGGGGGGGGGGGGGCAGCTGAAGGAGGAGGAAGAAGAGGGATGCCAGTCCAGACGGGTCCGCAGGGAGGCGACGGAAAGCAGGGGGGAGGGGCGGGGGCTGCTGCAGCGATGCACGCCGCAGCAGGCAGGCACTCGGTGGGCACGCCGTCTCACAGACGGGAGGAAACAAAGGGCGGCGGCCCCTCCCCGCTGGACCCAGTAGAGTACAAACGCCAAGGCCAAAAACTCCCATGCTGCCATGTAACAGTGATATTTACTTTGATACAAGAGGGTGAGGACGGCGCTTTGGGGGTTTTCCCTGCCACGCCCATCATCAGCTGAGTTAGTTTCTTGTATTTCCCTTCACTTTGCTACCATATTTGACATCCTATGGTCCCACTGACTTGAGGGAAGGATAAAAAAAAAAAAGAAATTCACATCCTTAAGTTTAAAAAAGAAGCAGTTGGAGAAGCCACTAAGCAGATTGCTTTTATGCGTTTGTCCGTGCTTCTGCTCTTTCTTCTCTTGGTTGGCATTGAGGGTACGGCGAGCTGCGGCGCTCTCTTTAAGTGCTATCATAACCCACCTGTTCACAAATCATTGCTTCCTTTTTTTTTTTTTTTTTTTACATTACTAAAAAAGTGATCTGGTCTTCTGGGGGATGAAGAAAACACAGGCTCTTCTCATTTTGGTTTGTCGCCGTGGCTCCAAGCAAACACACCGTTTTCTCACACTGATGCACACACACACACACACAAACTTGGGCCTCGCTCCCCCCAGAGTCAGTCTCAAGCTGGCTGAAGAAGTGCTTCGTATGTTTGTTGAAAGAGGGTGAAGACCAGCGTGTCCCCCTCCCTGAAGGGGGAGGGAGGGTAGTGGCGGCAGTTTCTCTTTTGGAGGTTGTGGTCAGGTGACGGCGTTTTGCAGCTCCGTTGATCCTTGCGATCTGCTGCGTCGTGGGGTGAGTGGACGGTACGGTCTGTGGTTGATATTGCACGTCACGTGAAACGGGGGATAGCATGTGGAACGGGGGGGGGTCTTATAGGACGTCTGAGGTTGAAACCAAACTGCAGGGTCGCTGCAGACGAGCAGAGTGCACTGAAGTGTTTGTCTTTACAGTTCCGTAGTAAGAGCAGTGGTTGTTCTGTTGACTGTCTGTAAGCACAATAGCCCCCACATATCCCCCCCCCCCCATCAGATAACATCGACAGACACACTTGGAAATTGTTCTTTAGCTTTGCAATGGTTCAAGAAGAAGAAAAAAAAAGTTCAAAAGAAAAACTACAAAAATAAATGGCTTGAACAAGGCGAACAGGGTTGCATCGTTCCCTTTGAGCACTGTGTGTGTGTGTGTGTGGGGGGGGGGCAATCTGAAGTAATAAGCTGTGTGTGTGTGTGTGGGGGGGGGGGGTACAGGAACGTGCACTTTCCACTCAGGTGTCTCTGGCTCAGAAATAAAGGTGTGCACGAGTCTTGTTTACCTCTTCACCGAGTACAGAGTGGGTGAGGATCGCTGGACAGGAAATAGTTTAAGGCTAATATTAGTGCTGAGAGGAACGAATGTCGAGCCTGAACCAGCGGAGAGTTCAACAAGCACTCTGAAAGTTTCACTTTGGGAATGATGCTTTTGTTTCATGGAACTCTGAGGTGCAGTATGATTGCCTCAAAGGGCAGTGAGGGACTATGTCAGTTTAAAGATGGCAGCTTGTTACTGAGTCAGTTAGACTAAAGTACTTCTCACAAGTTTTCATTTCTTTAAAAAACAAAAAAAAAAAACAACTTCTCTTTGATGAATGAGACTTCTATTGCTTCTTCAGAAGCGAAAGCTGAACACTGTAACCCAAAACCTCCGACTGCAACTGAAATGTCAAACACAAAAGGAGCGGAGGAGGATGATGAGGTCAGGCGCCGAAGACACGGCGCTATCCTCCTCCGTCGACTCGCTGATTATCTCCAAATTGATTTACAAGGTTGTTGCTGCTGTTTGCGTTTCTCCTCCTACATGGACTCTCCGCTCAGCAGGTCACCAGGAAGCAGTGTGTTGATTGGAGTGGGGCTCCCCATGACGCGGCCTTCCTCTCCGCTGGGGGGTCCCCACAGGCTGGAATACTGCTGAACGCCGCCCCAAAGCAACTCTCCGCCGGGTTTGGTTGCACCTGCTGCGAGGCTGCTGCTACTGCTGCTGCTGCTGGAGCCGTTGCTGTTGCTGTTCCAGTGGGGGGACTGACCAATGGGATGGGGGGCTCCGGCCCCTCCCATCCTGCTCTGATTGGTTCCTGGGGATGCCTGCCAGCTGGTCGTTCCGCCAAGTGACTGGCCTTGTGCAAAGAAGCGGTTCACCTCCTCCTCCCCGGCAAACTCTGCGAGGATGGTGGTGTTCCCGAGCACACACCTGGACGGAGAAGGAAACCGCTCAGGTGGCGGTCCTAGCCGCAAACCAAGCTGAATGCTGGGAAACTCACATGTGCAAGGACTTCTGAGCCTTTGCTGCTTCATCCTTGGAGCTGTAGCGGACCACAGCGTTTCCCTGTGTGAGGTTGAGGTGGAATGTGATGAGGGGCCCGTGCTGCATGCACAGCGTCCGCAGGGTCGAACCATCGATCTGGGAAAGCACCCGCCCACACAATCAGCTGTTGCCTTTGCCAGTTGTAAATTGTGAGCCACTATAAACTGTCAAACCGTTACCTGTGGAGTGAGGTTCCTCAGAACCAGCCAGCTGCTGGTCCTGGTGGAGCTGTCGGTGCTCCACGTGGTGCCTGCTGTCAGCGAGAACAGACATCAGTGAGAGTGATCGCTGCATGGGTGTGTCCTCCACCCCGTCAGTTTTTCACTTTCTGCAACATTTGAGCCTTTTTTCTGCTTCTTTTTACTTAAGAGTCTGATCTGTTAACAAATTTAATGAATGAGTGGAGTGTCGTTCCTCTGCACAACCCCCACCCCCCTCCAGCGTCCAGCATATAGGAAAGATCCAGCATCGGTGAAGATACCTGCAGTGTAGGAGTTGCTCCAGCCTTGAGCCAGACCCAGAGAGTTCCCCCCCCAGGTAGAAGAAGGCTTTGTGTTTGTGAGGCCAGGCGGGGGCCGGGAAGGGGCTGCGGTGCCGCTTCGGGGGCCTTGGGGGACCTTCCACAGCTCGTGGGACAGAGACGGCTGGCTGTGGGAAATGGGGCCTGGAGACCAGGTAGATTTCATCTCTGAGAGTTTACCTGCATGACAGAGAGGGAGGGGGGAGGGGGGAGGAGATTTCCAGCTGCTGTGAGCCAAAACAGTCTGTCTGATCAAGAGGACTGCATCAAATCCTTATGAAGTCTAGTTGACAGATGTTTTTTTTAATTATATACTTTAGGATACAAAAAAATGTTTATTTTATTTTTTAAGTTAAGCAAAGCGCATGAAAACATTTGGTAACCCTTTGACACCTGACATGTCACCGGTGACGCCTAAATAACACGCTTTTAGACGCACCGTAACTCCTCGATCAACGTGAACGATCAGCTGATTCTGAGGCGGACATTACCACAAGGCTGTTTATCCTAGACAAAGTCAGCTGACTAACGTCGATTGTGTAAACTCGTCGCTAATGTAGAGCGTTGCATATCGCCGCAAAGGCTGCTTTCTATGGAGTCCTATACTGTTCATAATTAAATAAATAAATATTTAATTCAATAAATAAATATGACCTCATGCAAATAAACAATCAACCAATAAATCTCTCATAAATATATAAAAAGATCATGAAATTGTGAAAAAGCTGCACACAGATTTTAAATTAGCCATTATATTATTCAATATATTTCATTTTGCTTTAAAAACCTGTTCATTATTTTCAAACTGCATTTTTAAATATTCATTTTTAATCATGTTGAATATTATTATAATTCTACGTCTTTTTTCAGAACCTCGGATTTCAAAATCAATTTTTTTCCAAAGTAGCTTTGTTTTATTTCATGTTGCTGTTTTTCACAATGACTTATTTATTTCATGAAGAGCTTTTTCACCAGTCTGAGTCTGTCTGTCAATCAAACTAGACAAGGTGGAGACACTTTTGTGATTGGCTACTCCTATATTTCAGACATGAGCAGCAGCACCCTGACTACATCGATCGAAGATGCTTCAAAGAACGTGACGGCGCAATGCCCACCCCTCAACACTAGGGGGAGTATGCACTTCAACACATCTACAGTGTTACAATAAATTGGGCAGTTTTGCTTCTAAATTTGCGGATGAAATTGGCTTTGGGCGAGTGTTCATAAGTCAGGTGATTTTGTGGTCGGTTCGGCAATTTTCATCTTCTCATGAAACTTTAGTAGTGGCCTTAGTTAGGCTGGGTGGCTGTTGGAGTTCCACTAAGCTTCTATGAACTGGAGTTCCATGAACGCACCATGCTGCGTGTGGAGCAACAAAAAAAGTTCCTTTTTTCCCCATAACTATCGGCAGGAGACCTATCACCTCAGATACCCCCTTGTTTGCGTGTGGGAGGAGCTACAGCTAATGTTTTTAGCCTGATAGCCACACAGAGCGGTTGCCTGTGCTTATCTCAGTAACAATGCATGGATGCACGATGCACACAGAGTGTTAAAAGATCAGGTTTATTTATTTTGAATAGTTCCACATGATAACAATGTTTCCATGTTTGAGTTCATGACATCATCAGAGAGTCTCTGCTTCAGCTCCTGCAGTCAAACTACGTCTAAATTACGTGTAAATCAGAGCGCCCAGGCAGTGCAAGAGTGTGTGTGTGAGCGCAAGTTAAGGGTCTGTTGCTCAGTTCCCTGGAAAAGTAATAGTAAAATAAAGGTTTCCTCCAAAGTATAGAGACTTGTTCTTTTATTAACCCGCTCTGGAGGCGTCTGAACGGGGAAGTGACCCCCAAATCAAACCCCGGATCTCCGCTGCGTTTTCCGACCACGGTCAGAAACGTCATCGCAGGAAAGGTTCAACATTTTCCCCGAGAGGGAAAAATAAAATTAGAGGACCTGGTTATTATCATTGTCTCAATGAAAATAGAAAAATATCATAAGGTTCAGGAGGCCGAGCAGGCTTGTTCCACTTTGCGCAGCTGCCTGGTCTGACTCTGTCGGTCTGCCAGCTCACCTCCTGCCTGAGGCACGATGTGAGCTCTGAGTGAATGGCGTGAGAATGAGGAGTGTTTCAACGGGGGACATCAAGATGTGGACGACCGGAGCTCCTCTGTGGTTTGGTCCACACAAACCCTCAAACTACAAAAACAGAGTCGTCCATGTTTGCATCTTCTGCAGCAGACAGATTGTTTGTCTCTATTTGATCTCTAATGTCAGCAAAGCCATGCGGATATCCCTGAAATATGCCATCTCTCTCTGACAGGCACTCCGCTGAGCGGGTATCAAGGAATATGAGTCGATTTCCATGGATGAGCCAATGAGCGTTTAGATCCCGCCCACTTTCACTGATTGACAGATAGACTCATTCTCCTGAAAAAGCTCTTCATGAAATAAATAAGCCATTGTGAAAAACAGCAACATGAAATAAAAACAAAGCTACTTTGGAAAATATTGATTTTGAAATACGAGCTTCTGAAAAAAGACAGAATTATAATAATATTCAACATGATTAAAAATGAATATTTAAAAATGCTGTTTTAAAATAATGAACAGGTTTTTAAAGCAAAATGAAATACATTGAATAATATAATGGTTAATTTAAAATCTGTGTGCAGGTTTTTCACCATTTCATGATCTTTTTATATATTTATGAGAAATTTATTGGTTGATTGTTTATTTGCATGAGGTCATATTTATTTATTGAATTAAATATTTATTTATTTAATTATGAACAGTATAGGACTCCACAGCTTTCCCCCGCTTCAGAATCCGCTACTTATGCAAACAGTTGAAGAGTTACAACACTGGAGCTATTTTAACTGATGCAGTAAAACAGTGTTTTTCAACCAGTGTGCCGTGGGAGATTGCCCTCATTAACTGATCTGAAAACATTTTCCATCTCCAGGATTTCAGCTCTGTGTTCATCCAAACAGCCCCTGATAAAACACTAAGAAATTAGGATTATAAAAGATCGTAAAATACTTTTTCTTTGTGTTTATTTGATTCTATTAAAGACATTTAGATAAAAATGACGGTACCGCAATTTAGCTGCAACTAAAGCCTAAAGCAACTAAGTCCCGCCCCTTTAACTTTCTACACCAATCCTCTTGGAATCTTAATCACATGTCATCAGTCTGACCAATCAGAAGCGGTTCAAGTCTTCACTTCCTTGTTCTGATTCTGCTCATAAAGTCGCTCAGTTCCAACAAAATTAACAGCTAAAGCTAGTCTTTAGCAGTGTAGCTTTCCACAGGATCCGGTGTCAGACCGTGGAACAAGAGAACAAAACCATGAAGCTCTAGAGACAGAGTCTTTCTGCGTTCTGCGGATTTTTGCACTACATCTCCCATGATGCATTGGGTTAAAGTGACAGTGCCTCAGCGCACATTGAGTCTCTCCTCTTAACGTCTTGAAACAACGAACACATCCAAAAGTTTTGAAATATTGTAACTTAACTTTTATTACATCCTTTACAAAAAAAACAGCTGCAGCTTCCAGCTTTTTCTGCCACAATTTTCACAAAAATGCACGTGAGCTTGTGGAGGGGCTGTAGATCAATACAGACTATGAGTTACTCTTTTTTTTTTTTTATTTGTGGATGCTGGTGTGCCACGGGATTTTTGTCAAGCTTAAAGTGTGCCGTGACTCAAAAAAGGTTGAAAAACACTGCAGTAAAAGATCATGAGGGAAAGAAAAACACCAAAATTTGATCTAAAACCGGAGCGGAGCTCAAAGCAGGGAGGAGGCGCTAAGGCTGTCCTACAGATGGTTGAGGCTCTGGGGGGGGCTGCAACCACAGGACGTCTGCGGGTTAGGGAAGGGAGGGGTTTGCACACGCTAATGTACCTGTGTCGTCCATTTCCGGGGACGAAAGACTGAAAGAGCTAGTGAAGCCACTGACTGGCCAATCAGTGGACGGAGGCAGAGCCTCGCTCTGAGATGAGGAAGGGGAGGAGCCTGAGGCGACGCCAGAAACACAAACGACAGACAAAAAAAGGGAGAGAAGCAGCAGAGAGAAAATGGAGTAAAGAAAAAAAGTGTACCACAGATGATGACAGTAAGCTTACCAAGAAGCCTTTAAATTGCTAAGTGAGAATGATTCAGAGCAGTTAAGTGAGAAAATGGAAAACAAAAGAAGCAGAAGCAGCAGCTGTGCGTACCACTCTAGCGTGTTTTTTCTTTTTCTTCATTAAATCAGAAGAAGACGTTTGCGTGGAGTTTTCCTTCGCTTTGACTCTAAAACCCCCCCGCCCCCCCCAGCTCTTGGGTCTCACCTCCACTTCTGTCGCGGAGCAGGTAGCGGTTCACGTCCTGGATGTTGGTGTTTATGGTGGGTCCGCTCGGAACGCTGCCCGGAGTCACATTGGGGTCGGTCTCTGGGTCGATATTCTGGAGGCCCTTCCAGGGTACCCCAGGGCAAAACTCTGAAGGTCAAAAACAAAGCAACATGGATTTCAAAGTCCTAATCTGATGGCAGTAAATACAAACCCACTTTTAAGAGCAGCTTCAAGCACAGCTGTGATCAAAGCGAAAACATTTCATTACCAGGAGGCCAATTGATGTTTGTCCCGTTGGCCATCTTGTCGTTGCTGCTCTTGGCCTGTCCCCAGCTGTCTGGGGGGACGAGGGGGCTGGTAGGAGACTCAGAACTGGGGATCAAGTTGTAGGGGCTGAATGAGTCATCCAGTTGAGGGGGCTTCCCAGGGGGGCCCAGACCGGCACCTGAGAGAAAGAAGATTCAGACATAGAAATAGATCAAACCTGAAAAAAGCTCAGCTGTAAATATTAGATTATACATTTCTTGCAAACAGAAAACATTCCTAGTTTTCTAAACTCTAATCCTCAAAGAAACTCCTCTATGAATCCTGTTGAGAAAACAATTTTCTCATCTTATTAAAAAAGTCTCTTATTAAGATAGAGTGTCATCTCACCGTGTTTTCCCAAATTTGGCTCTAGAGGAGAGGAGTTTCCAGAAAGACTTTCCATGGAGTTGGGATGAGTCCATTGAGACAGGCGTGACTGTGGTTGTTGGGGTTCCTTTAAAGACAGACTTCCCATGTCCACATTTACATTCATGTTTGGATTCAATCCAGCTGACCGAGAAAAAGAGAAAAAAAAAAAAAAAGGTGATCAAGAACACAACGCAAAACATTTCACCTCCAGAAAACGAAGCGGATGACACTCACAGAGAGCGTAGGGGCTGTACGTGTTGGGGGAGGACTGTGGCTCTTTGGTCTGCAGGTCAGGGAGGCCTGGAGTCTGGGAATGACCTGGAAACGGATCCAGGAGGGACTTGGCTCCTCCGGGGTGCAGGCCCGGATGGGAAGGAGGCGGCTGCTGTTGCTGTTGTTTCATCAGCAGCGCTTGTGCCAGCTGACGCTGGTGCTGTTGGATCTGTTGCTGCATGTTACTGATTGTTCGTGCAACCTGTAATAAAAAAAATAAATAAAAAAAATCAGATGTTTAGGTGAGGAAACGGCGGCTAACATTTGCCAAAGATGTAAAGACCAATCATGAAGATGGAAGCTTACTTGCTGCTCTTGTTGTCGGATGGGGCCAGAAACATTGCGCTGTGCCTGCAACATCTGCTGTTGAATTTGTAAACGCTGGTAGGCCTGTGCACGAGATACAGACACGGCTTAAACACTGCAACGTGCCTGGAAGAGCAGCTGAAAAAAGTCCACCCAAAACAGTTCCAGAATCATATTTTCACTTCTCAGACTCACCAGTTGCAGCTGGTAAAGTTGATTGAGAAGGGTCATATGGTGAGGGTTTATAGGTGACGTTAAAAGTGCAGGATTCAGACCTATGTTTTTTGCTGCAAACTGTAAGAGCTGTGCTTGAACCTATGCATGAACATTCAACACACAAAATGAACACATCTGTTAGTTTGAAGATACAAATAAGCGTTGAATTAACCCATAACAAAAGCAAAAAACTTTAGCAGCCTTTAAAGACTCTAATCCCAAAGCAAATATTGAATAAAGCATACATTTAAATGTTTTTTTTTTTTAATAATGATGTGGGAAATTAGGTCACTTGTACTTTTTAGGAGTGTACCTGAGGGGAGAGAAACTGAGGCACTTGAGCACGGAGACTAGGCTGAGAGGAGCTGAGAGGCGGCACTGGTGGCTGAGGAGGTGGATGCGGCTGCGGCATGGCCCGGGCTTGTGCTGCTCCACCACTGCCAAATACTCCACTTTGCATCTGGGGGACAGAGCAAAACTCAAGGGGGTTGCAAGAAAGATGACATTCCAGTTAAGGCGTCCACAGAGTCCAAAGACCTAACTGAATTAACAATATTTGCAGCTCCAAGAACTTTAAAGAGCTTTCCACAAGTTACCTTATCCATGAAAGGAACACGGGGGTCTGCAGAGGGGTCTTTAGAAAGAAGTGGAGGCCGAGGGCAGCTCATGGGCTTGCTCATGAGGCCGTTATTGTAGTCGGGCCCACCTATGCCCAGGCCACGCTTGTCCAGCTCAGTCTTCTTCTCCAGCAGGGCGCTCATGGCCTGATCCAAGTTCATGTTGTTGCTCTTCAAAGCCTCCTCTGCTGGATCCCTCTGAAAGTTAATACGAAAGTAGCAATGAGCCAAGTTTAACTTGATGTGATCATTTATTTACTTTTTTTACTTGTTTAATTAGCTTTCATATCAATCAACAAAAAACCTCTAGAACTTTGGTTTTGGTTGGTTAAATAAAAAACCAAAATATACATAAAAGTTAACATAACATAAAGGGTTATGATCGAATAACATTACATGCAATTTAAAAAGTAAAAAGAGGTCAATATTATCAAGTAGACTCACAGGAAAGCCCATATCTGTCAGTTGTTTGATGAGTCGATTCATAATCCATGCCTCCTCCTGTTTTCCTGGGACTTTCGGCTGAAAGAAGCAAGGAAAGGAAATGATTATCCTGTTCACATACTAATATAAAACTACATCGTCAAAGTAAATTTAACCTATTAAATATGCAGTTAATAAAGTCCTACCTTCGGTGGTGGACCTTTTTTGGACACGTTGCCCCAAGAGTTACAAGAAGAATTGCTCTCTTGGGAGGCGGTGCTGTCCCACATGTCTCCCTCTTCTGCATCCCACTGACCACCTGACAGACTAAGCTCTTCCCCTCCTCTTCCTCCTCCCCATCCATCTTGCATAGGTTTAGGGGCTGAAAAACATCCAGCAAAAACATGAACTTCGTTGCCCTCTTCTTTAATGAAAATGTTTACATTTCTTTTGTTAGCCACTAGGAGGCAGTGTTGATTTTAGATGCCTTTTCTTAAGCCACACTAAAGTGCACAGCTCAAAAGATATCTGAAAAATTCTATGATATAATTTGCATAAAATTGTAACTGAAAGTAAATGTGAAATAAATAATATAAAGGTGTTAACCAGGTTTGCAAGATGCAGGTATCATTGTGGGGTTGCCCCTGGTGTAGTTGTCCGAGTTGCCCTCTCCCCAGCCTCCAGAGCTCCCTGTAGGTTTGCCCCATGCAGACGTGCCATTATCCACACTGACAGGGGAGGGTGCATGCTCCCCCCAAGAGCTCTCTGACTTTGCGTGAGGACCTGGAAGCTCTCCCCAACCTGAAGGAGACACCAGGACAGCGACATGTATGAAGGTTCAAGCAGACGAACTAGAACCTAAGACCTATTCATGAGAATACTAGGATCCACAGTTGTGTTTAAGGATTTCTAAGCAAAAATGTACGTTTTCTGTCTCATAAAAGTAATTGCAAGCAATGGTTCTGCATTTGTTGCTTTTCGTTAAGGTTTTTTACTGCCAAGCAATTCAAATTTCAGCAACTCACCAATAGATGGCAAACTTCTTTCTGCTACTCTGTTGTTCTTTTTGTTCATTTAAAATAGCTTTTTATTTGTCACACTCAGCTCTTGGCAGTCATTTCGTACGATTAATTAAGCAAAGCCAAAGCTCAAACACATCAAATATTCACAGATACTTTCTAGATTTGAAAAAATAACTCAATTCAGCAATAGATTATTCATTTTTTTATTTATCCAAAAGGGGAAAGTATAACTGTCAATAAACTATTTTTTCAAACATAATTTACCTTACTGAGTGCAGGTAAAGGGTTAATTCTTCTGTACTGAGAAGTTTAGAGCAAACCACGCAGGGAAGCGAAAACATAAGTTTGGCTGAGCAGGAGTTTGGATACAGGGGGAGGCGCTCATTTAAGATTTGGCGCATTGCACTCCCTTTTGGCACAGCGCTGTCTCTACACATGCAGGCCTGCCAGGCTTAGCATAGCTCTCCCACCAGGGAAAGGTCAAGTCCTAAACGCAGCACCAAACTTGCCCTCAACATTTAACCATCTGTCTTTAGAAGCCAGCCCATCATGAAAACACACTAATTCTTATCATTTTTTCAAACCGACCATTGAGTTTTACATTTTTAACCCAATACTGTAGTTACAAATAAAAATGTTTTTTTTTTTTACTTCCTCCAAAATATACAATGCAGGGTCAAACACGGGACAGCAGGGGGCGTGTGCCCTCTCTTGATGCCCTGGGGGCCAGATCTACCTCCTCCCTTCATCTACTGACAGATGGTGCCTCCTCTATAATCATACACTTCCGATCCGTCCCGAACAGTTTGCTGTGAAGCTGTATTTTTATAGGGCACGTTGCACAAAGGGTATTTGTGCTTTCTTTGGGTACCCATGTCAGTTTACAATGGGTACAGGTCTGTCAATCTTAGTAAAATGCGACAGAGGGACAGAGCGGGCTCTGCTTAACTGATTTAGATGGTTGATAAGATGTAAATCCAAAGAGAGAGAACTAGGTCAAGATTTTACCTTTAAGTGGATCAACAGCTTGGAGCTTAACAGTGCGCTGCACTACCTAACCAGCTTTCATGCTGGGCACCTTTAAAAATTCTGAACACTGAATAGGTAAGTCACATATTAAGTTTGAATATTTTTTCTTTATTCAATTATACCAGTAGGTTTGAATTAAACTGTTTTTACATACAAAATGTGCAATCTGAGTTCAATGTCTGTTTACCTTGAGCAACCAGGGGGCCCCTGCTGTGAGACGGTCCAGATTGGTTTTGCACTGGAGAATCTACAGCCCCATTGGTGGGGCCTGAGTTTTGAGGGTTTTGGCTATGGTTCTGTAAAGGTGCAGGCAGAACGTGATAAGGATGATTGTGAGTATGGGGGGACTTGTTGATGGAACTTGGGGAATTGCTGCCTCCAGCTGTAGCTTTAGCTTGGGACATTCCTGGATTGTTCCTATCCCATAGGTTGACAGTCTTATTGTAGGCACCAGGGTCCCCCCAAGCTGACGTTCCATCGTCTATCTCCATCTTGCGCCGGATTGAAGGTGGAGAGGGCTCTTCCCAGCCAGTAGGTTCAGCTGACGCCTCTTGCTTTTTAGCACCCCAGCCAGTACCATGCTTCACTGTACTAGAACCACTCCAAGAACCCATGGTTCCTCCTCCAGTATTGCCAGAGGGCCCTTCCTGAGGCTTGTTACCCCAACCTTGAGGTGTACTACTAGGACGTTGAGGTGCTGTTTCACCCCAGCCACCACTTCCTCCTGCTCCTCCCATGGTTCCTCCTCCAGAAACCCCAGATCCTGAAGTAGACATTCCCCAGCTTCGCTGGTTTTCCCAGTCTGGGTTAGTGGGACTTTTTTTGCTCTCCTCTTGTTCTCCCCAATCCCCTTTGTTATTGCTCCCTCCACTGTTACTCCAGGTGTGGGAAACTTTGGGTTGCTCTCCCCAGCCCTGGGAAGCTGATTTGCTGCGAGATTCATCCCACCCTGTAGACTTCTCATCTCCCCAAGACTGACTATTGTTCCTGGGCATGCTGGTGCTAGGTCCTCCTGTTGAAGGGTTACCCCAGCCACCAGGGCCTATGGGGTGCTTTATGTTGTTGGGTGGCTCTCCCCAACCAGAGCTGGGTTTGGGGGTAGCAGTAATGCTACCACCCCAGCCAGAAGCTCCCTGAGAACCAGGCACATCGCTTCCAAGGTCAGTCCTCTGAATAGGGGCTGTGTTAGCTTTTGAAGGTCCCTGTGCATTGGTTGGAGTGGTTGGGCCACAGCCCCATGGTTCAGTGCCAGGATCATTTTTCTGTTTGGTATCATCCATGTCCCAGGTGGTGTGTTGGCGAACAGGGGTCTGTCCCCAACCAGTGTTACACAGAACCCTAGGGTCCAGGTCCTGGGCAGGCAACAAAGGAACTGGATTTTCTCTGGCTGTGCGACCTCTTTGCTGAGGCAGTCCCTCCATACTGTCACTGCTACCTTCACTGGCCCCAGCTGTGCTCATTGCTCTGCTCCAAGGACTAGCCTTAGAATCCTGCGGAGGAGAGCTTGGTGCATCCCACCCACTTTGGGTCTCTTCAGAGTGCTGCTTTCCCCAGTCTCCATCGGATTTTTCAGTCCAGCCTCCAGAAGTTCCTGTTCCACTTACTCCACGACCCCATGAAGAATCCCAGCAAGATCCCTCCTTTGATGATGTTTGCTTTGAGTTACCACTGTTACCCCATACAGTGTTACCATCTTCTCCATTTACCTGCAAACCTCCAGGTTGTAGTTGACCCATAGAGCCCATGCCTATGGGTGCGCTACCCCAGCCTGGCAAATTTTGTACTGGGCTGGGAGGTTCTTGCTTATTGTTGTGATTTGGTCCATCAGTTTTAAGGTTTTGAGGTTCTGAACTGAAAGACACATTTGCTGATGAGGTGGACTGTGGCTCCGATGCATCGGAAGTCATAACAGAACCCCACACACTGCCAGTCCCGCAAGACTTGCTGGTAGTGTTGGGTGCAGAACAAGTGTTGGTTTGAACTGACAGGGGGCCAGGTTGATTACAGAGGTTGGATGTAGGTTGAGGAGGTGATATAGTGTTAGTTCCCCCTAAGCTGCTTCCTCCAGTGCCACCACCATCATGCCCCAACAAGGGCCAGGCAGATGGGTTGGCATTAGGGTTTAGGTTCAAGTTAAAACTGGTGCAGGAGGATGACGAAGAGGAACCCCAACCCCTGCTACCTCCTCCCACAGGGCTGTCACCTTTCACGTCATTTCCAATTGGGCAATGGGAGGGTCCAGGCCCAGAACCCCAATTACGATTGGTAGCAGACTGGTTAGACAGGACACTAGTTCCAGCATGATTGGCAGGGGCGGACCCACTGGTGGCTTTGCTGCTAAGGTGATTGGCGGAGAAGTGACCAGTCTGACTATTGGCTCCTGTGGCCATACTCACTGTACTACAACTACTGCTAGTGCTGCTGCTACTGCTGGTCAAGGGACCAGGGTCAGTTTCCAAAGGGCATCCTCCCGAAGCGACCTTGCTCTGGCTGAGGGCAACAGGAGGCCAAGATTCAGTGTCCTTCTGCTCAATGATCTGGTGATCCCAGCCGCTTAGACTCGTGGAAAGATTCAGCATTTGTGGTACTGTTGTTGGCTGCCAGGTGTCCCCAGAGGGGATTATCATACTGGGATCTCTGGCCACTTTGTGGGGGCAGTTCTGTAAATAAACACAAGGAAAAAAAAAACATAAAAGATGGCCAACAAGCATGAGCAAGAAGAAGATGAGAGCAGAGGTTGAAGCAACATCAGTGATTACACCCACACAAGCTTAGTACTGCTGAAATACCATGACAACAGATAAGATGTCCACTTTCACTCGGATTTTACTCAAGAGGTACTAACAATTAACATGAAACTACAAAATAAACACATACGTACTCAAGCTGCACTTAATGTTTAGCAAAATATTCAGCTTTTTATTACATTATAAAAGAATAAATAAAAGGCTCTTTAAGCAAAGGCTGTACACAAATGTTAACTAAATAAAGCAGTCAACGACAGAGGAAATGTTCAAATTAATGAAGATCCTTTTTTGTTGTTGCCCTAATTGTACAAAAAATGGCCTTAAAGCTCAAATGTGTCCTCCACACAGGTCACTGACAAGAATCTCTCCAGTTTAAAATTGGACTAGACAGGGACATGCAGCAGGGTTCTCTTGCATTTATGACCTTTGCCTGAAATGAATCACACATGCTAGACACCATTACACATCTGCAGATCCATCCAAATAAACCAAACAAATGCTTCAAACAATGAAGCTTGGATTTGGTTGCTGGCGCTGCACATAACATCACTAATTGATACTTGTGACCTGTTAATATCCAAGTGTGAGCTCTCCAACAGCACAAATCCCACTTACGTCATGACGTGCGTAAAGGGGGAAGCCTCCTCAGATTCCTTATCTTTAAGCCCAACGCAGAGCACATTTTCAAAAGCATCACTGCATTATTCATCCCTTTTTGCTTAATTTTCTATGCAGTTTGTTTACATGCACCTTTGCATGTAAAGCGAGTTTTTATGAACTGATTATGATACAGTCGTTCGCCATCCCATCATTCCAAGCTGAACTTGTATGTTGCCATTACACGAGACGCAGAGAGAATACAGTGAGAAAGCAAAGAGGGGGGAGGAGGAGAAAAAAAAGAAAAAAAAAAGAGGGCACTGTGTTTCTGACAAGCTGCTCCGCTGTTCTGTAGTGTCTCTCTGCCGAGAAGTGCAGGACCGCCATTTTCTCCGTCCTGAATAAAAGCCAAAAAAGCTCTGGTCTACGGTCTACGGTCGCTGCCTTAACAATCTCTAAAGTCGCAACAAGAACCGCAAAACCAAAGAGCGCGCCGCTGCAATGCTTGCCATGCACAGGAGCTGCAGGCTGGAAAAATAAATAAATAAACTACTCATCCGCATCAAATGTAAATACAAGCCTGCAAACAACACAGACAGGAGAAAGCGGGGGGAGAAGTGAAATACCTGTGGAGAGGTGACTTCCCACCATTCTGTAAAGAGCCAGCTTTTGTGCAACCCAGCGACCATCCTTGTTTCAATATGTCTGCTTGACTTCTGAGACTCATTTCTGATATGCTGCCAAGAAGTTGCACAGCTCTTGCGCGGCATGAAGCACCCCACACCCCTCCCCCAGCACACACACACACACACCTCCCTTCCTTCCTTACCCCTCATACTCTGTCCCACCTACCAACACTGTTTTGGCTGTGTCTCTCTTCTATCTATTACCTCCCTCCGGTTTTATTTATATCGCGCTCTATTCCTGTCTTGACGGAGGATATTCTCTCCCTGTAAAAAAAAAAAACAAAAATAAAAAAAAAGCTGTGGAATACCGCTCGCTTGGAGGAGGCATTGGGAGGGTGTGAGAGAAACGACTGAGACTGGAGTTAATGTTATCCACGGTGAATGAAAACAAAGGGAAAACTGGGGCTCCGACCGCACGGCTTTCAAAACAACCACTGAATATTTATCTGTCTGCAATTAGCACTGCCGCCCACAAAGGAAAGCCATGTCAAGGACAGAGAAACATGGCAAGAATCTCACAAAAAAAAGCCTACTAGATCATTAAGATCATAGTTTCAGACTATAAATGTGGATATAATCGAACTACAGTCCCTAAAAAAATGTGACACATTAAGCTTTTACAAGGAAAGTGAGGACCATGGTGGAGCAAGCTGGAACGGATCTGCAAACATCGCCTGATTATGGTAATCTGTTGACAAACATGGCATAAGAGCTATGGAGCAAATGGACATGGCAGCGAAAAATATCTGTGCGGCCGGAGTCATGAAGGGCACAGAGGGGACATGCAGCTTAGCAAACGAGAAATGAGCTTCCCCCTGGATCAAAAGCCGCTATTGTTTACAAATGAGCCGGGCATCCTCACAGTAACACAATAAAGTGAATTTCTGTTCAGCAACAGAGAGCCTTTATGGCCAAAGTCCAGCCGTCTGTGCTTCTCTGCTGCCATGATTTCATGTAAAGTGCGGGCATTCGCTCCATCTAGTATTCATTTTGCACTGATGTGAAATCGAAACAGGAAACAGTTTGAAAAAAACTCAGAAATGACAGCTCCAAAAGGGAGATGTCTAGATGGAGAAGCTAGAAGATAAAAAAAAATGAGATAAATGATGGAAGTTAGGGAGGAAAGGATGAAGGAGGACTGTCTGGACCACAGCTGTCGCCATTACAGCCTAATGAAGCCCCCAAAGGATTGTGGGACTGGATTGGCGTGGAGCTGACAAAGCCTGCAGATCAACAAGACCAAATGCACAAACTGCTGGAAAATGGGTTCATGTTTCTGACATTATGCAACAAAGCACTGAAGAAAGAGACAATTTGGTAACGTGGCTTTATTCCACCCAACCTGCTAACTAACATCTCAACTCTGCAAACTACATGGATGCAGGAGCTGAAGCTTCAACTACTGCAAGGGTTGGCAGCAAGTAACCGAACCACTGTTCTAGTAAATAAACATCCCAGACATTTTTAAACTCACATTTCAACAACATTTTAATTTTGATTGGAGGGAAGAAATTGATTCAAAGCAATTTTAACAAAGAAACACTCAGAAATGCAAATTGAGGCTTAATTTTTCATATTCATGTCCTCCATCAGCAGAAAAATGACACAAGAACGTGTTAAAAACACTATTTTCATCGATGTAGATCTTTAAAAGGCTCGTGTGCTACATTATCTTTTTGTCAGGACTCTGCTGTCTTCAAAAGTTTGCCCCATCAAGAACCGATACGCACACAAAAATGGCGAAACACTGAAATCTACTAAATCTAAAACTTGTACAGCGTGTGCAGCTCGACTCACTCCACCTTCCCCCAGGGCCTACAAAAATGCAAGCGAGCGATGCATCTGGTTTAGCGGAGGTGGAGGAGGAGAACGCGTACGTCAGAGAACGCTGCGGAGAAAAGTCGGGAGCCAAAAAGGCCAAGCGAGACAGGCGGGATAGAAAAAAGAAACAGAGCGAGTGTTGAACATTTGTGGTTAACAGCAGGCTGATGTTTAATCACATCACAAGATATCCCAGTCCTCTTTGAGGGAATTCCCAAGACCCTTTTACAGCATCATCAGCAGACTTAAAGAGCACATCAAGTCTGGCATACATGCACTCTCTTTTTTCCAACAGGAAAGCTATTAAAACATTAGTTCTACTGTTTGGTTGGTTTTTTTTTTCACTTTACAAGCCCTGTTTACATCAAAATGGTGTATTGTAGGTTTCTGTGATTTTCTGCTGGTGGTATATAAAGCTTGCTTATTAATTCATGGGCTGTAAAGAAGGCTGTTTTATGAATTCGGCTGCAGATTTTCATGCCATGTCCAACAAATGAAGAAAACAAGTACATTTTCCGATTGCAGCACTCATTTTCAAGAATCCAACCCATAAACTCAAAGGTTTATGAAGTAATATCAAATAAAGAGCCCTTTTTAGTAGGGTTATCCCTAATCTTGGAACAAAAGCTCAGGGGACTTGTACTATAGTGTTCGTCCTGGGACTGGAAGATTGTGAGTTTAAGGACTAAAATATGAGAACCTATGCCTCCCTGCTTGACACTGAGCGTTAAGGGGTTGGATTGGGGAGTAAAACCACCAAAAGTTTTCAGTGCGGCGGTGTCTGCAGCTCACCGCTCCCCCCGGGGAATGGATGGGTCAAATGCTGAGAACAAATTTCACACCTTTGTGCGTGACAACTAACGGGACTTTAACTTTTAATTTACAAGCTTTTCCCAAACAGGTTATTTGGTTTGATTTGCATCAAACAGTAAAGAATAAGAAAATTATCCAGCTTGCTTTCTGTGTAGTAGAACCACAAGATATAGAGCATAACTTTAAACGTCTAAGAGTAAAAAAAGTCAAACAAGTTGTTGTTTTAATTAAGCTTAAAGACCCACTCCGTTCCTCTTTTGAACATTTTTCAAAGTGTTCCCGGTGGTCTTTTAGTTATAATTACGCCTTTTTAGGCTAAATAAAAAATAAACAAAAACCTGTTCTTTTCTATGACATAGTTTCTGCTAAGCAGCAGTAGTTCATCAGAAATTCCCCTTTGAGTTGTGGGCAGGACCGTTGGCAAGTAAGCCCAGCCACACTTCCCATCCTCCATCTGTTTACATGGAGGAGGGGAAGATGTAATCTCGGATGAGGAAAACAAAGACGTACATGGATCTAGTCGCCTACGAGTGGATGCATCAGAATGGAGCAGGAAGCTTGTGATCTGCAAATTGTAGCTACTACATCAAACTGCATTTTTCCTTGTTCATAACGATTTGAGTAAAGAAATACTCAGAAATGCAATATTGGGCCTAAAGCTTTTTACATATATATATATATATAGTTAAAAAAAATGCCACAAAGACATGTTAAGAATACCGAAAACAGTGGGTTTTTAATTCGTTAAGAAATACTCAAGATGGAAGAAAGGGGGTGATCCTGACAGAGGCATCAGAAAACGAAACAAAAAAACAACAGATCTTAGGAGACTGTATCAGGTGGTAGCAAAAGGTAAAATGCATTTCTGCAAGTACAAACTAATACTATCATATTTTACAAACTATCTTTAAAGGGAAAATCTGAATTTGTCTTGCTTGTTGAAAAGTTTCTTAACTCCCATTCCAGCAGTCTGTCTCCTGGACAGACTGTATGTCAAACTTAATGCGTCCGGTCAGTTCAAAGACGCACAGTGAGCTGAAACAGACCTGAACTGCCAGAGGGGTGGAGAGAAACAGCAGCTTTTACCGTAAACCATGAGTCACTTCAGCCCACAGACCTGGAACTCTGCCACGCTCGCTTTCTCCGACTTTCTTACCTTCTCCCTCAGCCATTCCATCCCCACTTTGCCAGGTCAGGCCCACTGGGGCAGCCAGCCAACTAGCTCGTTCTGCCTTGCTCCTCCTCCAAAACAGGAACTATTGAAGCGCTAAGCAGAAGAGGAGGGTGATAATGACAAGGAGGAGCAGGAAGAGGAGACGATGGGGCAAACACCTCATTGCCATGGAGATGATTGCACTCAGAGTCAAAGAACTTGGATGATGCTGCAACACAAATATAGAACGAGTACTCTGAAACATTTTCAAAGAGCACAACGTGTTTCAGCATGGAAATAATTAGCATAAAAAGGCACCGCAGCATCTCAAAGATGGCCATCTGTGTTTACACTGCATCCTCTCCCTCTGTATTCCTCAAACCCCATTACGAATTCCCCGACAGGAGGAATAAAAAACAAACAACAGTCGGCAGCACCTGTGATGCCAGTGATTTCACAATTACTCAACCCAAAGTCTGGCAGCATTCAAAGATGCAGCAATTGTTCTCAAAACACGCCAGCAAAACGCTTTGATTTTGTACCCTTTTAAGATCAAATTTCAGAGGATCCATTTGTCATTTAGTTATATCAAAAGTACCATTCAAGCAAAAAGGGGAGGAGAGACAACAAAAAGAATAAAACCAACATCCACATTGCATGCAACCATGAAGACTATCAAAAGCCATTTTAAAGCAACGCTTGTTTATAAAAGGAAAGCTCAATGTTGAGACCATCTATTTCTAAAAGCAAACTCCGGGTTTTCAACAGAAAGCTTAGCTTTAAAGGTCACACTCCGATCATCTTTTGATCTATTTTCAACCAGCGGTCTTAAAATTATGATTTTGCTATTTTTAACCAAAATCCAAACCCTTTTTCGAGGACATAGTCTCTGTAGAGTGACAGAAGTTCATTGGAGTTGTGGGCGGGACTGTTTGGCGCAGAGTAAGCCCGCCCCTTCCCTTCCTCCATCTGTTTACACACTCTCCTGCTAGCTTACAGCCTCTCACAACCCCAATCTAATATTAGCAACAAAAAATGGTGAGCAATATCAGAACAATCCCCAGCAGTTCTTAATCAGATGCCACCTCAGATTGGGAGTCTAGAGCTGCGTTTAAATGGGCAAAAGGAATCGGAAATAATGCCTGATCGGAAGGAAAATGCGTCATGTAAACACGCCGTTCCGAATACTCTGCCCCGATCAGACTCGTTCGGATCAAAATTTCTTTCCGATCGAGCTAGGTGAGTTATATCGATTGTTTATCCGATCGTTGGTCATGTAAACGCTTCATTCTGTTCGTGTGTCACTACTGCTCTAGTTTTAAGTCACGCATAGACGGTGTTTCACTCCACAGAAAGCTTTGGAGCTCAAACAGGACCGACCGGCTGCTCTGCGGACGCCCGGTGCGAGGCGCCGCTCCGCTTCGCCCCTTCTGGCTCTCCGCCTCTCTTAAACCCCTCACGAGGATGCTTTGTTATGAGTGCGTTTTGTTGTTTATGTGACTGTGATCCGTCCCGCCGCTCTCGGTTAGCTGCTGTCAGGAGAACTGTGTGTCTTTAATCAGAGCTTGGACTTCCAGCTTACACAGCGGCTTTGGAGTAGTGTGCAAACTTTTCAAAGCAGAATGTCGCTCAGTCCTTAGAAACTGTTCAAACAATCACGTGGATTTGTGTTTCTAGTCGTGTCCCGACAAAATAAAGGCTGATGTTTTTCCCACATATGTACGTGCAGCCAAGATGCAGGTTGCAGCATATCCCGCATGAGTTTATCAAACAAGGCTAATGTTGTTAGCGCGTGTTAGCCTCTCCTGGGAACTCCGTTCTTCCACAAAAAAGCACCAACCACACGGATTAAATATAAAATGATGAACGAACAGGCATTTCATAATATTCATAACATTAATAAAAGCACGTTTGGAAGATTGTCTCGTATATCATAGAGCTGCTGCATAAACGTATATGACAGCAAAGGTTTGTTTACTGTGGGACTCTTCCTTTTTCCACTATTTTCAGCACCACTGCGCATGCCCAAAGGATTCATTCCGACCGAAAGTGTGACCATGTAAACGTTTGTTCTAATCGGAAAAAGGTTTTCTGGGTCCATGTGCACGGGTGAATTTTAACCCGACCATTGATCCGATCAAGATATTTTGCCCATGTAAACGCGGCTTATGACTACTGTTGAAGCTTGCAGGCTCACTATGAGTCAGACCCCCTGAGGAGAGATGCAGGGTCTCAGGGGGTGAATGGCCTCTTTTCAACAGCTGCTTGTGCTCACGCTGGGGGTAGTATGGGGGCACCTCTCTAGGCGGGTAGCGAGGCTGGAGCACAGTCTGCTGTGCTGTCCCTGACTGTCCTCCAAAGATTGTAGGCTCGCCATTTCCACTGTTTAGGAGTATAGATGGGATGGCACTGGGGGAAAGAGGACAGTTGGGGTCGAGCTTGGTATACTATGGCACTGTATACATGGGGAGGTTGAGGGGGGGACAGGTGAAAACAAGAGAGGAGTAATGCAAAGATGTTGGGAGGGGGTAAAGGACCATTAACTATGAGAGAGAGAGGTTGAACACAATACAGTGTGTGAAAAAAACAGGGTTCAATAAATCCAAAGTGGTCTTAAAAATAAAAAAGGATTCATTAGTGTTTTATAAAATCTAATTAAAAAAAAAGCTAAAAGTGACGAGATGAACAGATAAAGTGGTACTGATCAATCTTTTCTGGAGAGTTCTGAAAAGTTTCTTGCTTTAAAAAAAAAAAAAGCTAATTTACTTTAAAAAAGGATGAGAAATTAAGGAAATGTCTAGAAACCCGCGCTTGCCATCCCCTCCAGTGGGGGCACAGCAGTCGTCAGTCTGAACACATCGCTGCTCTTTAAAGAACTCGAGATCCACAATAATGTCCTCAGGTAGGGGGTCAAGGAATTACTTTTACAGCTTGCTATTGTGTCTATTTACAGTTTAGAAGAGACAAGAATGTCAAGTACCAGGAACGCAACTGAAACTTCTTTAATATAATAAGCCATTGTTTCTACCAGGACAGTGCAGCTGAGAAAACTCAGTTTCATCATCAACTTCATCTGTTCATAGGTTATAGCTTCTCCAATGATAAGCTCTTAGTGCTCCACCAAAGCTGTTAGTTATTAACTGCTGGCACAGCGGCTGCAGGAAAGTATTCATGTCCCACTTGCTTATGTTACTGTCTGTGACTGAAAAAAAGGTTTTACTGTTGGTGCTGATATTTCTTTAGTGAAATCATTGCGACCAGGAACAGATGAAAAAGAAAAAGCTAGTAGCTGTGACGTCGGTTCTACAGCCAACAGGCCACAAGCTTCTTTGTTTTCCTCATCTGAGCTCCCCATTTTTTTTGCACTGGTAATGCTAGGTTGGGGTTGTATGCTAGTGGGAGAGAGAGTGTAAACAAAGGGATGATGGGAAGTGGACAGGCTAACTCCGCGCCAAAAGTCCCGCCCACAACTTGGAGGGGAATTTCTAATGAATCCTGCCGCTCTGCAGAAACTATGTCCAAGAAAACAACACAGGTTTTTGGATTTTTAGCAAAAAACAAAATAACGCTTTTACAATAGATTAAAAGATGATGAGTGGGACTTAAATAAAAAACTTTGCAAACTTTGTATATTTGTGAAGCAAAAGAGAACAACAAAGTTACGCAATGTATTCTTAGAATATATCTTTAAGTTTCATTTGTCGTTTTTTGTTTAAAAAATATATCTTTGTAGGAGCCAAAGCTTCCAGATTAGCTTGGGAAAAAAAATAGTGCAAAGCTGCTGAACGTAAGAACTCCGATCAGCTTAACCTTAGCAGCAGAATGTGTAGGCAGGGTTCAGGGGTCGCCACTAAGTCACTCAGTGCGATCAGCTCAGGGTCATAGAGCTCCCCCTGGCTGAGATGCATTATGGGATACAAATAAGACAAAAATGATCGCCTCATTGCATTCATTACATAACAGAATAAGCTGGTAAACTAAAATCAGAATGCCCCCCCCAAAAGGAGAGCTCTTTCAACCCAAAACGCTGTACTTTAGCGCACCCAAACATCAGCTGATGAGATAATGCGCACTGAGCCAGCTTTTAAAACCAGCAGTGGAGAAGGAAAAAAAAAAAAAAGAGAGAGAGAAAACCTTTGTGTGGCCCGAATGAGCTGCAAAGAGCAACGCTCCGCCATTGGCTGTTCTCCTGAAAGTGTGCAGTGAGGCAGCGAGAAAGCTGCGCACATGTGGCCTGTCACATACAAAAACAAAGACTTATGTAATGCTGAGGCCCACACTGAGGGGATCTGGTGCTAGGGAGCATGCAGAATACCTGTCTTACAAGCACACGTCTGCTGAAATCAGTCAAACAATTCCTTGTTTTAGTGCTTTTCCATGTGAAGCTCATGTTTTGTTTTTTGTGTCATATCTTTTTTCCAGTGGGTCTTTATTGCACTGCTCCTTTATGTGCCACAGCCTGGTTTTGAATCCGTCTCCCTGCAGCTCAGCAAGAAAGGATAAAGCTATTGCGCCTGACCTCGCCTCTCATCAGATTTATCTACATCTGTTCCATTTCCTCTCTATACTTGTACTCCAACCCTCCCCGCCTTTCTGGGCTTTCCTCTCACCATCACTCGCAGCGAGCTAGGATTTGATCCTTCTGCCAGCACTTCTGTATTAAAAAAAAAGGAGCAGAGTGGTTCCCTGTCGGTCCACACCGCCATGGTCTTCACAAACAAAAATACTCTGCGGTTGTGTCACAATGTAGAAAAAAGGGGAACCGTCGCAGAGTTGGGTCTATCTGACGTGTGACGTGGATCCTTGTGGAAGCTGGGGGGGAAGGGGCAAGATGGCTGGTCGCCCTGTTTAGCCAATCAGAGGGGAGAAACGATGAGGGACAGGGAGGGAGAATGAAAGGGAGAGCAAGCATGCAGGAGGAAGGGAAGGAGGCAAAGGAGGGAGGGCAAGTGATGAGCAGAATTGGGAGTGTGTGCGCGTGCATGAAACAGTCCCCACCCCCTTGCGCGCTCCACTATGAGTTCCTGTCTCCCTGCCCTGAAACCAGCTTGGCTCCAAATCCGCTTACAATTAGTTCAGTATTTACGAATGCTACACTGCTTTGGCTTCTTCACATCAAAGACTTCAAGACCTGCAATCTACTAATTATATCAGCTATCTGATTATACTTTGGATTCCTTTTAGATCTAATTATGTTAATGAAAAAAAAAAAGGCTGACAAGTCAGGAAAAAAAAATGAACAAATGGTTCTGGCATGTCTGACTTATGGCGCATGGGATTCTCTCAAAGCGGCGTTTTGTAGGGAAAAAAATTGCAACGGCATAAAAAGGAGAGCAGTCCCTCTCTATGACAGCACATTTGCAAAAACATAGTACTCGGCTGTGGGATTCTCATAGGAGAATCCTCAGTTCATCAAAGATGCACATCAAACACTTGCCTTGGGGCTGCGCGTGCTTCATGCAAAAAGAAGACATCGCATTTTCCACTTTTAAAGAGATCTTAATTTTCCTGAGGAAAAAAAAAAAAGAAGATCGACTGTTTAACATCTCGAGGTTAGAGGGAAGCTGTCTGGGAAGACATCAAAGAGCCAGGATAGGTGGGAAAAAGGATAAAACATACAACTCATCACTACTCCCGTCTGCTTTATATCCTCATATTTACCCTTTCTGCGTGAATTTGCAAGTTTGTAAAAGTAGGTAAAAAAATATATATAAATATACAAAATAAAATAATGAATCTTTAACTCAAATATTTATTGTTTTAATCCACAGAATCACATTAATAATCCAAAAGGCACTGAAGACAATAAACATTAATGCGGCCACTAGTTGGGGATCCTTCAGATTCATATCCAGTGTGTAATTATTTATTCTTATTTAGGCTAAATTGAATTAAAATGGCCTCACAGCCATAAAAATAACCAACTCAGCAGGCCAAGCAACCTGATTTACGTATCAGCTTCACTTTTCCACGTAGCCCAAAAGGTTTTGGCTTAAATCTTAAATACTCAAAAAAAATCATAAACAAAAAGGGCAGGTATTACAGGTTTTTTCTTTAACATGAAAGACATTGTAGCACAGCAAAAGCACATTCCTTTATTTCTCTGTCAACTGTCAAAGCTTTAGCTGAGTGAGGCTAAGAATGGGAATTGGAGTCGTATATAAGTTGCCACTAATGTGCAGAAAGACGGAGCTTCCACTTCATCTGAATGATTCAATAACCAAAGTGTTCTTTAAAACAGCTCATTCCGATGAAATTAGCTTTTTATTGGCGTTTTTAACCCATTCTTGTGGGATTTTTCTCATGATAGAGGACATATATAGAGAACTTTAAGCTTAAAAATTGCATTTCTGAATATTTTGAAGAAGAGCTTATTTGTGATGTAGAAAATAGTCCCCAAACTCTCTTCTGGCCTCAAACAGAGAGCTTGAACTGAGGGGTGAACGAGTGCAACATCCTGACCTCCTGACCCCAGCAGCACCTGTTGAGACGACAGTAACCAACTCTTCTATTCCACCTTCATAATGACCCAATCTGCTGGATGTTTTAGGGAGAAAGCACACTGTGAATTTCCAATCTCCATTAATTCTTCACTCCTTTAGGAATATTTACTTTCTAATGTAAAGGGTTAAACTAATCGGCATGTTGAACATGTGGGAGATATTTCCTCTACAAGTGCAACCTGACCTAAAAACAGATGTTTCTTTAACATACCAGGTAACTTCAAAAGCTTTTGAATGTGTGCAAAACCCAGATTTTTGTGAGAATTAAAAAACAAATTTGGGGAATTGTTTAGAAGGTAATACATGATTATAGTGTTTATACAAACTGTACATATATGGGTTGGATACACAGACAGGCGGAGCTGTGATAAAGAGGCACATCAATGTAAATCCTCGCATCTGTATTGCAACTGTTGGATCAAGAGGTAAATAATCCAATTTTCGGTCAAAATATTTTTAGTCTTATCATTAATTGTGTTCCTCTGGGATTTCTGCATATTGTTGCCCTACTTCTGAAAGGACCCCAAACTATAATGTAATGTCGCTACTTAAAGTTGAGCAACTACATTACGTTGCCGATACCTCACACACAATAATTTGTAGAGACATGCATAAGTAAGTCATCACTGTATGTGTATATCTTAACCCATTTCATTGATTTTTGTTTCATATAAATGTGATCAAAGGGACTTTTTCTCCTTTTGGTTTTTCCCTTCAGGGGTGGACAAGGCGAATCAGCTTCCATAGGACTGATTTGCATATTCAGTTTGGCAAAGATTTTACGTTGGGTGCGCTTCCTGACACAACCCTCTGTATTTACCCGGGCTTGGACCAGCACAATGAGACCCTGGCTTGAGCCCCCTGTGGCTACATTGCATTACACTCCAGTCTTTTACTGTGTCGACAAAAACAGTTGGCTACACAAAATGTTGCATAAATTGTTGACCAGAGATAGAAATATGCATTTCTTACAACCTATATAGTTGGTATTTTATCATTATTCCCCAGTGAATATTTGAATTTAATACAAAAGCAAGACTGATAGTTGGAATAAACCACCTGGCAGTGAATACCTTTGAAGGGTTAGCCTTCCTTCCAGTTAATGCAGCAACTGACATTTAGTCAAACCTACAGTATTTCCTTGTTTCTTTTTCAGTCTTTGCTTCCATATGTTTAGTGTAATGGTTGAATGAAGTAAAAATGTAAAGAAATCATATTTAAATACCTAAAATTCCTTAATATAGATAGTCTGGTGGCGGTTAAACAATACATTTCAAAGCTAATATTAAATGAAAATATTTCAAATTGCAAGTTAAGGGCCTACGAACTCATTGTCACCTATGGTAGCAGCTAAAAATGATTTTCTTCATTGCAACTTGGTTGGGGTTTAAAACTACAGACAAGCCACAGTAGTTGCACTGAACACAGGAGACACCATTCTTGTTCAGGAGGCCTGGGGCCTCTTGTTTAGTATGCAGCAGAGAGCATATCCCCCAAATGCGGCAAATGAAAGTTGCAGCCAAAGCTTACAGTGTAGGTGAGAACTGCGGGCGAACGTTTGTGAATCAACCTGAGAAAATCTCCACGAGAGAGTCCCAAAGGTCGCAGTTGTGAGCGCTCATCTCAAAGAGCGCCCGACTCGAGCGTCGTTTGGGTGTTTGCGTGGACACGGAAAGTACAAAGCGCGTGATGCTCGTTCTGGGGCACTTACATTAGGAGACGGGGGGGGGGGGGGGTGTACGTGAATGCGTGTCTCACACAGAAATGGGCCAGTACAAATCACCTACAAAGGGGCCCCTCAGCTGAGTCGGTGAACAGGAAACTGGAGTGCAATCTCGGTTTCACGTGGCTCCGTTTGCTTCTTTTGCTCTTTCACACAGTTTTCCAGCTCTCTTAAATCAACTGGAGGACCCAATCGAACAGTTTCCTCTCCTGCTTTTAATGCAAATGTTACTGAAACAAATCTTTTTTCCCTCCTTTTAACAACACCTTCTTCTGCTAAACAAGAGAGGAGAATTTGTGGAGGGGATTTTTTTTTTTTTGCGCTTGGGGTCCTTGCAGAAATCTCTTGTGCATGGATGCCAGTTAACTCAGTCCCTGCACTTAGTCTATTCTCCTAATTAGGTCCCAGTGCACCCGACACTGCTATCCAAGATGGTCTGGCTCTTTAAGTTTGAGATTAAACAACTAATTCCACACCGTTAAAAAAAAAAATAAAAAAATTCATTCACTGTAATTCTCAAGAAGAATAGAAAAAGTGTTGAAATGAACACTGCTTTATAAAACAATATTTAAACTATTCATAAATATTTTTTAAAAATGAAGGTAATAAAAATAATACTACAGGTCAACAGAAACACATTTCCTTTGACAAAAAAGGTGAACGATCACATTTCCCTGCTGCTATAAGTAGCAATGAAAATAAACACGAAGCATCTGAGAAACTTAACATGAGGAGTCAAGGGGTCAAAAAGGAGGAGGCTTCGGAGATTATACTCCCATTACCTTGAGCTTCAGAGAGAGAAGGAGGTCAAGGGCTGACCTTTCACAGCTCAGGAGTTCAGCGCTGTAAGATAATACACAGGGATGCTTCCTCTTTTACAGAGCTAAACAAAACGGGCTAGCGCCGTGTTGGCCACAAACCCCGAGACACATTTGCACCCAGCTGGACATCCGTTCTCTCCCGCACCATTTAACTGGAGCTCTAATCGGATCCCATCCATACCATCTCTCCACAGAGAACCGTCTTCCCAAACTGCTTGCTCATCCCGATTGACAGATTAGCCTCCAGACAAACTGTCTGACTGTGCCGGTCGACTCGCTTCTCAAGGGTGATTATGAGCACAAACTGAAGAAGTCAGATGTCACAGAGCTGGTTCTGAAAACCCACTCTTTAGATTAAAAAAAAAGCCACCTTTTCCGTTAAATTGTGCGGTTTGTTTGTTGGCTATTTTGCTCAATTTTCCTCAGAGATTCCTCCTCACCTCCATTCCCGCAGGTACAGCGCCTGAGGAGACCACGGGGAGGCCTGAGGAGCAGCTGCTTCATCCCAATGCTCCTTATTAGTCTTGCACAGCACCTGGCTTCCATTTCGAGTCAGGTAGCTCAGAGGACTCGGTTGGCCCAAGCTCTTCCGTAGCACCATGTTACCATGAAAGGAAGAAATTTGGGCCCCCGATTTTCTTAGGCAAAAATTTCCTGAAGTCCAAGAAGATAAACTGATGGACTTTAGCGTATAAAACAAGTCAAAAAGCAGAGCGAGAATTTTTTCCATCTGTGTTTTTCACACCTGTTTGTCAAAGCGTTTTGCAGCAGCACAGTGAGTCACTTGAGACGCCAGTTTGGAGATTAGTCATATATTTTTGCCTTAAATCATGTGGCAGCTGAACATGTGATCACAACAAATAAAGATTAAAAAAAGATATTAGCCAAATGTTGATAAAAGGAGTCAAACTCTACATTTGATTTGTAAGAAAAAAAGAAAAGCATTTGTAAGAAACTGTCCAAATTTTAATAAAATTGTCAGCTAATACCAATTGTAGATTTTGACAGTGTAACCTGATAAATTTCTTTAGATCATTGCTATTAAATTGACACATAAGGATATTCATGAAGTGTGGTATAAACTAGGGTTGTGCCCGTGGACGAAACCATCGTCCATCGTGATGGGTGACTGGCATCACGATGGAGAGGCACCATCGTGATGCCACACCCCCGCCACGCTGCGAGTCGACACCATAAGCCGCGGTTACATAAACAAAATATCCCAATGGTCGCATTAGAATCAAACCGTGTACATGGGCCCAGAAAAACTTTTTCAGATTATAAAAAACGCTTCCATGGGTCACACTTTCCGTCGGAATAAATCATTCGCATATGCGCAGTAGTGTTTTATAAACCGTAAGAGAAAATTAGTTCCGCCGAGCGGCTACATACATAGATATGGCAGTCAACCATCGTCCATCCCGATGGTTGACTGCAAACATCGTCAACAGCCAATTTAAGGGACATCGCCCAACCCTAGTATAAAGGTGACTCATCTGTGACTAAAAAAAATAAAAAAATAAAAGTCTTCTCACTTTCAGGCTTATTATAAATAAAGAACTGAGCACTTCAAATAAATAAGCACAACATATGAAAGAAATGCTAAATATATTCGGGTGATTTCTTTCTTTTTTCTTTACCAAGACAGCATCAGGTATAATCTATGTTTAGAAAACATGTAAATAACTGAATGAACAGGACCGTAGAGACGATCCTCATAAAGTCCAAACCCAGAGAACAATTTACCAACACGGACAAAACAAAACAAAGAAAGGCAAACAGCTGGCAAAGAAAGTCAGATTAAAGATGAATTTAAGCAAAAAAATAAAGGAGTCTCACCTTTGGTTATCTGTTCTGTGGCCTAAAAAAAAAAAAAAAGATTACTAACAAAAATAACCCATAACAAAAACAAAAGATGCTATTTTCAGTTTTAATTGTTTAAATATTACATGTTTGCTGAATTATGTAACAAAATAAAACAATAGTTTTGTACATATATCTACATATGGTGATGAATGCCATTGTATTTTAGAATGTGGATTTGCAACAAATATTGATTTATTTTTATCGCTTAGCGATGTACAGTACTTGTATATGAATAACAATTCACGCTACATATCAATGTAATCAGATTACCCACTGAAGGCTTAAGTAGGAAGTCACGGTGGAAGTGGGTACAGTCAGACAGAAACGAATGGAAAACTGTTCAAGCGATGCACGAGTTTGTATAAAGTGCTATTGCTGCAAAATCAGAAGCCTTGCTGTGTAATACATTACATACTTGTTTACTAAAGAAACACAATTCATTTTGTGCATATTGAAAGTGCAGATTCTGACCGGCTTAACTACAGCAGATTTCACCAAGACTGTCAGCATAAAAGGAAGTGAAGGTACAGAAGCCGCGTTTGTCCTCATCATGAACTCCAGACCAACAGCAGTTTTGTAAAGATGAGAGGGGTTAAAAAAAGACTTTACCGTTTTCTGAGCAGCTTCTTTCTTTTTGTTCTCGTCTTGTTTTTTCTTTTTCCTATCTTCCATCAGCTGGTTGTCATCTGGGGTTTTTGCTTCTTTTCACTGTTTTAACATAAAAAAACAAAGAGCAGATTTTTATTCAAGCAACTTCTGAAGCAATCGCTTTTGCAGGTAGTAATAAACGAGTTTTGAAGTAGAGAAAAACGTGCATTTTCTGGATTGTGATCTTTTGATTTAGCCCCGAAAAAAATACTTTTGATAGGGACTTGGAAACTATTCCTCTTTAGGACTCTGTCCTGAGGTTTGAAGAGCTCACAAGTTATACATTTAAGCCAAAATTACTATACAATACCCAATTGTTTCGTACAAAACAATGGCACACAATGGGCCCTTCTACCATGTGCAGGGTATTGACACAACAATTAATGTGCACTTCTGTTTGGATGGCAAAAAGGAAAGAAAGGAAAAACATATATTTATAGAAATCCACAATGAAGCTCCAACCATAAGCATATTTGTGATAGTAATTGCAAAACCTTTACTTTATTATCCTGGAAAGAGTATGCAGCGGCGAGCAACATGTGCCATTGCCTGGCAACAAGCGATCCCAAAGGCCACGGTGAACAGTCAGGTAGGTGCTCATAAGGAGAGTGCTGAAATCGTTTTTAATCAATCAGAACTAGAAAGCTAAACTTTCAGGAAGTTATTCATGTACAGTTTGAATATAAGAGACTCTTCTAGGAAAAGACAGAATCCTAGCGACTCCTTTTGCATTGAGAGAGATGGTCATGATGAAATCGTAGCAGGAAAATGCATGAAGCCCCTAACTTTAGGGGATTGTTTTTCCAACATAGCAGTTACTAAAACTTTATAAGAAGTCATTTCTTCTGTCAATTTTTTGATATATTTTTCTGGAGAGGAGCAGTAATTCATTAGAAATTTGCCTACGAGTTGGGGACAGGACTGTTAGCGCAGAATAAGCCTGCCCCCACTTCCCATCATCCATCTGTTTACACGCTCTCCCATTTACAGCCCTTCACAACCCCAACCTAAGAATGGCAAATAATATTAAAGCTATCCAGCCGTACGGTTTTGAGCCAGATGCCAGCTCAGACGAGGAAAACTAAGATGTACGTGAGTCTAGTCGTCTACAATTGGATGAATCAGAATGGGCGGGAGCCGTTAGGAGCTTTTTCCAACTGCATTTGCTTCTTCTGCCCCTGATTCACAACAATTTAAATAAAGAAATACTCAAAAATGCCATTTTAAGCTTCATTATCTTTACATTAGTCCCCCATCACCAGAAAAAAACATGTTTAAAAGACCAAAAACAAATGTCGTGACATGTCAGAGTGGTTGTTAAACGGCTAAAATCTGGGTTTGAGGGAAAATGTAACCCGTGCCTTACAGAGTTACAGAGACCAGTGAGTTCAGATCTGTTGTGGATTTACAGTCTCCTATCAGAACAACAGGATTAGAGCCCGGTGCCCCCTCTTAAACACTAGACCCTCATTCTACTAGAACTGGAAGAAGGGAGGAGGGGGGGGGGGTGTAAATTGAGAGGGAAATCAAGAAAATCAAGAGGGAATGAAGTGTGGAGGTGAGCCAAAGCCACACAGGTAAATACAGCCATCCTCCACACTGGAGCAGTAAGGATGATGGGCTGAACGACTGATGAAGCCGGTCGGCGTGGATGTGAAAGAGACGGGGGGAGGGGTGGTCGACAACAGTCATTGGGCACGGAGCCAGGAATGCCATCGCTGTATAAGCTGAACAAGGGAACGGCGAGCACCGGAGAGAAGGATTTTCAAGCAACGACAGCGACATTGAAACGCGTCGATCCCCCTGCTCGCTGGTCAAGGAGCAACAGCTCCACAGATTCTCTGAGGCTCCCAAATTTGTAGGGTTTTGTTGAAGCACGAAATGATATAATTATCATCACTTTTATTAAGATTTATAAACTGAAACTTAAAGTTCCAGTCTGATTATCTTTTGATCTATTTTTAAAGCATTCTCAGTGGTCTTTTAATTATAATTATGGTGTTTTTAACCCAGTTGCGTTTTCTAGGACATAGTTTCTGCAGAGCGGCAGTAATTTGTTAGAAATTTGTCTCTGAATTAAGAGTAAGCCCACACACACTTCCCAACATCCTTCTGTTTACACTCTCTCCTGCTACCTTACAGCCCCCTTACAACCGCAACCCCACATTCCCGGTTCAACAAAAATGGCCAGCAATATGGAGCAATCCAGCCGTACAGTTTTGAACCAGATGCCAGCTCAGACGAGGAACACAAAGACGTACACAGATCTAGTCGTCTACAAGTGAATGAATCCGAATTGAGCACAGATTGAATCTTCTATGTCAAAGCTACAACCTTTTTCCAACTGCATTTTTTCGTCTGCTGCTGATTTGCAACAATTTGAATAAAGAAATGCTTATAAATGCAATATTAGGCTTAATGTTCTTTATATATACTCAGACATCAAATTTCCTTTTCTTTTATATACATGTCCTCCGCCATGGGAAACAAACTACAAGAACATGTTAAAAACACCGTTTTCATCAGAGTGGGTGTTAAAGCACAATTTCTGAAAAGAGGATTGCACTCAGTGCGCACATTATTGCTCTCTGACCCTTCCCTAATGGACAAGGAAAAAAAAAAAAACTTTGCTGCATATCGTACAGCTCTGGAAAATAATCAAACATGTATAGACTGCTCTTTCTGAAGCTGTGTGCTGTTTAAAAAGGAAGTTATTAAAGCCACAACAAATGCCCTCCAGGTAACGCTTTTATTTTCATGACAATATTTAAAGTATAAAAAAATATACGATTAACAACTTCGATGGCAAAAATCCTTACGGAAAAATAAGCATGAAAACATATTTGAGCATTATTTATTTTCTTAACCAAAAAAGAAGGAAAAAAATGCTATTTTTACATAAATATGCAAGCTCACTTTTGCTTCAAAACAACTTGACAAACAAAACAAAACAAAAATTCTCCAAAGCCATTTAGTCCAGAATTAAATGAAGGATTTGAAGTGATGGAATGACCCACAACATGCAGTAATCAAAGAGCTCGGCAGTCTGTTTTTGTTATCAAAGCCCCTTTTGGGTGCCTCACTGAGAGTACACTGCCTCTTTCAAAGGCCTGGGTGCTGACTGGCAACATGTAAACCCAGCAGGGTCAGAAAAGACCCAGGTGACCTCTTCAGGAAAGCCAAAATCAGAGGCCAGGATGGCTTAGTATATCAAAATTAGTCTGCATGCACTGGAAAGCTGGTTCTGTCCACACAGCCGCCACAGGCAGCTTTAGTGAACATGCAGGGATGAGTTAACTGTAGGTTTCATCAAAGGCCAGATTGGAGAAGCTTTGACATAATTTAAAAAAAAAAAAAAAAAAGGCTACCTTTTCCAGGGATTGTATCAAAGTGACAACGGCTAATGGTGATCCATTGAACAATAAATAAATAAATAAAAAGTGTTGGAATGGCGAGAGCTAGCAAAGCTTCTTCTATTCGCTTCAATCCCGTCAGGCTGTGCGTGTCACCTCTGTGTGTGGCAACAAAGCTTATTTTGTGCGAACGAGCAGCAATAAGAGCCATGTCAACTCTCCTGAACGGCTGCAAAGCGGCCGCCGTCCAACCAATCTCTGCCGAGCTCCAACCCAAACGCCAGCTTGACAAGCGACAACACGGGGTGCCCTTGAATTAGCCAAGCTGCTGTGCTTTTTTTTTTTTAAACTCGATTAGTCTAAGTTACTGTGACGTCGGCATGAGAGAAAAGCTCACCTTTAATTTAATGCCAAATAACACAAACTAACCCTCTACCCCATCAACTACTGTGCACAAAAACCGAGCTCCCGCCACGAACGAATCCACCACTGATGATAAAGTGGAGTGAAAATATTTTCCTTCCCAGTCTAGCTCACAGCACGCCTGCGCAAACACGACTCGACAAGGTGGAGGAAATAAACATAATGTGCATTAGTTCCCAAAACCACTAAATAAATCCTACCATGAAGCGTTCAGCTAGGTCTTTTCAACGACGGCGCCTCTGCAGCCATTTTGTAGTAACTGACCGGAGTAGGAGCTCGAAACAGTTGAATTGGAGGTAACGGGGAAGGTGGGTGGAGCTTTGTCGTACCACGTGACCTTCAATAACAAAACAAACTAGTGCTACTTTCACGGCGCCGCCCCCTGGCGTTTCCAGGACAACTGGAGCCCCTCCATCACTTGGGGCTTTCTCCTCGTCAAGATAATAAAGGAAAGCAAAAGTAATTAATTTAATACAATAAATATGTAATATAAAAATTGCACATTGTGAGAACATAAATAGAATCAAATTTTACCAGTTTTTACAGGATGTTCCACCAACATGGGCCACAAAATATGTAGTAGCACAGTAAAAACACACCAATCACCTCTTCACCTCTGGTGATTATTATAAGCATGCCACTTAACCAGCAAAAAAATACATCAAAAATTTCTCAAGCAAATGTTGACCAAAGGCATTTACTCTTTGAATCGTACAAGCTGAATATTTCATCTCAGGTATGGAAATATGATTAAGATGTATTAAATGGCGTATACTTATATAGTGCTTTTCTACCTACAATGCCCAAAGCGCTCTACAATCACAGTCCCATTCACCCAGTCACACACACATTCACACACTGCTGGCGGCTCCACTGCCGAACACAGGCGCCAACCTACCACCAGAGGCAAGGTGGGGTTCAGTGTCTTGTCCAAGGACACATCGACTCATGGAGTGGGAATCGAACCTGCAATATTACGATCATGGGTCGACCACCCTACTGCTGCACCACGGCTGCCCAGGAAAATGTTTTAGCTGTGAAGATAAACCAAAGTGTGAGCTGTATTTTTTTTCTTTCTTTTATATGTACAACTTTAAATTTTATCCTGAATTGTTGTGACTGTATGGCAATCATGAAGTTGCCTTTGTTGTTGATCACACAGCTTGATCAGTTTATGGAGCCACATCTTCAAATAAAAGCATTTTATACACAAAAAGCTAATGTGAATGCTCTGAGATATGTGATCACCAGTCAAACCTGTAGAATAAAGAAAAAACATTATGAGTTGTATTTCCAGAACAAATATTGGCTCAAATTTTGAAACTTGGATGGAGAAAAAGAGAGTAGATGAAAACAAGATTCATTTTTTGTGGCGACCTTAATATTGACTTATTGAACCCTCATAAGATTAAAATGATGGATTAATTTATTGCTACAATGTACAGAGTTAGTTTAATTCCCTAAATCTAAAAAAACAAATAGGATAACAGCTAATGGTCCAACATTAATTGATAATATATTTACCAATGACGCTGACAATCAACAGTCAATGGATTCTTAATCAATGACATAGAGACCGTGCTCCAGTTTTCAATATATGAGATGGCATATGAATAATAAATTGAATTTCTTAACAGAAAACAGATGAATTAAAACAGAGGACTCTATTGTTGAATTTAATGCTGATTCACAGACACATAATTTGAATGAAATTTACCAAATACAAAGTGTGGATGAGGTCTAGTATTTCTTTATTTGAATCATGTGAATCAGGAGAAGATGAAAAAATGTAGTTGGAAAAAACTTGTAATTGTGATGCAGAAGCTACAATTGGCAGGCAAAATCTGCTCCGCTCCGTTCTGATGCATCTACTTTTAGATGAATAGATCCAGGTACGTTTTTTTGTCTGAGCTGGCATGTGGTTCAGAGCTGCACGGCTGGATAACTCCAATGTTCACCTCCCTTTTTATTGCACCAGTAGTGTAAGGTTGGGGGAGTGAGGGGCTGTAAGCAAGCGGGAGAGTGAAAGTAAAGGGATGAATGAAGAGCGGCCTGCTCCACTCCAACAGTCCGCCTACAGCTCAGAGGTGAATTCCTGATGAATTACTAGTGATCTGCAGAAACTATGTCCTAAAAGACCACTGGGTACGCTTTTACAATATGTCAGGTCGGAGTGTGACTTTGAAGTCTCCATTTAAAGACAATAGAATGATGTGTTGAACACGATTTGTTTGGAAAGCTCATGTCCTCCTCACCTTTGAGAGTGATGACTGAGTATGTCAAGGTCATTCCATTGTTGTTCAATATTAGAAGTTGATGGGGGAGCAGGTGTCAAGAAAGCACACGTGCTTGCTCATGTGTTTGAGATCAAGTTCTTAGAAGCAAACACAGAGTTTGTTTGAGTTTAATATTTTCTAGAGAGCAGAGACACTGGAACAACTAGGGTTGTGGCTGAAGTTTGAAGACTGATATAAAATAGAGAGAAAAAGAAACCTTTCACTGAGAGGTAGGCATGGCTGCTCTTACTAGTTACTTAAAACCCTTTTGCCATGCACAGCTTGATTAAGTACAACAAACCATAAGGGGGACAAGCTGCAAGAGCGCCGAGTTGCCATTTATGTTTCCCGAAACAATAGCTACATACAACACACGTCTACTTTTTTAAACCCTGCCATGTAGTGACTAATCCTAGACTTTAAGAGTCTTTCCTGCTGTGTCAGTGTTAAAACAAAACAAAAACAATAATCTTATGAAGTCAAACATTGTGTTTTAAATAGACCTCCCTAGGTCCATATGGGACTATGAGTCCACATCCAATGTATAACGGTGAGCTTACACATTTCTGTGGGTTTAAAGAGAACTAATGTGGCAACAGCTGAAATGAAACAATGATGATTATCCTCCGCTCTGGCTTGAATTCTTCTGGGAGTCGGTCTTTGCTGCATTAATGTTGTAACAGTAATAGTTCTGTGCCCACATTCACGCACTATGCTCTGTCCTCTCCACAGCATCCACCCGTCAGAGTGATGAATGTCTCCTTCATGTGAGTGACCTCTAAGGTTAGCAGCAGTGGGGAGAAATGCAGCCGAGCTGCCTCGCATCCCCAGCAGTAACAGTGAGGTACCACCACAGACATTATTCTCCATTGCTTGGCCACAGCCATAATCGCAAATGTAATCAGGCTTGCTGTGACTTCACAGGCTCTGCTGAACTGCGTTGGGCTATGGGTGTACTGGAGTGTGTGTTTGTGTGGCAGTGGGGGGCACAAAAGACAAGGACGGGCTTTTTTTTTTTTTATACGTTGCAACAGAAGAACCTACATGTTCATCAGATTTACACACGCAGAAGCCTGCACATATTTTATTAAAACATCAAGATAATATGACTTCCCCATCTGCCAGTGTAACAGACCAAACTGAAGCAGATTGTGAGCATAAATTTACATATAAAATCACACTGGGCATACTCTACTCTTAAATGCATACATTCATTATGTTGTTTTAAAGCTACCAGATGACAACAGAAAAAAGATCAGGAACAGATTAAAACAGGATATGATTTGTCATAAAAAAGCAGATGATATAAAGACCCGATCTGATAAAAATGGTGTCTTTAACACATCCTTGTGGCTTCTTCTTTTCTTGTTGTAGAACATGTATTTTGAAAATTAAGCTTAAATAGCATTTTTGATGATTTCTTTACACAAATTAAAAATCAGGAGAAGATGAAAAAATGCCCTTTGAAAAAGCTTGTAGCTATGATGCACCTGATAGAGTGGTTGGGCCATTAGCTCCCTGCTGGGCTCCATTCTGATGCATCCTCTTGTAAGCGACTAGATCCATGTACGTCTTTGCTTTCCTCATCCGAGCTGGCATCTGATTCAAAACTGTATGGCTGGATAGGTGCAACGTTGCTTGCCATTTTTGTTGCACTGGTAATGTTGTAGGCTCCGGCAGCCCCGTGACCCCAAAAGGGACAAACGGTATAGAAAATGAATGAATGAAAGAATGGTAATGTTGGGTTAGAGGTTGGGAAGGGCTGTTAGCCAGTGGGAGAGAATGTAAACAGGAGGATGTTGGGAAACAGGGGTGAGCTTATTCCGCGGCCACAACTCAGAGGCACATTTCTAATGAACACAATTTTTATTTTGGCCAAAAAACATAATAATAATTTATAGAGCGCTTGTAATACTTTCAAAATAAAGAGATGATCCAAACCAAATTACAGATTCTGGATTCCATCGCCTTTTGGGAAATGTCTGGAAATGAGGTATAAAAATGTCATTAAGCAAAAAAATCCACTGACAGTGGTCTGAAGAATACAGGCAACATTGCAACTGGCAGCATCCGCTCACTGAAGAGCTCCTAAATAGGCCAGAGCATCAATCTTCCTGTCAGCAATGAAGCAGATACTAGCTAGGGGTCATAAATAAATATCATATTCATGAATGAGCATTATTGTCCTCTTAATTATTCATCAACTCTTAATTGTCATAATCTATGGCACGCTGTGGAAAATTAGATAGAGAAGGATAATGTTATTTTAGGAGTTTCTGGAACTATTGTGGATGGTTTTCTGCAGTGGTGACTTCATGGGTTTTTATCAATGGATGGATTGGTCGTTCTTAGTGAAATTGAAGATGCGAAGGACAAAGCAAATGGGGCTCTAAGAGCTTGAGAAGGATCTGGATTAATGGAACGATGAGATGGGAATTTAGAAGGATGATTAATTACAATTAACACCCCAAGGACTGTCTATGAATAACAACTAATGAGAACATGAATTTCTGAAATCCTCAAGAGGAAATGAAACAGCACAAATGAATTCAAAACAAGGCAAAAAAAACCCTCAATGTTGTTTTGACTATTGTCAGGGCTGCTGTCCTCCAACGTTCTCTCCCCTGTCACCTCATCTTCTTCTCCTGCAAACACCTACCATACTCTGTCTTTCCCTACTTGTTTTGTAGTCGAGGCACATACACAACAGAGCGGGATGAATCATTCATAGCAGAACATAATGCCCTCAGTCCTCTCACCACAGAGAAGAGGCAGACAGAGACAATGCAACAAGCAGAGACGCTGATAGCAGAAGACAGCTCTGCAATAACAAAGCTAGACTCACGCGAATAATAGATTAAACTCGTGTTAGATTCAAAAGATCTTAAAAGGATGGTTAAGACATGACAAGTCAATAGTCTGATGGGTTGACAAACATTTTTTAGTGTGTAAATTAAAACCTTTTTTTTTTGTATTTTAGCTTCTGTTTTTCACACACACTACAGCTGTGTTTCTTTTCTTTTTGCATTAAGCCATGAAAAGTGAAAACCTAAAGACTGATAATTAAAATAATAAAAAAAACAGGTTATTTTAGAGTTACATTGATGCCTATATGTTATTATCTCTGACAGGTTTTTAAAAACAATATTTAGTCAAAATGAGTTGTTAATAAATAAAGGTATCACTACATGAAAAGTAGAGTGAATCTTCTGACTGATTAGATCAAAACTATTCATACACATCAACCATTCATCATTTCATTTTGTTTTATTAATAATAATTAAAACAGAAAGACTATTTAAGTATATTTAAGTAAACATAATATATCCCATAATACTTGGATGAGCAAGTAAGATGAAAACAAATCTACAGCTGTGGAAAATAGATTTTGAAATAAAACATAACAAACCTTTAGACTGCTGGCAAACACAACACAATATTGGATTTAGTTTTTAGAAACCATTTATTAAGGTGTTAAAACTTAGCTTTAAGATAGGGACAACTTTCATGTTAGAGCTTGGACATTGTGCTGCATGTAAAATCGCTTGAGCAATAATTAAATATCAAAAGTAAGTGAAAAGTGTCACTCATAAATGGTGATGTTGGTGAACGTGGACCATCCAAAATGAGATTGCAAACCAATAATTTCTTGCAGCACCTAAAAACTTTTCTTGGCTGCTGTTATTTCAGCAAAGTTCTGCTCCGAAAATGAAAGAAGTTCATCTGAATAGATATATTTGCTATCATTAATTAAAAAATTGCACAAAAAAAGAAACTGTAGTCGCCATGATCATGTTTATTTATAATTTCCTTTCTGGTCACGTGATTAGTCAGAATGTCATTTAGGCATACCTGTCACCTGTGTTAGTTTGGTTTGTTGGTTTGACACAGAGAGGGTGCACAGGGCCCAGTATTTTTTGTTGACCGCTTTTACACTTGATTATGTACTATACTTTTCTGATGGATCATACCACATGTGTCATCGAAGTCAATAATTAAGTGGAATAAATCAAGACACACAACAAAGTGGATTTCATGGTCATAGTTTTTTGTGGAGCGCGTCGCAAACAGGACCTGCCGCAGCCTCTCTAGCGGCTCATAAGCCCGCAGCCGCTACAGAAACATAGAGTAGTTTCTAATCAAAACCGGTTTAAATTTGTAAATTTGTATGATATTTGTGGATTATTTTTCTCTTTAAGAGGATGCTGGAATATTACCAGTGACATTTTAGATGGAACAATAAAATCATCAACTGTTGGGGGGTTGTCATTCCAGCATTTTTCTACCCTATTCTTTTAAAATCATAACTGATTACTTTGTTTATTTTTTTTCCATTTGTCATCACCTTGAATGCAAGATGTACAACAGGTTATAACCAGTCAGGATTAGATGGAATGTGTGCTTTTTGACCAAACCTTTCAAATGATGTCATTTGCATTCAGCAGTCATCATGATGAAGAATCGTCAATCCATTGAGCTGATTTCATGTCACTGACGTGTTAAAAAAACAAAAAAATTACAACCACACACAAGTATTAAAACCAGATTTCAATAAACTGCACTTGTTTTATTTCCACCATCGGATTTATTTTCTCTAATACACATTAATTCATTAGAAAACACGTTTTTTTAATTTTAAGGTTTGATTAAAATGTCTGTGCCATCACCAATTCCCAAATTGAGTAAAAATGTTACCCTGTAAACACTGAAAAAGAACAAAATGCTCCAAAAGGACACAACCCATACAAGGGCTCAAGCTCAGCCAATGTGCAAATAGAAAACATTAAACAAGCAACTGCAAACTTATCCACCAATGTGATGCATTAAGCAGTTCAGGTCATCAAATTAGAACCTGATTCTGTTTATTTGTACAGATCATCAAATCAGATCCATTTAATCAGGAAGGAACCTGGGCAGATCGTGTGGAAAGTACCTGAGACTTACAAGGATGGCTGTTGGTGGCGTTAATGACGTTGACGCGTGAATCATCTCCATCGGATGTACACTGGAAATGTGCAAACAGCCATTTCTGTTGTCGTCTTCAGCAACACCACTCACATGCACTGATGTTGTATAGGTAAAAGAACAACAGTTAAACAAACAGACAAATCAAATAATTAAGCAACAAAAGGCCACAGTCTGTTAAACTTTGCATACTTTGAACAAGTACCACTTAGGTATTGAGTGCAATCCATTATTTTCCACCCTTTATGACCTGCAAAAGCATTTTTTTCTGCTCAGGGAGACCTTTTCTTTGCTTCATCAGAGCATCCACTCAACAAAGTTTAACCTCCTATAGCCACTCTCTCAGTTTAAAAAGCTTTAATGTCTTCATCAGGAGTTTTTGAGTGTATGTGTGCTTTGCGGGTTGTGTATTTGCTCTGCTGTCATCTCCGTGACACTTCAGCTTCTAATTGCTGTGGATGTGAACTGAAGGCAGAGCCCCTTTAAATACTCAGATTTTTTCTCAGGAGAGGTTGAGAAAAATGAAATATAAAAAGTGCAAAAAAGGGTAGATCAAGCAGTGACCGTTGATAAAAAACAAAAACAAAGAATTAAATACACACTGAAATGCAGTCAATCTCATACTTGGAGATAATCAAATATGTTAAAATACTTGTGATTAAACTAGACAGAATTTTTAAATGAATTTTGAAATTAGTACTTATTAGTCATCAAACACTACCAAATCTGTCATAGACACAAGAAACCAGATCCAACAAATGAGTTAGAAAAACTACATGGAGTTCAGTTCAAAATAATGAAACTATTATAACCGACATTGGCCAATGGAAGGGTGACGCTTTGGATAACAGAAAGAAAAAAACAGAAAGAAAAACTAAAGACACTCCTGTTTATCAGATCTCAACAGTCCTTACAAACCCCCAAGAACTCTCAGATCCTCAGATTTTGCTCTCTTATCTATACCCACCATGAGAACCAGGACTTATGGCGAAGCCTCCTTGCAGTACTTTATCTGTGTTATAACTTACCTAAGGATCTGAGAGTTTCTGCATCTGTGGAGATTTTTAAATGCAAAGTAAAGATTCATCTTTTTAACTTTGCATGTAAATAACTCATTAAATAATTTATTTGGCTTTTAAATATTTTATTGTAAATTTTTACTTTTTCTTTTAATCTGAACATCACCTCCTGAAAGTATTAGCAACTTGTGTTATACAGCATGTTGATGAATGGTGCTCTACAAATAACGTGATTGATTAATTGATATAGAAATGTTTAAAAAACGAGGCTCACTGAATATCATACTTTCATTATAAATTAGAACAAAACCCAAATAAATAATTTTGTGGTTTTAATCTCTTCTGATCAAATGTTTAAAAGTTGAGATTTAAGATTAATTAGAAAGGTCAATATTTCCCATAGAGAAACCAGCATTTCTATTAAATTGTATCCACAACTATTCAAATTGCTCAGTTGAAATAGTAAAAATTAATGCTGAAGCACAGTTACTTGGTAGGTCAGTTAGATAGTCATAATAGGACCTTAATGACTTTATACATTCGTGGATATTTGTTTTTATTGTACACTTTTTACAGTTATGTTATTGTTGATAAAACAATTGTGAGTTACATACACTTAACAAAAGTTTACATTAAAATTGATAGACCTGCATATGATGGAACCACCCTTATTTACATAGTAACATTCATTTATTTGTTGTTAATTTTAGATGCTGACAAAAAGTCTTTTAATCGAGAGTTTTTCCAACTTTATGTTAAATGTATTTTATTTGCAATGCAACTGAACTGCTGTGTTTAACTTGAGAATTTGCTGCCTCTGTACTCTGACACTGAGCTAAGTTGGAGATCACTGTGACACAACAAAATGATCACCTGCTAAACTTGAAAAATTGCAAAAGCTGGTTTAACTGGTCCATTTTTAAATTCTTTGCAGCTCAGCTCTCATGTCAGGGGCATCATAAAGTGTTGTTACATTTTGGCTTTAACGAGAGGCGATGATAAAAAACAAAATTGTGTAAGTCTGAATATTTGCTATAACAAATGAGCAGAAAGAAAATCCCCCACGGTGTCTTTCAGCTGGCTAGACTGCTTGGCCCAAGGGAAGTAACATGTTTGGCTAAAGCCCCCAATGCTGGTTTCCATAGAAATAACTGCCAAAAGGAAAACCTCAGTTACTCAGCGTATATGTAAGCATGAAGTGTGGGGGATCTGGGTGAAGTGCTATGTTGGCTGCAGCTTGAAAAAGAGCAAAGATGTGTGTTTACGTCTTGCTCTATTCACTCAGTGAATTAACACAGAACTCTGCTCTTTATTTCTCTGGTCGTAGAAGGTTTTGGGTCTGAAAGGTGTCCGAGAGCTGAGGGGGTTTGTGATGCAGTACTGAGGAGTTAACTCCCCCCTTTAATCCACATATTGATCCCTTTACACAGCCCAAGTCACGATCAATACAGGCAATAAAACCAAGCCCCGCAGCCTCCCTGGAGAGGTGCGACGCACATCCTCAGACAGGGATGTGTGTGCACATGTGTCTGTGAGGTCTTTGTGTCCCATCACTAATCAGTCAACTGGACAGCCTTCAGTGGCTGACAAGGGAGCTTCCCTAACGAGAAGCTCTGGACAAAAAAACGTGATAAAGCAGTCAGCGCTGCAGGAGCGATCAGACGGCAGACGGTCCAGGTGCCATCCAGAAAGAAGCTGTAGATACAGCCAAACATGTTTGGACATGTGAACATACATGCACATTTGCAAATGGACCCACACATCACAGCTGTCACGCATAAAAATGGAAAAAACAAACAGAATTATATTGCCACCTGCAGGCCAACTTCAGAATAGCTGAAATTCAGAACTTAAAGATCAGGGCTGGTCAATTACAAATATAGTTGGACCAGATTTTCAAACACTATTTTTGCAGGGTCAAAAATTCCAATTGGCTGGTAAAACCAGATAACGTAAACAATTTCATTGTAAAAAAAAAACACATATAGAAAGGAACAGCTCATTAACTTGTTTTTGGAACTGTTGTGTGTACCAGTGGTACAAAAATCAAGAAAGTGGATCTTGACAAAGTTCAAAAGAGACTTGCAAAAAATTATTGTCAGCCCATCCATATTTTCATCTACTGATACCTTTAGATCAATGAAAACCCAACAAAGTCATGTGTTAAACAGATGCCAACATACAACTAACCTTACCAAAAATGGGTGTTACTTAGGGGTGGAAAGCAGATTTTTGTTCATGCCGGTACTACAACTAATGACGTCAATGTTAATCTTTTTAATAACAGTTAATGCACATTAGGGGTGTAACAGTTAATCGAATGAATTGATTCATCCAACCAGACTGATCTCTCTGATGCAAGTTGTTAATTGAGTCAAATCAAACTATTCCATAATAAAATCACTTCAAAATGAAAAGAATTGATGACAATCGATATTAGAAAAAAACACCAGGCAGAACTTTATGGAACTAAAATGAGAATAGATTTGCCATTTATTCTTGTTTACTTGATTATTTGTACACATATTTAATTTGCACTTGATTATTTTGCAAGAAATACAATGAATCTGGAAAAGTTCTGAGTCACACTGGTTGAATTTTTGGCTAAAGATATCCTGGATCGATTTTAGGTCAGTGAATCAACAACCATAAATTATGATACAATTGTTGTTCAAATGAATCATTGCAGCACTTCAGATGAATGCAGTTATGATTAAATCTTGACTGTAAATACAACGGTTGAACAATCTTCCCTGCATTGCTCATTTTTCAATGACTTTGTCCAATATAAATTGTTTTATTTGCTGCATGTTTCACTTCTACTATTGCATTAAGTTTAATCTTGAACTATTAATCACAATAGTGTTCAGAAAACTGTATGAATCATTTGTAGTTTTTCTTGTCCCATTGCAAACAACAAACCAACCTAATTTATTAATTAATTAGATTTACATTTTTTAATTTAACATTTGGAAAAATACAGTACGAAAATAAGTTACAACTCAGAAATAAATGTAAGACAAAAAAATTCTCTCAGGATGGTCATTCATTCATTTTTTAAAATTACAATGATTACAATAAATTTTCACTAGTAGGTGCATAGATTATTTTAATGCTTATTTACCTCAACAGAAAAAAGGATTGAGGGGATAATGTACAAAATGAGCATTGTTGCTTTTACAAAGCTCTGACTACAACTAAAGACTATTTGGCTGAAGAATGAATAAATTAAGCGTAAAATTGTCTTGTTTGTTTTTGTTGTTAGCAGTCTTTGTTAATTGTATTGTGGCTGTTATCACAGCATCATTAACAAACAGAGGATGAGGGCAGACCCAAGGTGGATTGTGCAGCTCATTATATTGTCATTTTTGCTTCAAATCTGTAAATAATACCGTGCACTATTTAGCACGGTTTAATATCTCCTACATTCAACCAATGAGTAGAACAACAGCTTTTTTTTTATTTGATTTCTGTTATTGAAAATTCTCCAAAATGTCCAGGGAAATAGAAATATAATTAACATAAGCAAGTGGAAGAGACTGATCTAAAATTCTGACAGAAGGGGAGACATACGGAAGCACAGAAGTTGTAACATTCAAGAGGAAGAGTGTGAGCAGACAAGCCTGTGGAGCCCAGACTGTGTTAGTTGACAAAACCCAAGGCTTGTACACTGACCAAAAACATAAACGCAACACCTTTGTTATTGCTCCCATTTTTTATGGTATGAACTCAAGGATGTGAAACATTTTCCACAGACACAAAATAACCAGTTCTCTGAAATATTGCTCACAAATCTGTCTAAATCTGTGATAGTGAGCCCTTCTCCTTTGCCAAGACAATCTCTCCCACCTCACAGGTGTGCCATATCAAGATGCTGATTAGACAGCATGATTATTGCACAGGTGTGCCTTAGACTGGCCACAAGAAAAGGCCACTCTGAAATCTTCAGTTTTGTTTTATTGAGGGGGTCAGGGGACTCAGACAACCAGTCAGTATCTGATGTGACCACCATTTGCCTCATGAAGTGCGACACATCTCCTTCGCATAGAGTTGATCAGGTTGTCTATTGTGGCCTGTGGAACGTTGGTCCACTCTTCTTCAATGGCTGTGCAAAGTTGCTGGATATTGTCAGGAACTGGAACATGATGTCGTATACGCCGATCCAGAGCATCCCAAACATGCTCAATGCGTGACATGTACGGTGAGTATGCTGGCCGTGCAAGAACTGGGATGTTTTCAGCTTCCAAGAATTGTGTACAGATCCTTGCAACATGGGGCCGTGCATTATCATGCTGCAACATGAGGTGATATTGTTGGATGTACGGCACAACAATGGGCCCCAGGATCTCGTCACAGAATCTCTGTGCATTCAAAATGCCATCAATGAAATGCACCTGTGTTCTTCGCCCAAAGCATATGCCTGCCCATACCATGACCCCACCACCACCATGGGCTACTCGATCCACAACATTGACATCAGAAAACCGCTCACCCACACAACGCCACACACGCTGTCTGCCATCTGCCCTGAACAGTGTAAACCGGGATTCATCCGTGAAGAGAACACCTCTCCAACGTGCCAGACGCCATTGCATGTGAGCATCACTGTCCGAGTGGCTGGTCTCAGACGATCTTGGAGGTGGACATGCTGGATGTGGAGGTCTTGGGCTGGTGTGGTTACACGTGGTCTGCGGTTGTGAGGCCGGTTGGATGTGCTGTCAAATTCTCGGAAACACCTTTGGAGACGGCTTATGGTGGAGAAATGGACATTCAATTCCCTAGCAACAGCTCTGGTGGACATTCCTGCTATCAGCATGCCAACTGCACGCTCCCTCAAAACTTGCGACATCTGTGGCATTGTGCTGTGTGATACAACTGAAGATTTCAGAGCGGCCTTTTCTTGTGGCCAGTCTAAGGCACACCTGTGCAATAATCATGCTGTCTAATCAGCATCTTGATATGGCACACCTGTGAGGTGGGATGGATTGTCTTGGCAAAGGAGAAGTGCTCACTATCACAGATTTAGACAGATTTGTGAACAATATTCAGAGAACTGGTTATTTTGTGTCTGTGGAAAATGTTTCACATCTTTGAGTTCATACCATAAAAAATGGGAGCAATAACAAAAGTGTTGCGTTTATATTTTTGGTCAGTGTAGTTGTGAAAGGACTGTGCTTCATTAACAGATAAAAAGTGAAGACAGGAAGAAAGGGTGGAAAGGTGACAGGTGTGCTTTATGTTTCTGTCTTTCTTCAGTGTCCCGCTTTCTGCTCCAGCGAACAGCTTTCCATGACTTTATTGGTGACGCTATCTTGTAAAATATAACTCAATGTCATAGAGATATTTTTGAAAAATTAAACGACTGCAGTTTTCTTTCTGTTGCAAAACATGTAACACAACATTAATTTTTGATGACTAGGTGAGAAGTGAAGCCAATCCAGTTTTAGCATTAGCCTCCCTAATAAAATAAAATAGAATGGAGAAATATAAGAAGGACTAATGCTGTCTCTACAGAAATGTAAGAAAAACCTTTTCTGCAGTTTACTTTTGTCCTCACAAAAACAGACATTTTATTGCTTAATTTTTGCATGCTTCTCAATAAATTATCAATTTAAAGTTGAAATCACAGTATTACCATATAAGTACAACAGTAAAATTACTTAATTATTGAAAGTGGTTAAAGTGATTGATCTCTAATCAATCCCCTTAAGTGATTCATGATTTGTCTAATAAAACAAACCCCGCACATATTTTTAATTTTGATACTTGAACTGCATATGCTATGTTGATTTGTTATATAGCGTTGTGTATAATTATATTCATGATTTTTCAAATAAAAAATAGTCTGCACATGTTTTGATACTTGATCTGCATATGCTATGATGACTTCTGAAATAGTGTTACATAATTATTTAATTAAGTACCGTACTTCATCTTTGTCATGTGATCTATTGAAACCTAATGATCTTTATCACCTGAAACTGTGTTGGTAAGGTATAAAATCGGATTAAAAGTTATGAACCAGATAATGATAACCCCTGTAAAGAAAATGGTTAAGTAGAACAGGGGTGGGATTATATAGGTTTGCTTGGTTACACTCATTTTCTGGCAATCTATGATTTAATGACTAATTATCCTATGTTTGATATGTCTTTGCATGGATGTAAAACTCTGTTGATTGTATTGTTTTGTGCAGCATTCTTGCTTTGATTTATTGAAATAAACTGTTTCCAAATCTAAATCCAAATTACAAGCTTTGCTTCTTAAACTTTTTTAATCACTTTTTTTTTATTTAACTACAGCAAAAAAAAAAATGAAAAACTGAAATTACTGCAGCGCACCCAAGTCCACATTGTCCAAGTCCACAAAAATGGTGTTTTAACAAAGACAGTGAGGTTTTTATTATGAAGAGAAAAGATAACAGAAAAGATTTATTAAAGATTATTGATAGGGAGCATAAAATATATAGCTTAGCTTATGAAAGCACAATTTCACACACTTATTTGACAACATTGCTACAAAGATGTCAGTTTGGTCAAAAACCTTTTTTGAGTTCATCACTGGAGAAGCCGCAAAGCTCAACAGTGCAATTAATAATAATATACTATAATATAACCTAATCTACATTTTCACATGTATTTTTTTGTTGTTTAGGACATAATTGAGAGCTGTAAATTCTTGGGGATATATCTTCTTACCTGTGTGTGATGATGGTTTCTCAAAACAAATTAGTGTACTGCCTTCATTTAGAAGATGAATACTCCACAATGATGAATACATCGACTGCTAGTTCCAGGAGGTGTTGTAGGCTTGGGGATTGTTCAAACTTTATACAAATATTTTTAAAAAAAAAAATCATCAAATAGCATTTTTTTCTTTTCTGTCAGCAGCAATTTCTCATTTCTATTGGCCACGAGGACCTGTCCATTAGTTCCATTTAAATCTGCTCTAATCAACAGAAACCGTATTTCCTGGGAGTAATTTGTGCCTCATTCACTGCAGCTACGATCCTCTTGGGTCTGCCAAACTCTGTTAATGTTAGACCCGGTGTGCAGTAAATGAATTGGCATTTTATTTAACCCATGATGGAGTCTGCATGTGAAACAGCTGCTTCCCCAGCATTCATTATAAACCCAGTGTAGTTTAGTTTCAGGGCTCACGTCTGTGCTGGGTCAGTCAGGTAGCAAACGGGTGATACTGGAACATATTAGCTACAGGAAATGTGACATGTGGGATGACATCTTTCCCGTTCTGGAAAGCACCTAGTAGTTACGGCTGAAACCTGATGGTGTCTAAGGAAGTTCATGGTTTGTGAACAAACACAAAGGGATCAGTGTGAGATCACTTGTTTTTGTTTTGTTCGCTTTGAAAGATGTTTATACAATAAAAATAGGTACAAATATGTACATCCTCACAGTAAATGCAAAGAAAACCCCAAAAGAGATCAATGGAGCTTTTGTCTAGCGAACCAGTGGAAATAAAAGTGCAAATCTGAGCACAGACCGAGAACGAGGAGGAGAATTACAGCCAAAAGGTCCATTCTTGTCGGTGCAGCATCCTTCCAGCCGGGATGAGCTCTATTCACCATTCCTATCTTGTAGCTGCAGACCCAAAGGCTCATCCATCTCTATTTCCCAATCCCTGTTGTGGCATTGCCAGCAACAGCTCAGCTTTAATCAATCTAATTAGAAACTGTGGAACAGAGCTCAGAACTCTACATCTCCACTGTTAAACTTTTCAGGTTTTTTGTTCTCATCCTCAATATCCAAAAACACAACAAAGCAATAGTTTAAACACTAAAATATAATCAACAAATTTAGATTTAATTTCCCTCGTTTGACTTTGTTGGGCATTTTAAAAAGACTTCCTCTTTACTTATTGGTTGTTACAAAAAGTCAAATGACATTTAATCCAGGTATGCATAATGCAAAGCGTGCTCAGGTGAAAGGAGCAAATTAGACTGATATTTCTTCCATGCAGGCAGACTAATTAAAATCTTGGCATTTCATATTCATGACTAATTAGTTAAACGACATAGCAGCTCTGAGTGGGCCAGTCCTAATTGAGTTGCTGAATTTGAGCCACGCCTTGACGTGGAGCTGTGTGTCTGCACATGTATGTGTGTTTACGGTGATGGCATTTTGTTATGAAGTTGACCCTTGACCGGATGAAGACGAGAGGCTGTGAGATGCTAAACAGCAGCCTCGTGGGATGCCTGGTTAAGTCAGTTTCAGTCTTGTTTTCTAAAACGAACTATTAAAAAAGGATGTACTGCTATTGACGCACCAGGCATGTGACGCATATTCAAGAACGCACTAATGTGAATTTTAGAATATGCATTTTGCCCACATTGGACAAGCAGGGAGAGGCTTTTTCTTCTTCTTCTACTAGCGTTTGCAATCTTCTACTTGGTGCAAAATCGTTTAAATCTGGCAAATCTTGCTCCAGGCTTTTTCTTTCACAACTCAATTTCCATTTATGAAACATTTAGCGTCATGTAATTTGGCTGGACACAAACTGCAATTATTGATTTCTCCTCCATGATCAATTTCTAAACAGCTGATACTTCCGTGAAAGAAACAGAACAACATCCATATTTCAGTATCAAATCTGAGTCCCTGATTGGTCGAAGTTTGACCTGGTTTAACTTGGTCGTGCCTTTTGTATGCAGGCTCCAAAAACGTTTGTAGAAACTTGTGTAGCCACGGGAGAACGCGAGAATTTTGAACGCGGAAGCCCGAAACGGGCATTTACACGTTTGCAGGCTTTTCATTGGAAGTGGCTGCTTGAACATGCGTTAAGCGGTGTGAATGTAGTTTAAACGTGAAATAGCAACATAATGAGCCTTTTCACATATAGAAAAAGCTGCAGCGATTGGGAATTAAGACGAAGACGTTCAAATTTCACATGTAAAAGCTTCATTTAAG